>CM035408.1:204691305-204826305 GCA_020310875.1 Ceratopteris richardii
CCTCAAGGACAGATTGAAAGGGTAAGCAACAAGGCACACTGGTTGCAAGGGCTTGCACGGCCCCTCGAAGATGCAAAATTCATATATGAAGCTAATCTGACGTACACTGCAAACATGTGGAGATGCTACCAATTCTTTTCACAAGAATTTGAGAACCTCAAGAATAGTGAAGACCTCCAACCAATATGGTAGAGGGCTCGATTCGCGAATTACTTCAGTGAACCCTCCCGACCAATGATTCCCCCTCTCCGCATTCACCTGAGCTGCTCGACCACACTTTGTGAAGTTTCACATGCAGAGACCACCGTGCCTACTACCATTATGACTACGGCCACCATGACTGTAGAAGCTCCCATCACAACTTCTACATTTGTCTCTCATTCCTTCACCTTCCCAGTTAGAAGCTTGGGCACTGAGGACATAAATACTACCTTTGATTTTGTGATCCCCGAAGCCGCAGCTTACACTGTCGCCATCCGATGGCTCCATAATAATAATATGAATAAAGTCTGGGCATGAACCGAATTAATAGAAGAACAAAGTGAAGCCATCTTACAACAGGATCTGATCAGTGATGGCGTCAAAGAAACTTATATCTCGGCTATGCATGAGTTTGTGAACTCTGTCGGAGTGCCAGAAGCCTTGCGCTATTTGCTAAGGAAGCCCTCACCCAAGTTCGACCCTTGACCGGTTCGTATTCTTAAATGCCCAGGTACATACATTCACACCCCTACTAATCCCATCACATCAGCACCCCCCGTGGGTTCCTCCACTATCAACACATCTATATATCTCTTCTCATAGATATCTACATATGAACCTAATCTTGTGCTTTTATCTTGGATAATTGTAAAATTCTAAAGAAGAAAGAATCTTGTGAATTAAGGAGGCTAAATTGATGACTCATTTGGTAGAGGAATCAAATCAATCACATCCATAAAGTATAGGAACACTTTTAGGTGAGAAGATTCAAAATTCAAATTCAAATAATGTATATAAATACACACTATTTTAGTCACAAGATGAGAGAGAAATTCTCAGTAGATTTGAGCTGCCTGAGTAAGCATACATTGAACTTGATTCATTCAGTTGAAGTCCACTACACACACTCTCTATCATATTTGTAATAAAATTCATATTTTGATACATTTCATTAAGTACATCTCTATCTACTCTCCTCTACAACATCTTCATCTTTATAGTGAACATATGGAATCAATTTCTCTATGTGTACTCATCAATTTGCTATTATTTTTGTTAAATAGTTAGATAGAAATGCCTACTATTCAAATATCAATTTTCATTCATTTTTGTGCCATAGATCTCCAGATATGAAGCAAGAAAGATGGTTGTGTATGTACATCTTCTTGATCCTAAAAGTCAGGATGACCCCCTTCACTTTCTAAACTCATTTCTCCTTGTATGGTGGAGCTAAATTGATGGGATAACTTTCTTTAGTTAGCTATACACATGAGTTATATGTGTGGAAAAGCTCTTTAGTCAAATCATATGAAATTGTGAGCTTTGAGAATAACACTAAGACCTTCTATTCCCAAATATAAAGCTCTTCTCATTTCTTGCATATAGAAGTTATCTATTTTGATACAACATTGATAGTGATCCTCCAATGGTTCTATGTGCACCATTGTAAAGACAAGGCAGTATACTAGTCACATCCAAAGCTACATTGGTAGGTGTAGAGAAAGATTCTTGTAGCAGCACCTCATCTCTAGAATCAACACACCATCTCCTCACAGTGGTATCAGAGCAACTAGTCAACATGGGAGATGGATTTTCTTCATGCATAGACAAATTGGATCGAGGTAACTACTTAGCTTGGTCACTTAGAATGGAAGCTTACCTTCAAGGGAGAAACCTCTATGGTTACATGTCTAGAGATGAGATGATGCCAATCCTCAAATGCAAGGGCCAACCAATAGAAGAAGAACAAGAGAGGTTGAATGCATGGTGTTCAAGGGATGCTCTATCAAGGTCATATATTCTAAAATCAATCTTCGATTTTTCACCTTCCACACATCAGAAGTTGCAAGACTTCACAACATACATGGAGTGCTCTTGAAGCATTCTTCTCATTACCTACCACGGCAAGAAAGAACCAATTGTGGATGGAATTCACCACACTCAAGAAGATGCCTAAGAAGAGTGTGGCTCATTTTTTCACCAAATTAAATGACATAGCAAACCAACTTGGAAGCATTGGAGAAATCATTGATGAAGAGTAAATAGTAAGGCAAGTAATCAATGGAATAAAGGCAGATTACAAATGGGACAAGGCTTTCACCAAAGCCATGGAACTCTACATGGACATGCAAGTTCTTGATTTCAACACACTCATGGGGCAATTGTTCACACATGAAGCAAATCTTGTGAAGAATGGAGACAACTCAAAAGGTAATCAATCATTTGCTCTCTATAGGGATAAGAACAAGAAATAAGATTAAAAAGGCAAAGGTAAGAAGTATGATGATGATGGAAACACCTCTCAAGAAAACTTTGTTGGTAGAGGTATAGGCTCAAGAGGAAGAGGTAGAGGAGGAAGACAAGGAAAGGGGATATCCCAAAGCTCATCTCCATGTGCCATATGTGGCTTAACTAATCACATCATTGAGAATTGATTCCAGAATCCCACAAACCAAAGAGGTAGAGGTTACAAAAGAGGAGGATATGGAAGCTCAAGAGGTAGATTCAACAACTTTAATGGATACAATAACAATTCATACAACAATAACAACAACTACCAAGTAGGATACAAAGGAGGAACCGAATACAATAGCTATACAAATGACCAAACCCAAGAGGATTCACTCCTTCTAATGAACATGACCATGAAGGAATGTAAAGCATATGAACATGTATTATATATAGACTCAAATTGCTCCAATCATGTAGCAAGGAATGTAGCCCTACTCTTAGACTTGAAGGATCCAATGAATAGGCATGAAGTCCAAACAAGAGATGTCACAAGACATCTAGTTGAGAAGATAGGTAATGTGAAGACTTCAGATGGTATGAACTTACTAAGCAAGGTATTATATGTCCCAACTATCACCAAGAACCTCATAAGTGTAGGTCAAATTGTTGAGAAGGGATTGCAGGTGAGATTCACAAAGAATGGAGCCTTTGTTGATGATCGACATCAGGGATTCAAGTAAAAAGCAAGAGGAGAAGAATCACGTAGATTATTTACATTTTAACTCAAAGATACTAGAAATATGCATTATTTAATAATGGTAGTCAAACTCTATCACAGTTGAAAATTTTGCACAAGAAATTAGCTCAAATAGGTGAAAGAGCTCTCACGCAAATCAATAGGGATTAGAGTTTACTTGGTCTACCAAATATATCCAAACAACACATGATATATAAATGTAGTGCTTATCAATTTGATGAGTCACATAGACAATCATTCATAAAAAAGGGATACATTCATGGAGGCCTATTGGAGCTAGTCCATACAGATGTATGGGGACCAAGCAAGGAGCTTTCAATCTCTAGATCCAAGTACTATGTGTCATTCATTGATGATTGTAGTAGATGGAAAATATTATACTTTATCAAACATAAATATGAAGTGTTTTGATGTTTCAAAAAATACCTATCTCTTGAAGAAAATCAAACAGGTAAAACTTTGAAGAGACTAAGGTCAGATGGAGGAGGAGAACATTTCTCCCATGAATTTGATTCTTATCTCCAAGATAGAGGAAACAAAATAGAGATCACTATCAAGTATACACCAGAGCAAAATGGAGTGGCAAAGAGAAAAATAGAACAATTGTGGAGGCTACAAGGTCAATGCTAAATGAGAAAAGGCTACCCAATTACTTATGGGCAGAGACTATCTATAGCCACATATCTCATCAATAGACTCCCATCAAAAGCATTGGATGGCATGGCACCATATGAAGCATGGAATGGAAGAAGACTTAGCCTTGATCATTGTAGGATCTTTGGGTGCATAGCATATGCACACATACCTTCATAAATGAGAGGCAAGTTGGATCGAAAGGATGAGAAATGCACCTTCATTGGCTAAGAATTGAATCAGAAAGGTTATAGGTTATACAAGCCAAGCAACAAAGGGTTTATTTTAAGTAGAGATGTTGTGTTGGATGAAAAAATATCTTGGTTTGAAGATGATTGGAGGAAAATCAAACTTCCCTATGATCTGGAGGAAGACTTTCCAACATTATCAAAGAGGAATGAGCCTACACTTGAAGCATCAAGTGATTTTGATGATTATCAAAAGACTCCAAGGAGGAAAATCAATTCTTGGAACTTCAAAGGCAAAGCCAAAGTGAAAGAATTGAAACATGTGGAAAACTCATCTCAACAAGCTATAAGAAGATTTACTAGAGAGAAAAGGAAGCCATAAAGGTATGGATATGATACTTCTTTGGTCACTAGATACTCAATATATATAGCACAAGACTCAAACTTTGAAGATCCTTCTACCTATGACGACACCAAGAAGAAGCAATAATGGAGAAGTGCCATGGAAGAAGAATAAGAAGCTTTGTAAGAGAATTAGACTTGGGAGTTGGTACCAAGACTCCATCTATGAAAGTCATTAATACTAGATGGATATATAAGGTAAAGAAGAATTCTCATGGTTCAGTTAATATGTACAAAGCAAGACCTATAGCCAAAGGGTTTGCAAAAATGCAAGGTATTGATTATGAAGAGACATTCACCTATTGCAAAAATGCCTAAAATTAGACTAATCATGAGTGTTGCATCTTTTAAGAATTGGAAGATATATATTAAATAGATGTTAAAATGATTTCTTAGATACTTGGATATAATAGCACGTATATATGTCTCAACCTCTTGGTTTTGAGGATCAATCATACCCTAAACATGTATGCAGGTTGAGGAAAGCTTTGTATGGTTCGAAGCAAGCTCCTAGAGCTAGAACCATGGAATTGTTACCTACTTGCATGATAAAGGTTTTAATATAACCAAGGCAAAGCCTTCCTTCTTCATTAAGAGCAATCATTTAGAGGTCATATAACTATGTGTATATGTTGATGATATAGTCATTACAGGAAATGCTGCAGACGGAATCAGAAAGATTAAAGCTCAAACAAAGGAGGAGTTCAAGATCAATGATCTTGTTTTGCTCACATACTTTCTAGGTTTGGAAGTATTATATACAAAGAAAGGTATGTTCCTCACACAAAGGAAACACATTGCATATATGATCTCTAAATTCAAAATGAAGAATACAAAAATTGCAAGTAATCAGATGGAGGTAAATCTGAAGTTACGTGCTCATGAAGGAGAACTAATTGAAGATGTAACTAACTATCAAAGCCTAGTTAGAAGCTTAAATTATTCTACATTAAATTAGAGTAGATATTTTTTATGGAGTAAGTGTGTTGAGTCAACTCATGCACATTTGAAGGCAATAATCAATGAAAGACTATACTATTCATATACATCTAATATAGATGTTAAACTTATCTCGGATGCAAATTGACGAGGCCCTAATGATTATAGGAGAAGCACCTTTGGATACCTCAGTTTGCAAGTTCAAAATTAATCTCATGGTCTTCCAAGAAGCAACCCAGAGTTTCTCTTTCATAAAAAAAAGCTGAATATAGAGTACTTGCAAATGCCACACAAGAATCTATGTGGAATAGAACCCTATATTATGATTAAGGGTTAAAGACTTCAACTCCACATATATTTGGAGATAATATTAGCTCATTACATCCTGATGCTAACCCAATCTATCATGCTAGATTTAAACATATAGAAGTTCATTATTTTAACATCAGAGACAAGATTATGAGCAAAGAGGTTCAACTCTCATATATATCAACTCATCAACAATGCACAGATATGATGACAAAGGCCTTGGATGGAAGCAAATTAAACAGATTCGAATCAATGACTAGATTGAAGGAAAACTTGAAGGATGGAAGACTCAAGCATTTTAGGCTTGAGGGGGGAGATGCATATGAACCTACACTTGTGCTTTTACCTTTGATAATTTTAAAATTCAAAAGAAGAAAGAATATCATGAGTCTAGGAGGGCAAAATCATGACTCATTTGGTAGATGAATCAAATCAATCACATACTTTAGGCCCTAAAGTATAGGATCACTTTTAGGTGAGAAAATTCAAAACCAAAATTCAAATAATGTGTATAAATACACATGATTTTAGTCGTGGGATGAGAGAGAAATTCTCAGATGCTTTTAGCTACCTCTATGAGCATACATTGATCTCGCTTCATCTAGGTATAGTCCACTTCACTCCATCTATATCATATGTGTACTAGCATTCATATTTTGAAACATTTCATTAAGTACATCTCTATCTACTAGATGCTCCAACACCCTCATCATTATAATGAATGTATGGAATCAGTTTCTCTATGTGTACTCATCTATTTGCTATATTTTAGTGTGGGATAGCTAAAGAAATATGCATAGTGTTCAACTCTCAATTTTCATTAAGTTTTCTTAAATAAATCGCGAGATATGAAGCAAGGAAGATGACTATGTTTGCACATTCGCTAGATCTTGAAAAGTTGAGATGATCCCTTTGACTTGCTAAACTCATTTCTCCTTGTATGGTGCAGCTAAATTCATTCAATAACTTGCTTAAGTTAGCTATACACCTCATTTAGATGTGTGCAAAAGCTCTCTAGTCAACTCATACCAAGTTGCGAGCTCTGAGCATAACACTAAGACCTTCTATTCCCAAAATAGAAAGTTCTTCTCATTTCTTGCATATAGAAGTTATTTGTTTTGATGCAAACATTTGATAGTGATCCTCCAAAGGCCTTAATGGTTCTATGTGCACCGTTTTGAAGCCAATATGTTGGTACATTTTGCGAGCATTGATGCTTGACCAAATAGCAAGGACTTGTCACCTATCTATTCTTGATCCCTTGTGAAGTGCACATGAACACCCCTTGTAAAAGTTATGAGCTTTTCTACTTAGATAAAACTAAATGGAAATATGTTGAGGGAATCGCTTGACATGAGGAGCCAAGAACCATGACTACTTGGTGATTGGAATCAAATCAATCAGTACCTAAAGTGTAGGGACACTTTTAGGTGGAATAGATTCAAATTTCAAACTCACTTTATGAGTATAAGTAGGAGTGACTTTTAGTTGTGGGATAATGACAGAAAAGAGAGAGCCATTGAGCCTCATGGTTGAGCATACACTAATCTCACATATGTATGCATAAGTCCACTTCATCTCCTTTGTATCATACGTTCATTAGCATATACAATTTGAGTCATTAGTGCAAGTTAATCTCTATCTACTCTTGTCTGCTGATATCTCATCATTTTAGTGATTTTGTTCAAACACGTTCTCTACATGTAGTGAATCATTTTACTTGCTTTAACTTGGGATAGGTAGCATGATTAGTCTAGTTTCTAGATATCAAGTTTCATTAAATTTGAATCATTAGAGCTTCAGATATGATCCTTGCAAAGCTATCTATGTTTGCATACTATCATTCTCCTGAAAAGTAAAGATTACACCCCTAACTTCCTAAACTTATTTCTCATCGTATAGTCACTCTAAATTAGTGAAATAACTTGGAATAGTTAGACAACGTCATCAATTAAGATGTATCTAAACCTCTTGGGTCAATTGTTATCACACAATTGAAACTAAACATTTTGAGACATTCAAGTCCAAAAATAGCAAGTTTTTGAAAGTTCTTCTATTTGAAAGTTATTTGTTTTGGCACAACTATTTGGAAATGATGCTCCAAGGTACATAGTGGGTCTAAATGCATATTTGGGAAGCTAAAGGTTTCTAATAATGTGCTCTAAAGCCACATTGGTAGGTGTAGAGCAAGATTATTGCAACACCACCTCATCCTTGGAGTGCATCCAATTATCTCCTCGTAGTGGTATTAGAGCTACATCAACTCAACATGGGAGATGGATTTCCTTCATGCATTGATAAGTTGGATCAAGATAATTACTCAGCATGGTCACTTAGAATATAAGCATACCTTTAAGGGAGAAATCTCTATGGTTAAATGTTTGAAGATGAGATGATGCCAATCCTTAGAATCAAAGGACGACCAACTCAAGAAGAACAAGAAAGGTTAACTACATGGTGCTCAAATGATGCTCTAGCCACGTCTTATATTCTTAACTCAATCTTTGATTTTCTAATTCCAGTTGCAAGCCCTCACAAGAGACATGGAATGCCCTTGAAGCATTCTTATCATCAAGCACTAGAGCTAGGAAGAATCAACTGTGGATGGAGTTTACCACACTCAAGAAGATGCCCAAGCAAGGTGTGACTGATTTTATCACAAAAGTGGACTTAACAGATCAACTTGGAAGCATTGGAGAATTCATTGAAGAGGAGAAAATAGTGAGGCAAGTGATCAATGGAATCAAACCAGATGATAAATGGGAAGCTTTCACCACAGCAATGGACCTACACATGGACATGCATTAGGGGAAAAAATGAACCCTGCATGGGCCTTGTAAGGATCCCTAATTTTTAGGGATTAAAAATCTTAATCCATGATTTTCAAGTGGTACAAGAAACCACTAGAGGTATTGTGAAATAAAATAGTACAAAAAAAATTCTGAATTTGATGTGTCAGACATGAGCATCCGTAGCTGTCGGATTTGTTCGAATCGATGGTTTCCATTCAATCTCGTGGGAGATTAGAGAGAGAAGGCATGAGCATTCATGGGAGTGGGGACAAGAATGTGTAGACCCTCTGCAAAAATCTGATCCATTAGATCTTGCAAGATCCGACGGACGGCTGCAAATGGGGTTGATGTCCTTGGGCGCATGAATCTCCACCGTTAGATTTGAGCCAGAATCCGATGGCTACCTTTAAAAGGCACCTTTGATTTGTGTGGAGGTGTTCTCAGCCATCTAATCTTGGCTGCATCCAATGGTCATGAATTTAGGCGCTCATTCTCTCATACATTTCAAATCTAGCCGTCGGATTCTCTAGGTCATCCAATGGCTCAAGAGAAAAGGCGCTTTTCTCATGATTGCTTTGATCTCAACCATCTATTCTTACACCAATTCAAGGGTCCAAGTTCATAGTTACCTTGACTTTTTCCATTGAAGCTTAGCCTTTAGATCTTTGGGCAATCCAAGGGCCCTAGAAATGATTTCGGATCCTCTCAAAACCATTCTTTGAAGAAACCCACCAATCTTGGATGTTTTTTGGGGCTTTGACCACACAAAAACAAGGGAAGCCTATGCCTAGCCTATGTGATTAAGAGCCTAGACTGTGGCCACCACCCTCCTCTCATTGGTCCATCCCTTATCACTCCTTAATCTAAAAGGCCCATGCAGGGTTCATTTTTTCCCCTAATGGGAAGTACCTAATTTGAACACTCTCATGGGACAATTGTTCACTCATGAGGAAAACCTTGTGAAGAATGGTGACAACTCAAAAGGTAACCAATCCTCTATTCTATATAGAGATAAGAATAAGAGTAAGGATAGCAAAGGCAAAGGCAAAAGATCTGATAATGAAGGCAGTACCTCCCAAGAAATTTTTTCAGGTAGAGGTAGAGGTACAAGAGGAAGAGGCAGAGGAGGTAGAAAAGGTAGGGGGAGATTTCAAAACTCTTCTCCATGTGCCATATGTGGCCTAACTAATCATGCAAATAAGAATTGTTTTAGGAACCCTAGAAATAAAAAAGGAAGAGGTTTCAATATAGGAGGCTATGGAAGTACAAGAGGCACATCAAATAACTTAAATGGTTACAACAACAACAAGTTCAACAATACAAATGATCAAGGAGGATATAGAGAAAGGAGAGATTGCAACAATTACACTAAAGAGCAAACACAAGAGGACTCACTTCTATTGATGAACATGACTATGAAGCAAGGTAAAGCCCATGAGAATGTATTTTACATAGACTCTGATTGTTAATCATCTAGTAGTGAATGTGGCTCTACTAGCAAACTTGGAAGATCTAAGAAATAAACATGAGGTTCAAATAGGAGATGACACTAGGCACTCAGTGGAAAATATTGAAAATGTGAAGAATCTAGATGGAAATATGAGCCTACTCAGTAAGGTATTGTATGTACCTACCATAACAAAGAATCCCATAAGTGTTGGAAAAATTGTAGAGAAAGGATTGCAGGTACGATTCATAAGGAATGGAGCATTTCTTGAAGATCCAAACTCCAAGACACTAGAAATATAGATCTATTCAATAATGGTGGTCAAACCTTATTCGAATTATAGATGTGGCATAGAAGATTGGCTCACATAGGTGAAAGAAATCTTAAACAAATGTGTAGGGATCAAAGTGTGCTTGGTCTACCCAATATATCCAAGCAACATTTGATATACAAGTGCACTGCTTGTCAACTTGGAAAATCACATAGACAACCCTTTATGAAGAAAGGATATATTCATGGTGACTCGTTAGAGCTAGTCCACACAGATGTTTGGGGACCTAGCAAGGAGCCATCAATTTCAAGATCTAGGTACTATTTATCTTTTATTGGTGATTTTAGTAGATGCACCATCCTATATTTTATGAAGCACAAAGATGAAGTATTCAATTGTTTCAAGAAGTATCTTGCCCTTATTGAAAATCAAATAAGAAAAATATTATAGAGGCTAAGGTCATATGGATGGGGAGAATGTTTCTCCCATGAGTTTGATGCCTATCTCCAAGATATAGGTATCAAGAGAGAGACCACAACCATGTACACTCCAGAGCAGAATGGAGTGGTAGAGAGAAGGAATAGGACCATAGTTGAAGCTGCAAGGTGCATGCTTAATGAGAAAAGATTACCAAATTATTTGTGGATAGAGGTTTTATCTACAGCCACCTATCTCATTAATAGACTCCCATCAAAGGCATTGGAAGGGATGACACCCTATGAAACATGGAATGGAAGAAGACCTAGCCTTGATCATTGCATGATATTTGGATGCATAGCCTATGCACATATTCCATCACAAATCACAGAAAAAATGGATCATAAAGTAGAGAAATGTGTGTTTATTGGATATGACCTAAATAAAAAACGGTACATGTTATATAATCCAAGCACTAAAGGTTTTATTGTTAGTAGAGATGTTGTCTTTGATGAAAACAACTCTTGGTTTGAAGATGATTGTTGGAAAGTCAAGCTACCTTATGACCTAGGGAAGGGCTTCCCAACATTACAAAAAGGGAATGATCACCTACATGAAGATTCAAGTGATTCTGATGATAATTAGAAGACATCAAGAAAAATATCAAGGCTTGGAATAAAAAAGGTAAAGAAAAGATGTAGGAGTTGAGAGATGTTGTAGAATCTTCTCAACAAATAGTAAGAAAATCAATTAGGGAAAACAGGAAGAAAGGTATGGATTTGACACTTCTCTGGTCACTAAGCACTCAATCTATATTGGTCAGGATATCAATTTAGAAGAACCCTCAACATTTGAAAAAGCTAAGAAGAAATCAGAATGGAGAAAATCAATGGAAGAAGAAATAGAAGCTCTTCAAGAAAATCAGACATGCGACTTGGTTCCAAACAAGCCATCCATGAGGATCATTGGATCTACATGGATCTATAAGGTAAAAAAAGAACTTAGATGGCTCAATAAATAGGTATAAATCAAGGCTTGTGGCAAAAGGTTTTTCTCAAACCCAAGGCATAGATTATGAGGAGACTTTCTCTCCTATGAAAAAAATGCCTACAATTAGAGTACTCATGAGTATAGCTGCTTGAAAGAATTAGAACATCTATCATATGGATGTAAAAAATGCATTCTTGAATGGTTAGATGTCAGAGGAGTTGTACATGGCACAAACTCCTGGATTTGTAGATGAATCACATCCTGAGTATGTGTATAAACTTAGGAAAGCTTTATATGGATTGAATCAAGCTCCTAGAGCTTCAAACCATAGATTAGTTACATTCTTGCATGACAAAGATTTCAATTGAGCAAAGCAAATCCTTCACACATCATTAAGAAAAATCAATCTAAAGTAATATATTTATGTGTGTATGTAGATGATATCATTCTTATAGGTGATGATGTTGATGGAGTCAGAAAGATCAAAGCCCAAATGAAGGAGGAATTTAATATAAGTGATCTTGGATTGCTCACTAACTTCCTTGGATTGGAAGTAGTCTACACAGATCAAGGGATGTGCCTTACACAAAGGAAATAAATTAGAGATGTGCTTGCAAAGTTCAATGCAACAAACTAAGGTTACAAGTAATCCCATGGAGGTCAACCACAAATTAAGTGCTCATGAAGGAGAAATTATTTAAGACATCACAAACTATCAAATTCTAGTTGGGAGCTTGAACTATGCTACCCTAAGTAGGGTGGATACCCTAAATAGGGTGGATATCTGTTATGGAGTAAGTGTGCTTAGTCAATTATGCACACTCCTAGGAAACCTCACATGGATGTAGCAAAGAGGATATGGAAGTACTTGAAAGGAACAATTAATGAAGGTCTATACTACCCCTACACATATAATTTGAATGTAAAGTTATTCACTAATAAAGATTGGGCAGGTTCCAAAGATGATAGAAGAAGCACATCAGGATACTTATCATTTGTAGGTATAAAGCTCATATCTTGGTCTTCCGAGAAGAAACCTATAGTTGCTCTTTCCTTAACTAAAGCTGAATACAGAGGGTTAGCAAATGCAACAAAGAAGCTATATGGGTCAAGACCCTATACACAGATCTAGGGTTGGATTTAGGCAACTCCATTCATATTTGGAGATAGTATGAGTTCACTTCATCTAGTTGCTAATCATATCTTTCATGCCAGGAGTAAGCATATAGAATTCCATTATCATTTTATTAGGGAAAATATTGTGAGTAAGGAGATACAACTCTCGTATGTATCCACCCACATGCAATGTGTAGATATGATGGCCAAATCATTGGATGGAAGCAAATTAAGCAAGTTTAAATCCATGTTGGATTGCAAGAGATACCAAAGATTTGAAGACTCAAGAATCTTAGGCTTGAGGGGGAGATGTTGGTACATTTGGCAAGCCTTGATGCTTGAACAAATCACAAGGACTTCTCACATATCTATTCTTGATCCCTTGTGAAGTGCACATGAACACCCCTTGTAAAAGCCATGAACTGCATCTCCTTAAATAAACCTAAGTGGAAATGCGTTGATGGAATCTAGTGACATTAGGAGCCAAGAACTATGACTACTTGGTGTTTGGAATCAAATCAATGAGTACCTAAAGTATAGGGAAACTTTTAGGTGGAAGAAATTCAAATTTCAAACTCACTTTATGACTATAAATAGGAGTGACTTTTAGTCACGGGATAATGATAGAGAAGAGAGAGCCATTGAGCCTCATGGTTGAGCATAGACTAAGCTCACATATGTATGATTAAGCCCACTTCATCTCTTGTGTATCATACATTCATTAGTACATACAATGTGATTCATTAGTGCAAGTTAATGTCTATCTAATGTTGTCTCCTACTATCTCATCATTTTAGTGATTTCTTTTAATCAAGTTCTCTGCATGTACTAAGTCATTTGACTTGCTTTAACTTCTGATAGGTAGAATGATTAGTATAGCTGCTTTATATCAATTTTGGTTACATTTGAATCATTACATCTTGAGATATGATCTCTACAAGATACCTATGTTTGCATATTATCATCCTCCTGAAAAGTCGAGATTACACCCCTAACTTCTTAAAGTTATTTTGCATCATATACTCTCACTCTAAATTAGTGAAGTAACTTGTAAATGTTAGCTAAGATCATCAATTAGATGTGTCTAAAAGCTCTCAGGTCAATTGTTATCAGAGAGTGAAAGCTGAATATCTTTCTGAGAGGTTCAAGTCCAAAAATAGCAAGTTTTTCAAAGTTCTTCTACTTGAAAGTTATCTCTTTTGACAAATATTTGGAAATGATGCTCCAAGGTTCATAGTGGGTCTAAATGCATATTTGGGAAGCTAAAGGTGTCTACTAAGGTACTCTAAAACCACATTGGCAGGAGTAGAGCAGGATTATTGCAACACCACGTCATCTTTGGAGTGTATCCAACCATTATCTCACATAAGAGAGCATAATCAGCATATCTAAAGCTAGATTGGCAAGTGTAGAGCAGGATTCTTGCAAAACCACCTCATCTTTGGAATCAACACACTATCTTCTCATAAAATCTAGGAACCACTTTTCCCAAAAAATCAGCCTCATAAGTTGGAGGACTTAGTTGAGATGCCTTGGGGAGTGGTTGATTGAGTTCTTTTAATCGAATCTCTTGCTTGTAGACATCCATACAATGTTCCACATATCCATTATTGATTTCCCACGAAGTTTTTCTTAAATCTTGAATTTAACAGAAATAATATCCTTCTATCTGATATGGTCCCATCTAGCATGGTTTGACAAATGAATCTAATCTCAAAACCCTTGGAACAAAGTTTTTTGGCTCATGTATAATCTCATTCACAACTTCCATAATTCTTGACATATGGAACCATAACTAATCACTATATCTTATGATAGCTACCCACTTCGAGTTAGAGCGTATACTACAATATGGTTTCATATTGTTGAAAGACTTCCCTAGCGAAGACTCTAGCCTTAAGCATTTTGGCTATTCTTTGTCACGAGCAAGGAGATAAGGAAAAGAGCTCACACGCACACTCTCACTCTCAAGGAGAAGCACACACATAGACTGAGGCAAGGAAGAATGATCTTCTTCTTCTTCTTCTATTACATAAAAAGGAATGTACAAGAATGACCTAAAAAACAAGAATACAAGTGCAATATATAAAGATTAGTACATAAGGAAAAACCTAATGTCCACGAATGAGTGAGCTAGCAAGGAACAAATGTGCCATCACTCTCGGTAGATAAATCTAATAAAGCTCAATGAAGTATCCCTGACATATACCAGCATGACCACTCTACATGTCAGAGAAACAAAAAACTGGTACATGTCATCCTAGATCATCACATGTTGAGCTTGATATCTGAACACTCCCGCTTGAGCTCAATGCCATAGCTTGTAATCTAAGAATCTCTTGAAACTTCTTCAACTTCTCAACTCCAAGTGCTTTGGTGAAAATATCAGCAACGTGCTCATCAGTTATCACATAAACAAGATCATTATCCCTTGCCAATACCTTCTCTCTCATGAAGTGATAATGTACCTCGATATGCTTTGTTCTAGCATGGAAAATAGGATTTCATGCTAACTGTATGCTGCTAAGATATCACAATAAATAGTGATAGGCTTTCCCACTTCCACACCTAAATCTGCAAGTAGCATTTCTAGCCATGAAGCCTCACATGCTACCATTGGAGCAGCTCTATACTCAGCCTTTGTACTGGACAAAGCAATAGTGGGTTGCTTCTTGCTGCTCCATGTAACAGCTGCACTCCCAAGTGAGAATAGAAAACCACTAGTAGATCTTCTATGTGGAACGCTACTAGCCCAATCTGCATCGATGCATCCATAAACCTGCAAATCTACACCAACCTCATAAAACAATGCATAATCTAAAGTAGCACTCACATAATGTAGAGTGTGCCTCAGAGCATCCAAATGTGGCTTCCTAGGAGCCTGCATAAACTGACTTTCAAGTCCAACAGTATAACTTAGATCAAGCCTTGTAATTGTGAGATATATAAGACTTCCCACAAATTTCCTGTACATAGTAGCATTCTCGAATGCTTCACCTAATGTAGTATCCAACTTCAAATTCTGATCTAATGGCATAGAAATTGGCTTACAATCAACCATACCATACTTTTGTAGCATATTCAAGGCATATTCCCTTTGTGACATCCATATACCTATTTTGTATGTATAAACATAATGCCCAAGAAATAATGCATCACACCAAGATCTTTCATGTCAAATTCCTACATAAGAAGTTGCTTTACCTCTTTGATGCTTCCTTCATTATCACCACCTAGAATCAGGTCATCAACATAAATAGCCACAATAGTGATGCCATCATCAGCCTTCCTTGCATATAGTGAGTGATCTGCAACACACATAGAAAACCCAATGCTGGTTAATTAATCAGCAATCCTTGCATACCATGCACGAGGGGCTTGCTTCATCATAAGCTGACTCATTCCATCTGTGTTTGCCATTTCTGTAGCAATTCACAACACTGCAAAACACTACATGTAGCACTTCTGCTTGAACACTGTCGCACTATGACGTGACAGTTTGATCTCAGAAAAACACAGTTTTCGTGTATCAACAATACATGAAATCACTTGAAAATCTTGATCTGGAATATGTGAGTGTTATAGAACACAATGCAAGTTACAATTTCTAAAACTGACCTGGTTTTTTTGCAGGCCCCACCTTGCAGGCTCAAAATGGAGGTCGAGATGGCTCTGAAACGTCGATCTAACAAAAACAAGTGACCCTAAAGGGATAACTCTAAAAAATATTTTGACTTCTTCTACCTTCATGCCAATTTTCGTAGCAAATGGAGGTCGTTTGTGAATCATGTTTTCTCCATGCCTTGCCGCATACTCTTCACTGTCGCCTTCTCCATGAGCTCTGTACAGCCATGCTGGCTCTGATACCATGTCACGAGGAAGGAGATAAGGAAGAGATGTCACACACACACTCTCACTCTTAAGGAGAAGCACACACACAGATTGAGGCAAGGAAGAATGATCTTCTTCTTCTTCTATTACATAAAAAGGAATGTACAAGAATGCCCTAAAAAACAAGAATACAACAAGTGCAATATATAAAGATGAGTACATAAGGAAAAACCTAATGTGCGCGAATGAGTGAGCTGGCAAGGAACAAATGTGCCATCACTCTTGGTAGAAAAATCTAATAAATCTCAATAAAGAATCCCTGACATATACCGGCGTGACCACTATATATGTCAGAGAAATGAAAAAGTGGTACCTATCATCCTGGATCATCACATGTTGAGGTTGATATCTCAACATTCTTGACTATCCAAATGCTTTTTTTTAAAAGAAATTTCATTCCTCGGATATGCTATTTTTCATAGATTGAATTAATTAAAAGTATAATAGTGAAGGGCATTGCATCCATACGACCATGAAGAGTTCCACGTAAGGAGAGGTGGAACACATAACATCTACTAGGAATGAACAAATCATAAAGGCTTGCCAAGGGTAGAGACTAGGTTGGGATGAGCCTAAGAATAGAAGTGGAGAGTTGTTTCAACTTGCTGTAATGTGCATGAATTTTTTCACTCATGAAAAAGTTTAACAAGAGTGCCTGAAGTCGCTCTAATCTTCAAAGGAAGCTAGTTTTTCTTCTCACCACAACATGCAGATAATGGATGACCAAGGGAGCTGATTTTTTTCTCATCACAATATGTGGATAAGGGGTGTCTTACCAATGCACATGATAGGACTCAAACCCATGCCATCCCCAAGGGAGACAAACTAATCGAACCTTTGAGTAAACACTCTTTGATACTATCCCATATATGTTTTTGTTTTCACTTACTTTTTGTTTTATTTTTTTAAAGAAAGTTCGATGATTCAAATCTACTCTTTCATATTAACTTGTGTTAATTTAAAAATACAATGAAAGGCGGACATAACACCCATGTGGATCCCTTGAATCCCACAAATCAAGGCTTGGATGCATAACAACTACTAGGATACAAAGCTTGAATGCTTGCTAAGATAGACACTCAAAAGGAATGGTCCTAAAGCCATACAAGATAATTTGCTTGAACTAAGTAGCCCGAGGGCCCAACAATCTCCTGAAAGAGCTTATTTTAAAATATCACCACCTAATTTGTGAGTGTTATCTAGCCATAGGCTGTAGGGTTTGAGCCCCTACCCCGAGCCTTTAGAAGTGAATGGCTCAACCAACTGGGCTAATACGCTTGGACTAGTTTTCCATATACTTCAAAAAAACCAGGAAGTTATGGAGAGCATAGCCCCTCTTGTTTGAATTAATTGAAAGAACAAATGTAGAGATGAAGAAGGATTGTACCCATGGAACCCCTCGTATCTCACAAAGCAAGGGTTGAAACTTAGCAGGCTACCTGGAGGGGACATAATGTAGAGAGTGGGAAGGCAACAAGGAGATTGGGTTTTAACGTAATCTAAGGTCCATTACAAGCGAACCGTCTTAGATTAAAGTAACATACAAAGAAGGTTTATAACCTTTTTTGTCCCGCTCATGTGGAGCTCATTTGCTTTTTATCTTTATGTTGCTAATGACAAACACCCTATTGTGTTTGAAGGAAATGGAAATCTTATAATTACGAATTCTTCTCCATAAATAGTCAAGTGACTTTTCCATTGACCATTCTCTAAGTTTATGACCGACATTGGCTGAACATCTTTCTTTCTAGATCCAAAGAGCTTGGCCTCTAACGACATTCCCCAATGCAACAAAGCAACCAATCACATCGCCGAATAAAAGCTTGTTTCCAATTGATTTCCACATAGGTTGACCTGTAGGACATGGACTACTTTTACCATTAGACATGTGCTTATTTTTTATTTAATAAAGGAAGTTCGGCCTTAGCCTACTCCCTCGGACTTGTATTAAATAAAAAGGAAAAGAAAAGTACAAGTGAAGGGGACTAGTGCCCAGGGGACCCCCTAAATCCCATAAAACAGGGGTAGATCTTAGAGAGCTTAGATGGCATTACAAAGAAGGTTAATCACCCTCATGCGGGGCCCACTTGGCTTTAAGCTTGTTGTTGATCATAAGGAGCACTTTATGATGCCTCAAAGGAGGGGGGGATTTTTCTAGAATTGGGTTATTGAGAGGTATGATGTATCCTTCATTTATGACACATGTGCTTATTGAGTTGTATTATGTATCCTTCATTTATGGACACATCACACGTTCTAGTAGGCATCGACCAATCATGTAAAGGGCGTCATTTCCTCGATACCAGTAACTCCATAAGAGACTTCAAGCTTGACAGCCCCGTCAGTAACACGCATGCTAATAAAAAAAGAAAAGCAAAAGGCCACCGTTGCGTTCTTGCTTTCTGCGCATAAAGCACAAGCTAATTGTCGCCAAAATGCGCTGAACAACCGAGAGAGGACACAAGTACACCGCAGGTGTACCTTCCTTTTCAAAATTTGCAACCATGTTGTTCTCCAGCCTGCAAAGGTCTATCTTCAGCGTTATCAGAAAATGCAGAGTCCTCTTACTCAACACACATTGTTTGGTTGACACACGTACTCGCGACATACATCCCTGGGAAAGAAAAGCAATGAAGCACAGGCAAAAAGGCCATAATGTAAAATAAACAGAGAAATCAAAGTGCACGTTCTTGTTTTCTCCGATAAAAGCAAAAGTGATCGAAAGCCAGAATATATCTTCAATTGAGCGAATGGATTGTTGACGCGCGCCGTTCATAACACATATGAGAAAAGCAAAAAGCATACATGACAAAGATAGTGCCAATACGAATATTTTTCTTTTCTTTGATAATAACAAAAGCCCACCATGGCTGAATTGCGGAACAGAAACTCATCTAGAAGGAAGGGACGACACAGATAACATCACGGATGCATTTGCAGTCGTAAAAGCGTCATTAAACACAGATTGAATGCACAGTTAGCAACGAAGCCCGAGCTAATATATTTAACGATTCAAGACATCTGGTTAGGTTTCACCGCAACTAAACAGATTGAAACGCATAATCACCTGCGCAAAGTTATCGCTCTAGTTGTGGACCTAGAAATGAAAACTTTCCCTTACAACGGATGCTTATGAGATGGTTATGAGGGATCCCAACAGAAGAGGTATGTCCAAATTCAAATGGAATATATGTACGAACCAAAAAGATGGTGGTGGATTGGACATTCTAGACATTGTGGCGATGGATGATGAAATGGCCGCCAAATTGATGATCAAAGCATGGTGCAATTAACTCAGAAGCATCATGGGCTAAGTGGATTCTCATAAAAAGATCTTCCCTTAGCTTAATGGGCCTCCCTCCATGGAAGGATCTTGACCTTCTTACTTTGATCTTTTCCCCTATTCGGATGACTCCTAGAGGGTCAAACTTGGTTTGCTCTTTGTGGAAGAGTTGGAGTGGAATGAAAGCGTACATCAAGGTGAATGAGGAATTGAAATGGGCTGTGAGGATCAGATAGAATGACTCTATCTGGTTTCCCCTATGAGGAATCAAAGAAATTGACTCCATAGACTATGAAAGGGCCAAAAAGCTATGGAATAAAGGATGTTGTGTTTGGAAACATGTTTAGAATTAAGAAAGAAGATGCTAGATTAGGTTGGAGGATTTTGACCCGACAACTAGAACTAACCATGAGGAGTGGTGCCATTTGAGACATAGAATCGGCTCTTGGGAGATCTCTAAGTCATGCCTCCTCCTTGGGCATGATCTCCCTTGCATCGAGGGGCTACAATGGATCAGCAGTCACAAATTGGATAAAGCAGTGAATTTTCATAAGCACATGGAAATCCATAGAAATCTCAACAAGATATGGTGTCCCAATTGGTCCAATATCAGATGACAGTTTAAGTTCGCAGACCTGCGGCTCTCCCTCATTGAGATAAAAAAGTTCATTCTTATGTAAGTGGGTAATGGTGAATCATTGGAACTCTTTAGTGTCTTCCCTCCTACAGTCTCCTTTCAGAGAGATGATGTCCTATCAAAGCAAGAAGAGCTTAAGAAGTTGTGCCTTACTGGGTAGTTCTCTGGCCCTAAACCCTTTGGAGTCTCTCTAGCTATGGTTCATAAAAGAATGGATTTTGAGGGGCTTAATCCTTATCAAGTGTAGTTTCTCCTAGAAAAACACATCCTCCTAATATTTGAAAATGAGGAAATGGAATTCCAAGCATTGCAAGTTGGAGTTCAGTGAATTTGGCACACAATTCTATGCCTTTTTGAGTGGTTATGAGACTTTGTTCATAACAAATCAAAACTCCTATCTTATCCACTTTGGGTTGAGCTCCCCAATCTCCCTTACTTTTTGTTGAATTCATCAGAGAATTAGTGCAACCTATTGGTTGACCCTTGGCCTCCAAGGCTGAGGTCCATGGCCTCATATAGGAAGGTTTAATGCATTCTTTCAGTGCAAGATGGCATCTAGAGATCTGTGTCAAAGGAGACTTAAATAAAGAGTTACGAGAATCAACATTGGAGATGAGAAAAATAAGAAGCAAGAGATAATTAACAAAAAACTTTGCAATGCTTGTAAGATTAGCGGGGATGATCTCTTGAACAGACTCTAGCAAAATTCTTCCTCTTACATGTGGCTTTTCATTTCCCACCAGAAAGGCTCTAGAGGTACAATCATTGGTGTCAAGCACAAATGGGTCCAATAACTAGCACTAACCAAAGTGGATGTGAACTATAAGTGGATTGCCACATCTTTTAAAGCTCCCATGTTGTTCATGATTGCTTGAGTTTATGCGCCCAATCATGATGTGGACCGAATGGCCACTTAGAAAGCCCTTGGCTCTCTTGTAGTGAATATTATTCTTTGTAGAGACTTCAATATGGTTGAAGCATAGTCTAATAGATGGGAACAAAAAGGAACTATTATTGATGGATAGGAGAAGGATGCTTGGGACGAGATTAAGCTACATCACGACCTAGTGGAGATAAAAGATATGAGAAATTTCTCTTGGTCAAATCTTCAAACCCAAGATAATGTTCAAAAAGCGAGATTGGAGAGAAGTTATGTTTCTCAAGAGACAATAGAAAAGTCGGGATCCCCCTCTCTCAACAAGTGTATAGAAATTGTTATCACCTTCAAACATCTTTCACATGTGAAGAAAAGTGTTATCAATTATGGAATGTGTTGAACAAGGAATTGTTGAAGTGTTAATTTATTAAGTTATTAATTTGTTTTGGTCTTTTGATATAGCAGCTGAAGGGTCATGAGGGCATGAAAGGTGTGAAAGGGCATGGATATTTTGAATATGTCCAAACAACAATAATTGGATTTATACTTGATATAGTTTGTAAAGAAATCCATGAAAAGGGTTCTATTTTTAGAAACAAATATAAAAGTAGTAGTTAGGATAAGGATCACTGTACACCATGAGTTTTGTTAATAAAAAAAAGGCTCTCCACAAAAGAGAGCAACTTTTTACTTTCATGCTTGCTTTTTGAAGTCACCCTCATTGTAACTGCTATTTTTGATAGAATGAAAAATCCTATAAAAACATGCATTTAGGCATAACTTTGGAATCTTTCACTTCCCTCACACCCACGGCTCCCTTTTCTTATGCCTAACACAACTTTCATCTCTATCTTACTTTTTCAATTCCCAACAACCACCCTTCCTTTTCCCATTTGAATTAAAGAAATCTCAAATATGTTTACACATATCCAACAAGGGGGTTTCTTTGTTTCCATATCCATGGACCCTACAAATACCATGGAGGATTTTGTTGAGTCATCTCTACCTGAGGTATTGCTCGAGCAATAGTTGGAGTTCTTGTAGCATGAACTTTAAGGCACCCAAAATGAGATTTGACAATGCGATGAAGTACTTTAGAAGATGCAATATGAAGAAGATAACCTTGCAAGGGTCATAAAAGCTATTGTCTCTGCCCAAGATGATGGCGGACATTGCAAGATTGGTGTTAAAAATTATCGATTTCTATGGTTCGATATAAGGATGGCCCATTAGTTCTTTCATGGTTATCACAATTTGATGATTTCTATTCTAACGAATCATATTTTGAAAGTGATAAAATATTTTTTTCTACTAACTATTTAGTAGGGGAGGCTCAACTTTGGTGGAATGTCCTATGTCATAGTGCAGATCATCCAATCACAAGGAAGGCTTTTCAAGATCAAGTCAAGGAGTCTTTTCTTCCTCTATAGTTCCACCTACATGTTCAATGTTTGTGGACCATGTTTACATGGATAAAAGGTTATAATTTTACAGCTTATACAAACCATTTCTAGAAAAACTTAGTATTTCTTCGCCTGCTTAAAGATGTTTTTGAGGATACCATAAAGAAGAAGTATGATGACGGGTTAGAGAAGGAGATTCAAGCTAAGCTTTTCTCATGGAAACCTATAGCGCGTCATGAAGCTATTTCTTTTACTGATGATGCGGAGAAAGAGTACCAATCGATTATCAAAATGATTTGTTTGCAGCAACCATGTCGACAACAACAACCTTTTCACTAGTCTAATTTTCTTGGATTATCAAACTTCCATTTTTTTTGTTTCTGAACTTAGGCTTGCTAATTGCACCAAGAGCTCCCCATCAAGCTTAAAACTCTTGAGCTTCCATACTTCAAGATTTCTTGCAATCCAATCATTGATTTGAATCTATTTAGTTTGCTTCCATCAAAGGCCTTTGTCATTATATCTACACATTATTGATAAGTTGATACCTATGAGGGTTGAATCTCTTTGCTCATAATCTTTTCTCTCACATAATGATAATGAGCTTCTATATGTTTAGTTCTAGCATGATAGATTGGGTTAGCAACAAGATGAAATGAGCTAATATTATCTCCAAATATATGTGGAGTTGAAGTCTTTAACCCTAAATAGGTTCTAATCCACATAGCTTCTTGTGTAGCATTTGCAATTCCTCCATAGTCAGCTTCTCTTCATGAAAGAGCAACTCTGGGTTGCTTCTTGGAAGACCATGAGATTGATTTTGTACCAGCAAAAGTGATGTATCTAGAGGTGCTTCTCCTATCATCTTTAGAGCCTGGTCAATCTACATATAGAAGAGTTTAACATCTATATCAAATGTATATGGATAGTATAGTCTTTCATAGATTGTGCCCTTCAAATACTTTAGGATTCGCTTGGCTGCTTCCATGTGAGGCTTCCTTGGATTGTGCATTAACTAATTCAACACACTTACTCTATATAAAATATTTACTATTGTTAATGCAGCATAATTTAGGCTTCTAACTAGGATTTAATATCTAGTTACTTCTTCAATTAGTTCTCCTTCATGAGCACTTAACTTCAGATTGAGCTCCATGTGATTACTTGCAACCTTTGTATTCTCCATTTTGAATTTAGAGAGCATATCTCCAATGTATTTCGTTCGTGTGAGGAACATACCTTTCTCTGTATATACTAGTTCCAAACCGAGGAAGTATGTGAGCAAACCAAGATCACTGATCTTGAACTCCTCCTTCATTTGGTCTTAAACCTTTTTGATGCATTTTGCATCATTTCTTGTAATGATTATATCATCAACATATACACATAGGTATATGACCTGTGAATGATTCCACTTAATGAAGAGGGAAGGATATGCCTTGCTTACATTAAAAGCTTTATGTTTAAAGTAGGTAACAATTCTATAGTTACAAGGTCTAGGAGCTTGCTTCAAACCATACAAATGTTTCCTCAACCTCCACACATGTTCATGGTATGATTGATTCTCAAAACCAAGAGGTTGAGCCATATATACCCCCCCTCATATCCAACCATCTAAGAAATCATCTTTAACATCCATATGATATATCTTCCAATTCTTGGAAGATGCAACACTCATGAGTACTGTAATTGTAGGCATTTTTGCAATAGGTGAAAAAGTTTCTTCATAATCAATACCTTGAGTTTGGCTAAAAGCATTGCTTTGTAACTGTTAATGGAACCATGAGAATTCTTCTTTACGTTATGTATCCATCTAGAACCAATGACTTTCATAGATGGAGTCATGGGTACCAACTCCCAAGTCTGATTCTATTATAAAGCTTCTTATCCTTCTTCCATGGCACTTCTCCATTATGGCTTCTTCTTGGTGTCTCCATAGGTAGAAGGTTCTTCTGATTTTGAGTCGTGCTATATATATTGAGTGTTCAGTGATCAAAGAAGTATCACATCCATACCTTTTTGGCTTTTGTTTCTCTATAATAGATTTTCTTATAGTACCTTGAGATGATTTTGCCACATCTCTCAATTCCTTCACTTTGGCTTTGCCTTTGGAGTTCCATAATTGGTTTCCCTCCTTGGAGTCTTCTGATCATAATCATAATCACGTGATGCTTCACCTCTAGGTTCATTCCTCTATGATAATGTTGGAAAGTCTTCCTCTAGATCATATGGAAGTGTGATTTTCCTCCAGTCATCTTCAAACCAAGATTTGTTTTAATCAAACACAACTTTATAATGAACCCTTTGTTTCTTGGATTGTATAGCCTATAACCTTTTTTATTAAGTTCATAGCCAATGATAATGCCTTTCTCAGCCTTTGGATCCAATTTGCCTATGATTTGTGAAGGTATGTGTGCATATGTTATGCATCCAAAGATCATGTCAAGGCTAGGTCTTTTACCATTCCATGCTTCATATGGTTTCATGCCATCTAATTCTTTTGATGGGAGTCTATTGATTAGGTATGTGGTTGTAGATACAGCCTCTACACACAAGTAATTGGGTAGTATTTTCTCATTTAGCATTGACCTTGCAACCTCTACAATTGTTCTATTTCTTCTCTCTGCCACTCCATTTTGCTTTGTTGTATACTTGGTAGTGATCTTCCTTTTGTTTCCTCTCTCGTAGAGATACAAATAAGAGTCATGGGAGAAATATTCTCCCCCTCCATCTGATCTTAGTCTCTTGAAAGTCCTACATGTTTGATTTTCTACAAGAGATAGTTATTTCTTGAGGCATGAAGACACTTCATCTTTATGTTTTATAAAGTATAATATTTTCCATCTACTACAATCATCAATGAATGACACATAATACCTAGATCTAGAGATTGAAGGCTCCTTGCTTGGTCGCCATACATCTGTATGGACTAGCTATAATAGATCTCCATGAATGTATTCTTTCTTTTTGAATGGTTGTCTATGTGACTCACCAAATTGTCAAGCATTACATCTATAGATCATGTTTTGTTTGGATATATTTGGTAGACCAAGTACACTCTAATCCCTAAGGATTTTCTTGCGAGCTCTTTCACCTATGTGAGCTAATCTCTTGTGCCAAAGTTCCAACTATGATAGAGTTTGAGTATCATAATTGAATAATGCAATATTTCTAGTAACTTGGAGTTAAAATGTAAATAATCTACTTGATTTTTGCCTCTTGCTATTCTTTCAAATCTGTGATGTTGATCGTCAAGAAATGCTGCATTCTCTCTAAATCTGACTTGCAATCCCTTCTCAACAATTTGACCTACACTTATGAGGTTCTTGATGATAGTTGGCCCATATAATACCTTGCTCAATAGTTCATATTACCATCAGAAGTCTTCACATTACCCACCATCTCCACTTGATGTCTTGTGAGACCTCTTGTTTGGACTTCATGTCTATTCGTTGGATCCTCCAAGTATGAGAGTAGAGCTACATTCTTTGCTACATGATTTAAGCAACATGAGTCCATATAGAATACATGATCATATGTGTTACCTTCCTACATGGTCATGTTCATTAGAAGGAGTGAATATTCTTGCGTTTGGCCATCTATATAGTTGATGTAGTCTCTTCTTCCTGTGTATCCTCCTTGGTAGTAGTTGTTGTATGAATTGTTATTATATCCGTTGAAGTTGTTGAATCTACCTCTTGAGCTTCCATAGCCTCCTCTCTTGTAACCTCTACCTCTTTGGTCCTTGGGATTCTTGAAACAATTCTGAGTGATGTGCATATGGAGTCATCAAAGGCTCCTAATAAAAAAGCAAAACACCTACATTCGAGGTAAGAAGAACTTCAAGAGTGAGTAAAAAACATCAAAGGTATACTTGTGAATCTTTTGTGAATAGTGATTATGCTTTTATGATAAAGGTCGAGCAAGAAATGAACCTACATGTTATGATGAGGCAAAAGGAGATGAGAAGTTGGAGAATACAATGAAAGAAGAAATGGATGCACTATAAGATAACAAGGCTTGGATTTAGTTCCAAAGAAAGCAAAATAAAAGATAATGTGTTGTAAGTGGGTTTTAAAGAGTTAGACAAAATAGTGATGGTAGTGTATTAAGATATAAGATTAGACTTGTGGCAAAAGGATATGCTCAATCTTGAGGTTAGGACTATGAGAAACAATTTATTCCAGTAGCAAACATGACCACAGTGAGAAATTTCTTGGCTTTGAATGCAAGTAGAAGATGATATATATCACTAATGCTAAAGCAAGGTTGTATATATTTTGCAAAAAGGATTTTCTTCAAATAGAAGGAAATAAAAAAATGAAAAATGGAAGAATTTGCTTCAAAAAGTAGTGGAGGCCAAAAGAGAATCAATCAAAAGAGAATCAATCAAAAGAGAATCAAATCCACAAACTAAACCGGAAGAGAAGAGTGGTTGTTCAAAGTAGTGGAGGAGTTATGGAGAAGAGCTCTCAAACTCATCATGAGAGCTCGTGGTCATTTGGCTACAAAGAGGCAAGGGAGGACACTCAAGAACACAAGAAAGAGTTGAAGTCCCCTTGTAGGTAGTTCATTTGGTTTCAGTCATTTTGTTCTCTTCAGTCTCATAGACTATGTCCAGTCGCATACCAATTTCAAGGTAGCTAGATTTTAAGAGTCATATCATTCAACATATTTATCCACTTTTAGAGTTTAAATATTTGTTGGAATGCGTATCTTGAGTACGTCCTATTTCTAGAATACTTTTATCAAGTTCATTATGTTATATGAGCTATTCAATTTTAAGTGAAGTCTAGTTTTCAGCTTAACAGAGTGGACAAGCAGCCCTATAGGTAAAAGTCTTGATCCTAAGAAGGTCTTCTACACTTTTCACTGCAAATAGTAGAGGAATTCTCCAACAAGAGCATTGGAGTTTGAAGAAGCAAAGCATTGGAGCTGAAGTAAAGCAAAGGAAAACCCACAAATCAAGGAGGAGCTTTGTAAAGTCAGAGAGCACCAAAACATAACTGAGGTAAACTTCAAACTTGGAAGTCTTCAATGGATGATTTGGAACAACAAGTTGAGAAGTTAGATAAAGATAATTTTTAGTCTTGGAGGTATAGGATGACAAATTACCTTAAAGGTAAAGTTTAATGGAGTCTAGTTACTAGAGATGATCCACAATGAGTGTACCTTCAAGATCCCAACATTACTCCAGCACAAAGGAGACAATTTGCTGATTGGGAAGAGAGGAATCAAAGGGTGATGTTCCTCATTTCACAATTTATTTCTATAGCCAAGGAAGTTTGGGAAGCATTAGAGAAGGTGTATGCTACCTCAACAAGGTCTCGGAACTAGTAAAGCAAACTCCACAACCATTCAAGAAGAGCAACTATGTGGCAAGGAATGTCCTCGACTTCATACACATGAATGTATGGGGATCATCACAACAACCATCCGTGGCTGGTAATAGATATTTTGTCACTTTTATTGATGATCATTCAAGAAAAGTATGGATGTTTTGCATAAAATAAAAACCAAATGTGTTCTCCATGTTCAAGAGATTTAAATCATATGTAGAAAAGGAAACAAGATGCAACCTAAGACCTTGAGGTCTGATGGAGGAGGAGAATATTTCTCCAAAGAATTTTCTGATTTTCTTTATGAAAATGGCATCAAGCGACAATTCACATGTAGGTACACACCTCAACAAAATGGAATTGCTGAAAGGAAAACTAGACATCTCATAGAAGTTGCAAGATGCATGCTCAATGAGATGAAGGTGCCACTAAACTATTGGGATGAAGCAGCTAGTATGGCTCTTTATTTGATGATCAAGTGCACAACGGCTAGGGTGCATAATTCTACTCCCGAGGAGGTTTATTCCGGTAAGAAACCTGATCTTACACATCTCAAAGTTTTTGGATGCATGTGTTATGTTCACATTCCTCAAGAACTAAAAACAAAGATGGAGCCAAAGTCAAAAAAATGTATTTTCATTGGATATTCATCGGACCAAAAAGGATATAGGTGCCATAATCTGGTGACAAAGGAGCTATGAGTCTCACGAGATGTAGAATTTGATGAGCTAAGACCATGGTTTGGAGACAAAGGGAAAGAGAAGATTCTTGAAGAAGATTGCAAAGATGATGGAGGTGTTATCCAAGATGAATTTTAGCAAACAAGCACTCAACTGTCTTGTCCAGAAGCTTCTACATCAGATGGAGAAAGTTCAATATGGAAGGGGAGACTAAGGAGTCATTCCTGTGAAGAGATGAATTTGAACTTGGAGAAGATGAAGTGATGTTGCAAAAACTTTGCACTACACCAGCCAAATAAACTCAAGGGATATGTAGTGGGCCCTTTTAGCTTGACAAAGGATGTATTAGACACCCTATGTACCTTTGAAAATCACTCTCAAAAAGAGAAATCAAAATAGATAGCTAGGAGTTGAGCCATGAGTAAAAAACTTGTTATTTTGGTTTATACACCTGTCCAAAGTTTTGAACAATTCTATGGCCACAACAACGATTAGCTTAATTTCTTTTGAGGAACTCTTAATAACTTATTAAGCTAACAATTAAGAATTATCTCATAAAAAATTATGGACCACATAAAGAGAAAGATGTTTAACAAGTTGTAGCATCACCCCGATTTTCATGGGTTGTAGCGGTACTGGGACCCATTTTTTTCATCAAGTTGACTCAACCACTTTAGATTCCTTTTATTTTTACATAAAGTAAAGACTAAAAAATTACAAGAGATAGTTCACAAGTGAACTTTACAGAGACTAGACATTTCCTTCAAGTCTCTAGGTCTTTTGATGACTCAAGCCATTACTTGGACTTGCCATGGACTTGTTCGAACAACTCCCCCTCAAGTCAAGTGATCTTGAGGTCTTCAATCTTCCAAGATTACCTGCAAACCAATCATAGCCTTGAATTTGCAAAGCTTTGTACCATCCAATGCTTTGGTTAGAATATCTGCACATTGTTGATGAGTGGACACATTTCCTTGCTCACAATCTTCTCTCTTACATAGTGATAGTGTACTTCAATATGTTTAGTCCTTGCATGAAATTGGATTGGTAGCCAAGTGAATAGAGCTCATATTGTCACAAAAGATATTTTGAGTTCCAATCTCCAAACCAAGATCTGTGAATAGTTTCTTCATCCACATTTGTTCTTGAGTAGCTATGGCAAGACCTCTGTATTTAGCTTCAGTAGAAGAGAGGGAAACTGTGGGTTGCTTCTTGGATGACCATGAGACAAGTTTTGAACCTACAAAGGTAAGATAACCTGAGGTGCTCCTTCTATCTTCCTTGGAGCCAGCCCAATCTACATTAGAGAACAATTTCAAACTTAAGTTAGGTACATAAGGGTAATATAACCCTTCATTCATGGTCCCTTTGAGATATCTGAGTATCCTCTTGACAACCTCCATGTGAGGTTTCATGGGTGTGTGCATAAAATGACTTAACACACTCACACGATAACATATGTCAACCCTTGACAATGTGGCATAGTTCAAGCTACCCACAAGGCTTTGATAACCTCTCACATCTTCTATGGGTTCACCTTCATGTGATCTCAATTTGTGATTAACCTCCATTGGAGTACCTGCAATCTTGTAGCTTGAATTTTCCCATGTCTTTGATGTACTTTCTTTGAGTGAGAAACAAACCATGATCTTTGTAGACAACTTCCAATCCTAGGAAGTAGGTAAGTGAACCCAAATCACTTATCTTGAATTCTTATGTCATCTGTTCTTTGATTGTCTTCATGCCATTTGTATCATTTCCTATAAGTATAATATCATCTACATATACACATAAATAGATGACTTCAGAGTTACTCCTTTTTATGAATAGTGATGGATTTGCCTTGCTAGGCTGAAATCCTTTATCCTACAAGAATGAGACAAGCCTATGATCCCAAGCCCTTGGGGCTTGTTTGAGTTCATATAAAGCTTTATTAATTTTACACACATAATCAAGATATATGTGATTCTCAAAACCAGGTGGTTGTGTGATATATACATCTTCTGTTATCCATCAATTAAGAAATGCATTTTATACATCCAATTGAAGTATCTTCCAATTCTTGGAAGAGGCAATACTAAGCAAAACCCTAATTGTAGGATTCTTTGCCATAGGAGCGAAGGTCTCCTCATAATAAATTCCCTGAGTTTGTGCAAAGTCTTTTGCCGCAAGACTTTCCTTATACCTATTAATGGAGCCATCTGATTTCTTCTTCAATTTGTAGATCCATCTTGAGCCTATCACTTTCATTGATGGAGACTTGGGAACCAACTCCCAAGTGTTACTCTCCTCAAGAGCTTCAACTTCTTCTTCCATTGCATGCCTCGAGTGACTAGAGAAGTATCAAACCCATACCTTTTTGGTTTTCTTTTCTCCCTCATGGACCTTCTTAGGCCATGATGTGATGATTCTACCTCTTGTCTAAGTTCTTGCACTTTTTCTTTACCTTTAGACTTCCACTTTTTGAGTTTTTCATACTGAGTTGCTTCATCATCTTTTGAGGTATCTAGCTCTTCAACTTTAGAAGAATTGTCCTTAACAAGTTTTGGAAAATCTCCTTCAGGATCATAAGGTAGTTTGACCTTTCTACATGAATCTTCATACCAAGAGCTATTCTCATCAAATAATACATCTCTACTCACCAAGAATCCTTTGGTTGTTGGGTTGTATAACCTATAGCCCTTTTTATTGTTGTCATATGCAATGAATACACACCTTTCTGCTCTAGGATCCATCTTTCCTCTAACCTATGAAGGAACATGAGCAAAAGCAACACATCCAAAAATCTTACAATGATCCAAGCTTGGTCTTCTTTCATTCCAAGCCTCATATGGTGTCATGCCATCAAGTGATTTTGAAGGTAACCTGTTAATCAAATAAGTGGTTGTGGATACAGCCTCTGCCCACAAGTAATTAGGTAAGTGCTTCTCATTTAGCATAGACCTTGTGGCTTCAACAATTGTCCTATTCCTTCTTTCTGCCACTCCATTTTTCTTAGGAGTGTACCTTGTAGTGATCTCTGTTTTGATTCCTCTTTCTTAAAGAAAGGAGTCAAAGTCATGGGAGAACTACTCTCCCCGTCCATCTGACCTTAGCCTTTTTAATGTCTTACCTCTTTGATTCTCCACAAGAGCCAAATATCTTTTGAAGCATGAAAAGACTTCATCTTTGTGTTTCATAAAATATAATATAGTCCACCTACTACAATCATCAATGAAGGAGACATAATAGCTTGATTGAGATATTGAAGCATCCTTGCTAGGTCCCCATACATCTGTATGAACGAAATCCAAGAGATCTCCATGCATATATCGTTTCTTCATGAATGGTAACCTGTGAGACTTTCCAAATTGACATGCACTACACTTATAAATCATATGTTGTTTTGAAAAGTTAGGGAGTCCAAGTACACTTTGGTCCCTGTAAATTTGCTTTAATGATCTTTCACCAATATGCGCTAACCTTTTGTGCCATACTTCCAATTCTGTGAGTGTCTGACTACCATAGTTAAAGAGAGCAATGTTTCTAGTGTCTTTTAATTCAAATGTGAACAATCTACCTATCTTTTCACCCTTTGCAATTCTCCTAAATCCTTGACTTCGATCTTCAATAAATTCTCCTTCTCTTGTGAACCTGACTTGCAACCCTTTCTCTACTATCTTCCCAACACTTATCAAATTCTTTGTAATGGTAGGGACATAGAGTACCTTACTGGCTAGGTTGATGTTTCCATCAGGTGCTTTGACATTTCCTATTTTCTCCACAAGGTGTCTTGTATAATCTCCTGTTTGTACCTCATGCTTGTTCCTTGGATCTTCTAAATCTGATATGAAGGTCACATTTCTTGCCACGTGATTGGAACAACCTGAATCTATGTAGAAAACATGCTCATCAGATTTACCTTGTGGCATGTATTGCCTCCTTGATAGTTTGAATGGTTATAATTCTTATGGTTGCCATGGTAATTGTTGAACATTCCTCTTGAGATAGCCATAACTTCTTCTATTGCATGAATGAGAGTCTGGGGATCTCCCCCTGCCTCTTCCTCTACCATGTCTTCCTCTACCTTCATAGTTAGCTTGATGTGTGCTTGCTTCATCATCCACTTTCTTTCCTCTTCCTTTGTTTTCTTTGGACTTTCCTTTATCATTATACAACGCAAAAGATTGATTACCTTTGGAGATTTCTCCATTCTTGATAAGCTTGGCCTCTTGAGTAAGTAGTATTCCTATGAGTGTATTGAAATCTGGTACACGCATATCCATGTATAGATCCATAGCTGTGGTGAATGCTTCCCACTTGTCATTTACCTTCAAGCCATTGATGACCAGTCTTACAATTTTTTTCTTAATCTATTACCTCTCCAATGCTTCCCAAATGATCTGCTATGTCCTTGAGCTTTGTGACAAAATCAGTCACATTTTGTTTGGGAGCTTTCTTAAGTGTGTGTATAAGACAAAGAGATTTGCAAATGGTGGTGTCTATGTATAAAGCTAGACTTGTGGTTAAAGGTTATGCCCAAACCTATGGGGTAGATTATGATGAAACCTTTAGTCGAGTTGCTAAGTTGTCTACAATTAGAACCTTAATTGCTATTGGTTCTTGTAAAGGATGGAAGTTGTCACAATTAGATGTGAAGAATGCATTTTTAAATGGATATATTGTAGATGAGGTGTACATGGAGCAACCAGAGGGTTTCATGGATTCAATTGGATCAGATTATGTATTTAAGCTCAAGAGAGCTTTGTATGGTTTGAAGTAGGCCCCAAGGGCATGGAATTATAGGCTTGTTAAGTTCTTGAATGAATGTGGATATCAAGCTTCAAAAGCAGATAGTAGCTTGCTAGTGAAGGCAAGTGAAGATGGGTTCATATATATGTGTATTATGTTGATGATATTATTGTCACAGGTACAGATGCTCAAGGAATCAAGGAGCTTAAGAAGAAAAGAGAAAAGGAGTTTAAGATAAGTGATTTGGAAAACTTGTCTTATTTCTTAGGAATGTAGATTGTGTATACTCAACATGGAGTATATGTTACACCAAAGATATACTTGAAGAATCTTCTGGTCAAGTTCAACATGGAAGATTGAAATTCTTCAACCACACCATTGGAGGTAAATCATAAATTGAGCAGATATGGAGGAGAAGAATATAATGACATGAAGAATATCAGAGTTTGGTAGGTAGTTTGATCTATGCTACCTTGACAAGACTAGACCTATCATATGCAGTTGGTGTCTTATCACAATTTATGCATTGTCCAAAGAAAACTCATTGGATTGAAGCTCAAAGGGTACTCAAATATATCAAGGGAACTCTAAGTGAAGGTTTGTATTATGGTTTTACTTCTGATACAAGAATCAAAGTGTTTAGTGATGCAGAATGGGCAAGTATTTCATATGATAGAAGGTCTACTCATGGTGATCTCCATTATATTGGAGATAAGTTAGTTTCTTCATGCTCAAAGAAGAAACATATAGTTGCTTTGTCATCCACAGAAGCCGAGTATAAAGGAATGGTAGAGGCTGCAAAAGAAGTGATATGGATGAAGACTTTATTGAAGAATTTTGGAACTGATCAAAGTAATCCAATTATCTTTGGAGACAACATGAGTTCATTATATTTGGCAGCTAATCCTATTTTCATGCCAGGACTAGACACATATAGATTCAATATCATTTCTTGAGAGAAAAGGTACTTGAAAAATAGATTGAAGTCTTTTATACACCAACAAAAGAGCAAGTTGCAGATATGTTGACAAAGAGCTTAGATGGACCTAAGCTACAGAAGTTCAAAGAGATCGCAGGAATAAAGAAGAATGGCAGATCACAATAAGTGATTGAGGGGGAGATGTTGGAGCAAAGCAATCCTGAATTGGTGATTATGAAGAACTTGAAGCAAGTTAGAAATCGAAATGAAGCCAAAGAAGTCATTGGAGGAAGTGAAGAGATCTCAGAAATGTAGCCTATATACATATGTACATTATAGTTGAAAATTATTATGCAATGGATATCGATGATCCTTAGGATGATAAGGAATAAGATAATAGACATGGGATGAGTCTAGATTCATATGTATATAAGTCAATAATGTAAAGAAATAGTTGATAAAGTCATTAGAAGAAAAGTGTTCATGTGATAGATGTGTAGAGAGTAATCTCCATGAGTTAGCATCGAGTCTTTCTCTGATTTCTCTCAGCCTGATCAAGTGGATCAAAAAAAATCTTTTGTACACATCTAATCTAGAAGTTAAGCAAGCTTTGATCAAAGTTTCAAGGTCTAAATCCTTTCACATATTGTTTATGTTCCATAGGAACATGTATATGTAAAGTCTGTAGGTAAACATCTCAGACTCATGCACTTTTTCGTGTCAATGTTTTGCTTGGATCTTAGTACACAGTGTAAAGGTTTTTATGAGTGAGCATTCAAAATTTAAGTTGGAAGGTAAGGAATCTATGTCTAAAAGAATTTAGCAAAAGGGGACTTGTTCTATGAGAAATCAACCTTAGAAGTTAACTATGTCAAAGTCGCTTGTTCAAGAAGAGAGTTTCTGACATACATTTGATCTTAATGATCAAATCAGAGTTTTAATGATTCTTGTGAAGATATAATGGATGATATGATTGCCCAAAGGTAGCTTGGAGGTATATATATCATTAGATTGAAGAAATTTGAAGTTATGTTTAGGTAATGAAGTTAAATTTGAAGCAGACTTCTTGAAGAAGAAAAAACTTCACTCAGAGAAGTAATAGTGAATGATTTTGTAAATCAAAGTAACATTTATGTAAAGTTTGGTCTATGACTGGTATAGAGGTGTTCTTAAATTATTATAGATGAAGCTTTTGGAGATTGGGAGGTCTCCAACATGTAGTAGAGTAAAATGTTTGGTACTTTGATAGTGGGGAAAACAAACATATTACCTCTTAGCATACTTTCTTCACTTCAATTGAGCCTGCCCCTACAAGTTATGCTATCACATGCACCAACAACACCTCTTATCCTATAATGGGATTTGGTAAGATCATTTTGACTACTATCGATGTTAGTTCTTTTACATTTCCAAATGCTTTATTTGTGCCAGGGATCAAGAAACAATTGTTCTGAATTTCAACATTAGCCAAGATCAGCTTGGTTGTGAAATTTGTTGATGATAGATGTAGAGTTCATGATCTATCAAATGGCGACATCATTTTTGCTTATGGCATATTATGTCGTCGGTTGTATAAGCTCATAGGTTATGCAAAATCTGTGAATGATTCAACATATATAGTTCAAGATTCTCAAGCTATATTAGATGCAAAGCTTTGGCATGCACGCTTTGTTCATCTGAATTTTTCTAGTTTGCTATGCTTGCAAGAATCTAAAATGGTGTTCTCTCTTCCCAAACTTGAAGCACCTGGTAAATATGTCTGTGAAGGCTGTATTTTGGGCAAAATGAAACGTTTCTCCTCCCCAAAAGATGGTTTAGTTTGAGCTACTCAGAAATTGCAGCTTGTTCATAGGGATGTCTGTGGTCCTATGCAAGCATCTTCTTTTGGGAACCACCTTTACTTTGTGACTTCCATTGATGATTTTTCCAAGCATGAATGGGTGTATCCAGTAAAAGCAAAGTCTGAAGTGTTTATGTGCTTCAAACAATTTTTGCTTTTGGCTGAAAATTTATCAACATGTAAAATGGGCACCCTCAATTGTGATCGAGTGGGGCAGGGGGGAATATATGTCTTCTGATTTTAATGCATATATGGTTGAATGTGGGATAAAACATCAGTGTACAATGCCATATACACCTCAATGGAATGGAGTTACTAAAAGAAAGAACATAACACTCATGGCGATGGCAAGGTGTATGGTCAAGAGTCATGCATTCCCACATAGTTTTTGGCTTGAAGCTATTATGTGTGCATCATATGTACTTGACAAGTGTCCCACTAAAGCATTGCACTCTATCCCTCTATATGAGGCTTGGCATGGTCGCAAGCCATCTGTTGCTCACCTAGGTGTCTTTGATTTTCTTGCATATGCATTTGTGCCTGAACAACAATGCACGAAATTGGATGATAAAGCAGTGAAATGTAAATTTTTTTGGTACAGTTTTGAAAGCAAAGGCAATCATGTGTATCATCCACAGACTAAATGCATTTTGGTTAGCCATGATGTTGTTTCTATGGAAGATGCTATTCAATCATTACTTTCATGTACTAAGGAGACATTAATTAGCTCCAAAGATATGTATGATACTTTGTTGCCTCCTTTTATAGGTGGACATTCTAGTGTTGGTCCAAACAAGGCAATTTCTTGCCCTATACAAGTTTCACATGATGATGAAGATCAATCAATTTTTTATGCTAAGTTACATGATGCATTTGTTGATGAGAGAGTTGATGTAGAGGAGGCAAAGACTTTACCTAAATGGCTGGTGCAAACTTTGTGAGATAGAAAATTAGAGGCGCCTCTATCATATTATACTCATTCAAGCTCTCATAGTGCCTCTTTTGGATCAGATTGTTATGCTATGGTTGACTCTAGTACTTGTGATGAGAATGAGCCTGTTTCCTAAGCATAAAATTCAGAAAATTGGATGGCTGCTATGCAATCAGAATATGATGCCATTATGAAAATGTTACCTAGTCTTTATGTGACTTGCCTTCTAGCAAGAAGGTCATGGGCACTAAGTGAGTATACAACCTGAAGTGTAAGCCTGGTAGAATATTTGATAGGTATAATGCTAGGCTTGTTACAAAGGGTTATGCTCAAGAAAGAGGCATTGATTTTGATGAGACCTTTGTTCCTACATGTTGAATGACTACTATTCATAGCATTTATGAACTTATATCCCATCATGGATGGAATGTACATTAGTTGGACATTAGAACTACATTTGTGAATGGTGGCTTGCATGAAGAAGTCTATGTTTTTCAGCCTTGTTGTTTTGTGCAAAAAGGGCATGAAAACATAGTGTGCAGGTTGAAAAAGGCATTATATGGTTTGAAGCAAGCACCACATGCTTGGTATGAAAAGATACATGCCTACCTGATTGCACATGGTTTTGAGAACACTCCAATTGAAAGTGCCTTATATGTTAAGCATGCAAATGATGCGCCTCTAATCATTGTTATCTATGTTGATGACATGGTACTTATTAGTTCTCATGAGAATCATATTGTTGATTTTAAGGCGGATTTTCATGCCTCATTTGAGATGTTAGATTTGGGGCATTTGCATCATTGTTTGGGCATTCACTTTATGCAAGTTGATGGTAAAGTGGCTTTGTGTAAAATAAAATATATTGAAAAATTATTGCAGCATTTTGGCCTTGACCATTGCAAACTATTGCCACTCCTATGGAAACAGGTTTACAATTGAGTCTTCATGATTTTGGGGATGCATTTGATGCTAGTCTCTATCAGTAGGTTGTTGGATGCTTGATTCACTTATGCATTACTGGCCCAGATATTCAATTTAGTGTCTCACAGATGAGCACATTTAAGCATTGCCCAAGTGTCACGCATTGACATGCGGTTAAGTGCATCTTTCCCTACTTGAGTGGCAGCCAGCTACTTGGATTGTTTTATCCCAAGGGGGAATCACTACCATCAAATTTACATGATTTTTTTTACTCATATTGGGCTGATTTCTATGGTTTTTACTCCATGCTTGGTAGCTCATGTATTTCTTGGTTGAGAAAGAAGCAATCCATTGGGGCCACTTCTAGTTGTGAGGTTGAGTGTAGGGAAACTTTCATAATGAGTGTTGAGTGTGTGTTGCTCAAACACCTTATGGATGATTTGGGTATTGGTCAGTCTTTTTCCACCACCTTCGTTATGATCAAAGCGCATTGGCCACTACGAGGAAGCCTATGTTCCATGCTCCCACTAAGCACATTGAGGTGCACTATCATTATGTTAGGGAGAGGTTATCTACTAGAGAGATCAGTTTGGCATGTGCCCATAGAGGAGAACATTGCAAACCTTTTCACAAAGGCTATGTGTTAGCCATTAAAGGCTACAGACTTCTGATTCCGGGCTTTGAATACTTTAGAATGTTGGACATACCCAACTCTCTATTCTTCCGTGTATAGGTTAACTGGTTGATTTGATCACTACTACTGTGATAATTAAAAGTACCCTAACTCTTATCCACGTGGGTCCTTGGGAGTGGTAGGGGTCTGTTAGACAGAGGCCCTGTACTATTTTCCCAACTTCTCACACAATCATAAATGCTCTATCGTGTCTTAGCTCAGTACTTGACTCTGAACACTGATAACTGTACGGCGTACTGGGACGTTGGAACTTCCGGACTGGACCTGCTATAGTAACAGAGCAGTAGTCCGGTTCTGACTTATAACTACTAGAATACTCAACTTCATTAGCCGAATGCTACCCAATATGCACCTCTTCTTGACAGGGAGGTATACCGAACGATAACACAACCGACAACTATACTTGAAGGTATGCAAACTTACCGTATGCCAAACTCGAACAACAGTCGATTCGTCACAATCTTATCACTGTTTCCATGGCGTACAGACCCTTACCGATACGAGTCCTTCCTGGGATCGGAATCCACAGTGAACGCAGACTATTGTATCGAATTCAGTCACTTATAGAAAACACTAACAGGCAAACAGTTTGGGACTACTTTTCATGTTCCCTTGCTTCGCCGAAGAACTGACAAACAACACACTAATAACACTCAGAGACTCACTCAACCATTACCGACCAGATTCGTAACGCAATAGAACTGATTCGTAACTATGTATTAAGGCGCGAATAAACGACTAGACGAAGCGCAGAACAGAACAGAACAGAGCAGGAATAACCTTCTCAATAACATACACACTCAAACAATACACTGCAATTCCCAAAAATGGGGTGCTCGGCCACTCTTTTCTCATTGCCTTATATAGAAGATTTTTTACAAGGGTGCGCGAATCTTTAGTTACCTGTGCGTTTCCCGAAAGGTTCTTTTATATTTAAGACACCTGTCCTAGTACATTTGTCCTTATTCGACAGCCGTCTAACACTGCTGGCACGCACAGTGGACTCGAACCCGCAGGTTCTTATGGTTCGGCTACGAGACCTTCTAAATACATATTTCGGGCGAGCCTAAATGTTCGGGTGATTTTCTTTTTAATGGTTTCTATCAGTTGAACTAAAGTGGTTGGTTCTAATAACTGGGCGTCCGTTCTAACGGAGCTCAGAGCTATGGCTTGGGTTAACAAAATTTCGGCCTGGTTCTGTAAGAAGGCCTCTTGTAAGTAAAATTCGTTGGATAATGCAGCGTCGCGGGATGTCTTCATTTCGGTGACCTTCTGCTGCATATCCGTGACCCGATCCTTCTGATTTCGCAATTGATTATCGAGTCTCTCGAGCTGCTGGTTCTGAAATTCAATCGTCTTGTAGTAGGCGTCTCGTTCTCTTCGAGCATTGGCTAGATCCTTTTGGTATTTGGCCTCCCGGGTTAATTGATGCCTCAGCATTCTGTTCACCTCGTCCAAACACTCCTGGGCTCTTCGTAGCTCGTCTTTGACTTGTTCTGCTTCTTTCTGTTGGTCTTGATTTTTCTGGATTGTCTCTTGCAATTGGGCCTTCGTTTCTTCGACCATTTCTTCAAGTGATGAGCTGATGTCTTCTTTTTCTTGTAGCGCGAGTTTTAGTGTCCGGATTTCTTCGTGGGCTTCGTTTAGTAGCTGGTCCTTGACAGCCAGTTGCTCCAAGACCTCATCCCGTTGTTATATCAGTGCCTGTTGTGCCGAAACTTGGCCTTGGAGATCTGCTACTTGCGTCTGTAATTGATGATTTTCTGCTTTTACGGCGTCGACTTCTTCTTGGAGAGGGATGATGTCTGCTTCCAGGAGGTCGACTTTGTGCTGTAGATCTTGCCGTATCGTGTTTATGACTTTACTCAGTTGTACTGGGAGTTGCTGAGAAAGGGAAATAAGCATTTGACCCATGGCGGCCAGTTCAGAAAAGGCCGGAACGGTGGAAAGGAGAAGGGAGTGTTGCGGTTGCGCAGAGGTTTGGGTTTGGATTTGGGGGGATGTCGGGGGCGAATAGTTGAGGGAGGATGAAGAGGATTCCGAATCCGGTGTGGGAATGGGGTTGACTGGTGGAGGTCTGGGATTGGCAGAGTTAGTGTTTGTTACCTGATTGCTTGGTTGTTGTTTATCTGTATTGTTGTCGGTTGCGGATTCGACGGCCTTCAGAAGTGTGTTTAGTGCATCTCTACCGGGTTGCTGCTCGTCTTGCTGAGGCTCTGAGGCTGCTTCGGTTGAGACCGTTTCTGTTTCAGTTCGATTTTGCTGGTCTTGTTGGTGATCGGCCGAGGATTCGTTGTGGATGGAAGTGGCTGTGTCGTGGAAGGTCTCTTCTTGTTCTTCGTTTCGGGTGTCCTGATCCTTTCCGGCGGATCCTTGTGCTTCGCTTTTCGAAGAGCTGATCCGGATTCTCTTATTGCGGAAGAGTTGGTTGATCTCCTCCTCTTCTTCTTCATCGTCGTCGAGTGGTTGGACTGATTCTTCGTGCCTAAGTACGGGACCTTGGGGTGGTGGTTGTGCGGCGAGGATGGCTGGGAAGAGGAATGATATGATATGGGGAAGGCGAGAGCGCGGGGTGGTTCCCTTATTTACTTGCTTCACTATGGCTACACACTCTTTATGAATTTCATGGAAAAAATAAGAGGCGAAGTTGACGGGTTCTCGGGCTGCTAAATCTAAGGCGGAATAGAAGGGTCGGGAGATGCCGTAGGTGCGCTTCTGCAGGTTGAGGATGGCGACTAGGAATTGGAGGGCAGATCGTTCAGGTTCAGGACGGCAGAGAATAGCGAACTCGTTGGAGGAAGAGCGGGGGAATAGTTCGGTCATGCGGGCGAGGGGGATACTGGGGCCATTTTCTCGGCCTTGCGGGGTGAGGCGGAAAGCTTCAAAAAAGGCTGGGAAGGTGATGACGGTTCTGGAGGGTAGCGAAGGGAAAACCCATTGGCGTTCGGTGGCGGGGGATTGAGCGATGGCAGAGATGATTTGCGCGAAGAAGGGATGGGCTTCCACTGAGTGGCAGGGCAACTCAGCGAAGTTGGCCAACCTTCGGCAACGCAGGTATTCACCTACCTCGGTAGGGATACCATCGCGGAAGGCAGCGTAGTTTGCTAGCGCTTCCATGGCGATTGCTAATACAGACTATGAACACGAATACAGAGCGCAAGGGGTCGCACAGAACACTAACACTCACCACAGTAGCGATTTTTGGCGTTGCCTAAAGGGTTAAATAGGAACAATACGGTGGGGTGGGAAAGGGGGTTGGGTATCATTGTGCGGTGCAGGAATGATACTTGTTTTCATGCAGGCGTGCGTATTCGAGTGACTGGTAAGGGGGCGGCTGGTACGTAAAGATTTTCCAAAATACGACTATTTATAAAAAGAAGAAAGAAAAAAGAAAAGATTAAACAAAATGCGGTCCACCGCCGAAAAATTTAATGCGGGCTAGGGGCGTGATGATATGGCTGCAGCTTCGACCCATTGATTACTTTTGGGAGTGGATTTCTGGTCAACGTAGTCAACCGAAAAGTTGCCGAACCGACTTGTTCTGAGATTTTGAAAGGGCCGAACCATCGTAGTTTGAACTTTCCTGTGGCTCTATCCGACTTTGCGTTGTAGAAGAGTACGAGCTGTCCTACCGAAAAGATTGGAGTTTTCAAATATCGATCGTGTGTCTTGGCTTTTCTTAGTTGTACTTCGCGCATGGTTAAAAAGCTGAGCCATCGGTGCTCATCAAGTTCTCTGAGTGCGTTTATTCGTGCTGTCAGTGAATCTTCCGGTAGCATCTTCTGAGTGATTGCTACACGCAGGCTTGGGATGACTACTTCCATAGGTGCTATTGCTTCTAAGCCATAAGCTAGTTTGAAAGGTGTCAAGCCTGTTGTTACCTTATATGTAGTTCGGTATGCCCATAAGACTGCAGGTAGTAGTTGATCCCATCTTTCCGGTGCTTCCATGATCAGTTTCCGGAGGATATTCAATAGTGATTTGTTTGTACTTTCGGCCAAACCATTGGCACGAGGGTAATACGGAGAGCTGAGTTTGTGTGTCACCTGGAAGGATTGGGTGAGTACCTTCATTATTGATTTACAAAGTGAGTACCTTGATCTGAGACAATTTCCAGTGGTAAGCCAAAACGTGGAAAGACATCATTCAGCAGGCACTTTGCTACTGCCACCGCTGTAGCCGACCGTAAAGCCCAAGCTTCTACCTATCTTGTTGCGTAGTCTGTACAGGTTAGTATGTATCTGTTGTTACTGAAGACTGCTGGAGGTGTGATCGGACCTATAAAATCTAATCCCCATTTCTGAAATGGTTCTAATGGCATGACTGGCTGTAAGGGAAAGAAGTGCCGTTGTAGCGGTTGTCCAGACCTTTGACAGTTATCGCAGTGTTTGACAAATTGGGCCACATCTCTGTACATAGTTGGCCACCAGAGACCTCCTTGCAGAATTTTCCGGTGAGTCAAATTTGTGGCAAAGTGACCACTAGTAGGGGTCGAGTGAGCCAAAGTGATCACTGAGTTAACTTCATGCGGTGGAATACATCGAAGTAGGATTCCAGTGTGATCTACATAATATAATTCTCCAGCAATTAACCGAAATCGGCGGCTAAAGACTGCAATTTTCCTGCACACTGCTCTTGAAGTATGAGATGGAAGGCAACCATCAGTGAGAAAGGTCAAGATCTGATCATAATATGAAAATGGGATAGGTGGGTGTGCAGATTCTTTATTAATTGGTTCTGATACATAAATCGCGGGTGTCGTGTCATCTATACCCACCGGAGATTCACCGGAATCTAAGCGGGATAAAAAATCTGCTAAGGTGTGTGAACTGCCTGGTCGGTGAATGACTTTGTAGTCGAATTCCTGCAAGAGTAAGACCCATCGCGCTAATCGACCACCTAGATGCTGCTGTCGAACTAAATAAACAAGAGCAGCATGATCTACATGAAATGTGAATTTACGGCCTAGCAAGTAATGTCTAAATTTCTTGATGGAGTAAATTAATCCTAGACATTCTCTTTCGATGGTAGAATAGTTCTTTTCTGCAGGTGCAAGCCTTCTGCTGGCATAATAAACGGGGCGAAACCACTTATGTGTTTGCTGTATCAGAATACTGCCAATCGCAATATCTGAAGCGTCGCCAAAAACATGGAATGGATTGTCCCAGTCCGGTGGTTGTAAGATTGGGGCCTGCGTCAATAAATACTTGAGTCGATCAAATGTAGTTTGGCATTCTTGAGTCCATTCGAACTGTCGGGGAGTTTTTGTGATTAGCTTGTTCAGTGGTACAGCCAGATGAGCAAGCCACCGTAAATGTCTGCCATGCCACCGTACTTGACCCATGAAACGCATTACTTCTTTTGGAGTAGCGGGTACAGGGGCTTCTAAAATTGCCGAAATCTTATCTGGGTCTACTCGGATACCTTGGGCAGATACAATATGACCAAGTAGTTTACCACACAAAACCGCAAACACAGATTTGTTTGGGTTAAGACAAAGTCTATATTCTCTGCATTTCTGAAAGCAGCACCGTAAATGGAACAAGTGTGCTATCAACTTACCGAAAATTGAAAAATCATCGAGGTATACTTGCATAAATGAAGTAAGATAAGGAGAAAAAATCTCCTGCATGCATCTTTGAAATGTGCTTGGTGCGTTTCTCAATCCAAACCACATTACCGTACAAGCAAAGACACCCCAATTGGTAATGAATGCGGTTTTTGGTATATCTGCTTCGGCCATTCTAACCTGATTGTAACCACTGTATCCGTCTAAGAATGAATACATTTCATGACCTGCTACCCTATCGAGCATTGTATCCAGAAAGGGGATCGGGAAAGGATCTGGTACTGTTGCTGCATTTAATTTCCGGTAGTCTACACAGATTCGTAGTTGCTTATTTTTCTTTGGCACGATCACAATTGGTGAAATCCATTCAGCATGTTCTATTGGTACGATTAATCCGACTTTTAAAATCTATCAAGTTCGGCTTTTACCTGTGATGCATAATTGGGATTCATCCGGTAGCCGGGCTGTTTGTTCGGTTTAGCTTCAGGCTTCAACATAACTTTATGCTGATAGATGCGCGGATCTAATCCCTTCATATCTTTGTAATCCCATGCAAAGATGTCTGAGAATTCGCGAAGAAGTCGAATCAAGTCAGCTTTAAATGATTCCGGTAAGTTTTGCCTTATCTTTACAGGTCGTGGATGATCTTCGTCTCCTAGATTGTACGTGGTCAACTGATCTTCGGGGACATAAAACTGTTGCGGTTTCTCTGTATCGTCTGTTGACTTGAACAGTGATTGTAATTCATCGTCATGTGTTGGGACAGTATCTTCATGCTTAACTTTTTTGGTGATAGGTACGATTGTACAAACTGAAGTGTTCCAGTTATCTATAACAGACTGTAGATCAACAGTTCCTACATACATTAAATCAGCGTTACTCTTCAGAAATTCCTCTTCCTCATCATCTGATAGTCCATCTAACATGTGGACTGGTTCAACAAAATATGGTCTGGCGTGAAGTTCGCAAGGTTGTATAGCATCTAATTTTACCACATATCTACGGTTGGCATCTTTGAACATAAGCTCTTGTGCGGACCAGTCCTGTATTACCTTCGCATGCTTCAGCCAAGGTCGGCCGAAAAGAAGGTTGTAATCTAAAGTGGATTCTGGCAGATCTAGTATAACAAAGTTCATTTTGAAGCTCGTACCTTGTAAAGTAATGGGTACATTCCGCACAAGTCCTACGGGATGGACTCTAGATTGATCTGCCATTCTAACAAAAAATTGCACTGGTTCGATTTCGGTCCATCCTAACCTTTTGCATAAGGTTGCAGTTGCAATGTTCACACCAGATCCTCCATCAATCAATACCTGCTTAATTTTATGATTCTTGTACCATACTGTAATCAAGGGAACCGAATGATCGACGGTAGAATCAGGTTCCGGTTGAACTGCTGCTGTTGTCGGAATACAAGAAGGCACCGGACTGAATTGTTGCTGGAACTGTTGTCGAATCCCAAGTACTAATGCCAAAAGTTGGCCTAGAGGCAGGGTGATAGATGCCTTGGATAAAATTTCCCAGGCCTGTTGAGATTGGTTGTCCTGCTCCTTTGAACTTGAGGTCTCCGCTGATGCTTCTCGTATCCCAGGTTTGAATATTTCTGCTACCGATTGCAGTTGTTTACCGAATCGGGTCTGGACTGTAGCAGTCTGTGTTTCTACTGGTGTGATTTGTACCATGTTGGCCATTGGGTTTTGTCGCTCCTTCTTCCTTTGATCATACTCAGCTGCATCTTTGCAAAATCTCCTGATGTGTCCGAATTCGCCGCAAAAATGACAGTGTGGTGGGGGTAGATTGGGATTTTCCGGTGGTGGTATGTTCTGCCAGCGGTTTGTATTAAAATTGTTGTTCCTCTGTCCTCGGTAGTTCCGATATCCTTGCGGTTGATTGTTTCTCAATTGCGGAGGCACATAGTGATTCGCTGGTTGTCCATGTTCTTGTATAACTGCATTGACCGTTGCTGTTCCCTGTATTCTAGCATTGTAAACACAGTTTCCGGTGGTGTGTCCGGCAGTGTTGCAGATAGCGCAAAACGTTTGATTTAGTGCACAATTGGCACTAGTATGACCTGAATTTTTGCATGTGATGCAGTATACTTGTCTGGTTATGTCTTCAGCCATAGTTTTTTTTGTTTTTAACCACTCCAGATCTTCTGTAAATCCACCGACCTTGGATTCCAGTTGCAGAGCCATGGCAATGACTGCATCCAGCGTCATAGCTCCGACACATCTTATGATCATGATCTGTTTCAGTTGTGGGGTTAAGCCATTGATGAACCACTGAGTGATGACATCATCAGGTAAGTTAGCGTGGGCCTGTGGTATCTGCCGCAAGTGTGTTCTAAAGAGTGTAGCATACTCCTGGACAGTCTGATTAGCCTTTTGTCGGTTGTTTTGTAAATAATCAAAGATTTTGACGGGATTCTTCTTTAGCCTAAATCGTTGCAGAAAGGCATCTCGTACTGCGTCATAGGTACCAAAATGATTAATATCGTATTCCGTAAGCCATCTAGCTGCTTCATTAACCAGTGTGGATTGAAAAACGATGGCCTTATACGCCTGATCCGGTGGATGGTTAAGAACTGCATAACTTATCTCGAAAGTGCGTACGTGAGCATCCGGATCATCTCCTGGGAATCCACCGAATTTCGTGTATGTTACTCCTGTTGGAGGCGGCCTTGGTTGACATAACTGTTGTTGTTGTTGTTCTTCGTTCATTGTGAGTGTATTAGGCCTTCCTTCTGTATCTTGAGGTTGATTAGTTGAACTATCGGAACTTTTATCGCCGGATGGCGTGCCTTCCGGTGTACTGTTTTTACTTAGAATGCGTCGGACTTCTGCTTCGAAGAGTTTTCCTTCCTTCTGGATATCCAATATCCGAAATCTTTCTTCCAAGCACGCTGGTTGGGCTGAAGATTCGGCGAAAAAGGCGAAGCCTTGGCCTACAGTTGGTGATTCTATCACCGGAATATCACCGGAATGAACCGAAATTGTGCCAGAATGCAGTGTTTTTCCGCTTTTACCGATCTCTTTTCCTAAAGTGTTTCTGATCGTATATAACTCTGAGTCTAGACTAGTTTCTAACGGCGTCTTGGTAGATTATGAAATTACTATATCTTCGATAGGCTGGGTCGAAGTAGCACCAGAATGTACCAAAGGCGTTGATCGTTCCACCGGAATATGACCGGAATCAATCGTAACGTTCTCAATTTGCTTGACCACTGGGTCAGATTGGGTTATGCCTTCTTCTCTCAAGGCTATCTTTAGCGCTTTACTTGCTTCAGCCTTACGGTTCTTAGGATATGTTTCGCCAGACCGAGTAACCGGCATGTATCATTGCGCAGTAACACTATCTGAGCAGTTTGCAACAATCTGGGTCTGTTGCTACTGCTAGTTAATCGAATGTTAACTGAACGTTTGCTTCTGACAAACAGCTGGCACTCTAATGCCACCTTCCCACAGACGGCGCCAAATGTTAGCCGTTAAAGGCTACAGACTTCTGATTCCGGGCTTCGAATACTTTAGAATGTTGGACATACCCAACTCTCTATTGTTCCGTGTATAGGTTAACTGGTTGATCTAATCACTACTACTGTGATAATTAAAAGTACCCTAACTCTTATCCACGTGGGTCCTTGGGAGTGGTAGGGGTCTATTAGACAGAGGCCCTGTACTATTTTCCCAACTTCTCACACAATCATAAATGTTCTATCGCGTCTTAGCTCAGTACTTGACTCTGAACACTGATAACTGTACGGCGTACTGGGACGTTGGAACTTCCGGACTGGACCTGCTATAGTAACAGAGGAGTAGTCCGGTTCTGACTTATAACTACTAGAATACTCAACTTCATTAGCCGAATGCTACTCAATATGCACCTCTTCTTGACAGGGAGGTATACCGAACGATAACACAACCGACAACTATACTTGAAGGTATGCAAACTTACCGTATGCCAAACTCGAACAACAGTCGATTCGTCACAATCTTATCACTGTTTCCATGGCGTACAGACCCTTACCGATACGAGTCCTTCCTGGGATCGGAATCCACAGTGAACGCAGACTATTGTATCGAATTCAGTCACTTATAGAAAACACTAACAGGCAACAGTTTGGGACTACTTTTCATGTTTCCTTGCTTCGCCGAAGAACTGACAAACAACACACTGCACTTGATAACACTCAGAGACTCACTCAACCATTACCGAACAGATTCGTAACGCAATACAACTGATTCATAACTATGTATTAAGGCGCGAATAAACGACTAGACGAAGCGCAGAACAGAACAAAACAGAGCAGGAATAACCTTCTCAATAACATACACACTCAAACAATACACTGCAATTCCCAAAAATGGGGTGCTCGGCCACTCTTTTCTCATTGCCTTATATAGAAGATTTTTTACAAGGGTGCACGAATCTTTAGTTACCTGCGCGTTTCCCGAAAGGTTCTTTTATATTTAAGACGCCTGTCCTAGTACATTTGTCCTTATTCGGCGGTCGTCTAACATATGCCTAGGGTGAAGATTAAAGTTTTTTGCAAAGCTTTGGGGTTACTTCCTTTTTTGGATTGATTCCACATAGCTTGGACCTTCCTTATACATGGGTGCTAGCTCCTTGTTCATGGCATCACTCCTAGGGGGGATTTGTTGATAAATTTCAGTAACGATGTGTGTGAACACATTGGAATCATAGGGGCACTTTTTTCCCTCTTTAGGAAGTTTTTTTCCTCACTTTGTATATACACTTATAACCTTAATGGATCACTTATCTTTTTACATTCTCTTGGTAATACATTCAGTATTGTGTATTGTGCTCCAAGATTCTTCTTCTTCCTTGTGTTGTTTGCATGCTTCCATAGACCTCAAACTTCAACAGATGTTTTTAAGTTTTTAAAGAAACTTGTAGGAGGATCTCCCCCACATTTGAAGCATCTATTGTTTTGATGTCTTTGAGGATTGGTTTTTTGTAATCCTAATCCTATATTTTTTTCAATGGCTTTAACTAACTCCTTATTATGGGATAGCTTATTATCTATTGTTGTGGAAAAATATCTTGTTAGAAATTCTTGTCCTCTATTGTTAACAATGTCTATGGCTTCTTTTATGAACTCATTCAAATCCTCATATCTGTTATGGTACACCATAGTTCTTAGCTGTGCATTTGCAAGCCCCTCTATGAATAATGATATCCTTTTCTACATGGATGGTCTCCCGTGAGCAAGACATCTATCTATGTATTGCTTAAAACTCTTAGCTACCAATCTCAATGACTCATTAGGGTTTTGTTTAAATGTGTGAACTAGAGTAGAAGTATCATGTTTAATACCTTTCTTTGAGAATTCACCTATAAATTCCTCTAATAGTGCTTGAATGTTAGAAAATTTCTCCATTTTAAGCGGTTGAAACCACATGAGAGCTAACTCTTTTATTGTTAATCCAAAGGCCTCATATTGAGTGAATTAATGTTCCACTTCTTTTGCTATTAGAAATTCTTTGAATTTTGCAAAATGATCATATGGGTTAGTGGATCCATTCTATTAATTTATCATGCTTTTCACCTCTTGAGTTGGCCTTAGTCTTCTCTGTTTTCCTAGAAACGTTTCTCTATTATTCCTTCCTAGGATGTTGAGGTTTTCTCCATTTTGACTATTTTTTTCATGTTTCTCCCCTCTTTTTCTTTATTCCTATTGGGTCTAATTGGTGGGATATGTGAGTTTGCAAGAATGTTTGCTCTATTTTCATCTCTTCACTTGGTAAGGTTTCTTGTTACTCTAATTTTTCATATTACTTCTTTGCTTCTCAAATTCCACATTAGGCTTGAGATGTTCCTCATCTACCTCTTGTATTTGTGGATTTCTCCTAGAAAATATTGGTTTATTCTCGTATGTGTATGAGCTTTTGACTTCTTCCACAAATTTTCGAATGTGTTCCCTTGTCCATTGACAAAAGTAGGGGATTTCCTAGGCGCATGATAATTCTTGAAACCCTAAGGTTCATATGGGATGGAGCACTATGTGAATCTAGGTGTGTTTCCTAATATACATCTCTTGTATCATGATTCATGTAAAGGAAAGTGTCTACTTGATCACAAGTCACTTTGGTGACTTGTTCCTGATGTTTACAAATGGGCTGACCTCCAGGAGTTAGTATTTCCTCTAGGTCTTGCTCTCTCATTGTTCATTTGTTGGAAAATTCTCCTTGGTTATTTATGTTCCTTGGGTCATTTGTTAAAATATATGTAGTCCCATCCCTTTCTATATATTTTACATTCAAAAATTGGATAATTGGAGTCATATTGAAAGGTGCATCTAACTCTTGCAACATAACTTTGGATTCCATCTTTGTAGATGTAAACTCCAAAATCTATTTGTAAATTCATATTTCAAGATGTTCCTAAAATTACCTTCATTGGATTGTTTTTCCTTGCATCATACTTTTAGTTCTCTGTGAATTCATACTTTTGAATTCTTGATTTTGGGTGTGATTAGGGTTTTGCTCTAGTATCAATATTCCTCCTCTCAACTTCATGTAAAGTGTTGTTTAAAAAATATTCGGGCTTTGTGTATGTGAAGAAAGGCTCTAACATATTCAATCTATGTTGGCTCCAAAAAAGTTCAAGTTTTTTTGTTGTATTTCAAAAAGCTCTTATTCAATGCTTCCTTTATCAGGAAAATCAAAGTATCACATAGCTGTGTGTAGTCAGGTGTATAAATCTATAAAGAGAGTCTTTGAATAAAAGTCCAAAAATTATGTTTAAATTGTTTTGCTTGAAACTTCTAAAAAACTTTACACCACTTGACAAATCAGAATAAGTTCCCTTAACGTTCAAAATTCTTCAAAGAATCACAATTCTCTTGGACGTTTTCCATAGTTTTCGTTTAAAAAAAAAAAATCTTTTTTTAAATCTTATTGTGTTTTTTTTCTTCAAAAACTATGAGTAGATCCTCCAAGTTTTTTTCTTCAAAAATTCGTTATTTGTTTCCAAAACGTAGCTTATTTTTTCAAATAGTTACAATTTTCTCCACTTGGCCTCTTTAAAGAGTCGTGATTGCTTCCAAATGTAAGAAAAAAAATCATAAGTTGTTGATTCTTATTGTATTCCAAAAATTTGTGGTTCTTATACATGAATTTATTCCACAAGTTGTGATTGCTTCGAGAATTTGAAATTCCCCCAAAACTTTTCTAAGTTCTTTTTGTTAACTTTTCGAAAAAGTCGCAATCCTTAGGCTTGATTTTCTTTCAAAAAATGGCAATTGTTTCCAAGATTTGACAGAAATTTATAAGTATTCTTTCTATGAAAATTTCCAAAAAAATCATGATTTTCTCTCTTTTCTTTCTCTATTGATTTCTCTATTTTTTTAATGATTTTCTTGAGTTTTGAATTATTTTGATAAAAAACACTACAACATATCAGGGGTATACCGAGGCTTGTACCAGGGCAAATGCATGGGCATCATTTTCCTCTGACGTCAGTGTAAGCTTCTGCATACGCATCAATACAAAATTGACGGTATATGTGTCAGTATTAGCACTAGTATTGGCATCGGTATGAGTGTCAATATCTGCATCGGTATGAGCATCGGTATTTTCATCGGTATCAACATCGATAATCCCCTGGGCATAAATGCCGATATTGATGCCATTATGCAGCTGGGTATACCAATGCGCCTATCGGCACCTATACGGATGACCATATCTTCAAAATTCTTTTTGGATAGAGTGTGTTATCTCTTACAACAGCAACATTACCATGCTATTGTGTAGCAAAAGACAATACTCTGTGCCCAAAAAAACTGAGTACATGTGACATGTACTCTAATGGCAAACAAAACATGATTTGATAAAGCAAAACACAGTCGGACACAAAAGAGATGAACATAATGAACCATGAGCCATGTACAATAGAGATATATATATTCCATAAATGAAGCATATACAAAAGTGTGACAAACCATTGCCATATATGAGCCAAATGCAAAATGTGGCAAAGCACTGTCATATAGAAAACTGTTGATATATTTAGGTAGTGATGTGTGTGAACACTCTAGGACCGCCGGGGCACTTTTTTCCCTCTTTAGGAGGTTTTTTTCCCCCAGCTTGTATATACGCCTATTGCCCTAATGGGCTACTTATCTTTGTACATTCTCTAGTAATATATTCAGTCTTGTGTGTTGTGCTCCAAGCTTCTTCTTCTTCCTTGTGCTATTCGCGTGCTTCCGCAGACGTCTAACTCCAACAATTGGTATCAGAGCAGGTCGTTGCTTCTTCTAGGGCGCCGTCGACACTCCTCCGTTTGCAGTCTCAGATTCGCACAAAATTTGTGCTTGTGCAGGCTATTTCGTCCTTTTGTGCCAAAGGTATATACCAGTTTCTGTTCGCCAGTTTAAGCGTCTCGAAGTCTGCTACAGGTCTAGCAGAACTCGTCTGGGCAGTTCTGTTCAACTTTTTGAGATACAGTCAATTTTTTGCATCAAGGTATTTTAGTCACCGGCCATGGCTGAAAGCAGTGATGTATTCCGTATGTTGGCTGTTGAGGATAAGTTGGATGGTACCAACTACCCATTATGGGCTTATATGATGCGACATGTACTCGTTGCAAAAGGATTGTGGAACATTGTGCAGGGTGTTGAAAGACGTCCTGTTACACCTGTAACGACAGGTACTGCAAATACAGGTGTTGGAGCTGATGAAGATGGTGTCGAAGATGATATTCCGCAGATTCCTGTTCGTGCTGCTGTTTCTGTTGCACCTACTGCAGAGCAGATTCGTTGGGATGGCAGAGATGCCTAGGCACATGCATTGATAGCTTTGTCTGTCAAACGTGCCATTATTCCTCATATTCGCTCTTGCAGAACAACAAAGGATGCTTGGGATACACTTACCACTTTGTACCAGGCTAGGAATGAGGCTCGTGTTGCTTACCTCCGAAAACAGTTGGAGAGTGAGCACATGAATGAAGGTGATTCGATGGACAGTTTTCTTACAAAGATCAAAGACCTGAAGGAACAATTGATTTCTGCTGATGAGGTTATACCAGATAGCTCACTTGTGCAGACCGTTCTGAATGGCCTTCCTGATTCATATCAGAGTTTTGCCTCTACTCTTCGATTGATGATGAAAGGCAATCCGAATGCCTTGTCATTTGAGGAATTAGTCTCTGTTCTGTTGCAGGAAGATCAGTCCAGGCATAACAGGTCCATTATGCGTGTTGCAGATCAAGCTTTCCTGGCTAGTCAGAAGGGCAAAGGAAAATGGAGCTCTTCTACTAGTAAGCAGAAATCTGCAAATGCTGCACAATCGAAGAACCAGGATAAAGATGAGAAGAAATCAGAAAAGCAGAAATTGTTCTGCAAGTACTGTAAAGGAAATGATCATATTATAAAGAACTGTCCAAAACTAGCTGCTAAAGAGGCAAAGAAGAAAGAGGCTGGAATGGTTGTTGCAGAGGCCTCTACACCAAAAACAGAGTCTGCAAATCTTGTGCAGGAAGAAGAATGGGCGTTTACTACTGTCTGCAGTTTTGACCCATCTTCTCATGATCAGTGCATGTCTGCAGTAGACTCAGATGTTTGGTACTTTGACAGTGGGGCGACCAAACATATAACCTCGCAGCGCAGTTTCTTCTCTTCACTCGAGCCTGCCCCTACAGGGAATACTGTCACATGCGCCAATAACTCCTCTTATCCTGTTATGGGAGTTGGTAAGATCATTCTGACTACTGCTGATGGTAGTTCTTTCACTTTGTCAGATGCTTTATTTGTGCCAGGGATCAAAAAGAACCTGTTATCAGTTTCTGCATTAGCCAAGATTGGCTTGGTTGTGAAATTCGTTGATGACAGGTGTACAGTCCATGATCTCTCAAATGGCGATGTGATTATTGCTTCTGGAATTTTATGTCGTGGGCTGTATAAGCTCATAGACTATGAAAGATCTGTGAATGATTCGGCATGTGCAGTTCATGATTCTCAGGCTATGTCAGATGCAAAGCTTTGGCATGCACGCTTTGGTCATCTGAATTTTGCTAGTTTGTTACGCCTGCAGAAATCTGAAATGGTGTCCTCCTTGCCCAAACTTGAGGCACCTGGAAAACATGTTTGTGAAGGCTGTATTTTGGGCAAAATGCAGCGTTCTTCCTTTCCAAAAGATGGTTCAGTTCGGGCTATGCAGAAATTGCAGCTTGTACATAGTGATGTCTGTGGTCCTATGCAGACACCCTCTTTTGGAAATTACCTTTACTTCGTGACTTTCATTGATGATTTTTCCAGGCATGCATGGGTATATCCACTCAAAGCAAAGTCCGAAGTGTTCATGTGCTTCAAACAGTTTTTGGTTTTGGCTGAAAATCTGTCAGCATGTAAAGGGCACCCTCCGTTCTGATCGAGGGGGGGAATATATGTCTTCAGATTTCAATGCATTTCTGGCTGAACGTGGGATAAAACACCAGTGTACAGTGCCGTATACACCTCAACAGAATGGAGTTTCTGAACGAAAGAACAGGTCACTCATGGAGATGGCGAGGTGCATGGTCAAAAGTCAGGCTTTACCACATAGTTTCTGGCTTGAGGCTGTCATGTGTGCAGCATATGTACTGAACAAGTGTCCCACCAAAGCGTTGCAGTCCATCACTCCATATGAGGCTTGGCATGACCGCAAGCCATCTGTTGCTCATCTGCGTGTTTTTGGTTGTTTGGCATATGTATTAGTGCCTGAACAACATCGCAGAAAATTGGATGATAAGGCAATAAAATGTATTTTTGTTGGGTACAGTTCTGAAAGTAAAGGTTATCGTCTGTATCATCCACAGACTAAACGCATTCTGGTTAGCCATGATGTTGTCTTTGTGGAAGATGCTATTCAGCCATTGCTTTCATGTACTAAGGAGACATCTGTTAGCTCCAAAGACATGTATGATACTTTGATGCCTCTTTTTACAGGTGGACAGGCTAGCGCTGTTCCTAATGAGGCAACTTCTCAGCCTTTGCAGGTTTCATATGATGATGCAGATCATTCCATTTCTGATGCAGATTTACATGATGCACTTGTTGATGAGAGAGCTGATATTGAACAGGCAAAAACTATGCCAAAATGGCTGGTGCAAACTTTGCGTGACAGCAAATTAGATGCACCTTTGTCATATCGTACTCGTTCAGGCTCTCATAGTACCTCCTTTGCATCAGATTGCTATGCTATGGCTGCATCTAGTCTCTGTGATGAGAATGAGCCTGTTTCTTTTGATGAAGCACAAAATTCAGAAAATTGGATGGCTGCTATGCAATTTGAATATGATGCTATAATGAAGAATGGTACATGGTCTTTATGTGACTTGCCTCCTGACAAGAAGGCCATTGGCACTAAGTGGGTATACAAGCTGAAGCGTAAACTTGATGGTACAGTTGACAGGTATAAGGCTAGGCTTGTTGCAAAGGGTTATGCGCAGGAAAGAGGCATTGATTTTGATGAGACCTTTGCACCTACATGCCGTATGACTACTGTTCGGAGCATTTGTGCACTTGCAGCCTATCATGGTTGGAATGTACATCAGTTGGACATTAAAACAGCATTTCTGAATGGTGACTTGCATGAAGAAGTGTATGTTTTTCAGCCCCGTGGCTTTGTGCAGAAAGGGCATGAAAACCAGGTGTGCAGGTTAAAGAAGGCGTTATATGGTTTAAAGCAAGCAGCACGTGCTTGGTATGAGAAAATACATGCCTATCTGATTGCACATGGTTTTGAGAACAGTCCAACTGAAAGCACCTTATATGTTAAGCGTGCTAATGATGTGCTTCTGATCATTGTTGTCTATGTAGACGACATGCTGCTCACTGGTCCTCTTGAGAAGCATATTGCTGATTTCAAGGCTGATTTGCATGCCTCATTTGAGATGTCTGATTTGGGGCATTTGCATCACTATTTGGGCATTCAGTTTATGCACGTTGATGGTGGAATGGCTTTGTGTCAAACGAAATATATTGACACATTATTGCAGCGTTTTGGCCTTGAAGACTGTAAGCCTATTGCCACTCCTATGGAGACAGGTTTACGATTGAGTCTTCATGATGCTGGAGATGCATTTGATGCTGTTCTCTATCAGCAGGCCGTTGGATGCTTGATTTACTTATGCATTACTCGGCCAGATATTCAGTTTGCTGTCTCACAGATGAGCAGGTTTATGCATTGCCCAGGAGTCACGCATTGGAAAGCGGTTAAGCGCATCTTTCGCTACTTGAGTGGTACTCGGCTACTTGGGTTGTTTTATCCCAAGGGGGGATCACTACCGCCAGATTTGCATGCTTTTTCTGACTCAGATTGGGCTGGTTGCTATGACACTCGTGTGTCCACCAGTGGTTTTTGCTTCATGCTTGGTAGCTCATGTATATCTTGGTTGAGCAAGAAGCAGCCTACTGTGGCCACTTCCAGTTGTGAGGCTGAGTATAGGGCAGCTTTCACAGCGACTGTTGAGTGTGTGTGGCTGAGACGCCTTATGGCTGATTTGGGTGTTGGCCAGTCTTCTGCCACCACCATCTTCACTGACAGTCAGAGCGCATTGGCAGTTGCGAGGAACCCTGTGTTCCATGCTCGCACTAAGCACATTGAGGTGCATTATCACTATGTCAGGGAGAGGTTCTCTACTGGGGAGATCAGCTTGGCATATGTGCCCACGCAGGAGAACATTGCAGACCTTTTCACGAAGGCTCTGCCTAGGGAGAAGTTTGAAGCTTTCCGCAAAGCTTTGGGCTTACTTCCTTTTGTGGAGTGATTTCCACATAGCTCGGCACTTCCTTATACATGAGTGCCAGCTCCTTGTTCACCGCATCACTTCCAGGGGGGATTTGTTGATATATTTAGGTAGTGATGTGTGTGAACACTCTAGGACCGCCGGGGCACTTTTTTCCCTCTTTAGGAGGTTTTTTTCCCCCGGCTTGTATATACGCCTATTGCCCTCATGGGCTACTTATCTTTGTACATTCTCTAGTAATATATTCAGTCTTGTGTGTTGTGCTCCAAGCTTCTTCTTCTTCCTTGTGTTGTTCGCGTGCTTCCGCAGACGTCTAACTCCAACAAAAACAAATAAAAAATTCTAGTGCACCACTACCATATATGAGTCAAATACAAAGTTGTGGCACACCAGTGCCATACACATGCTCAGAGCGATCAACACATCCATATCCGTAGTCCTACAACAAAGAAAATTCATGAAATGAGAAAATTTGACATGATATTTACAAACAACAATGAAAAACACAAAACCAAGTTTATAAGCTCACGTCATCATAGATGCTCCCATGAAATGACCGCACCATGTCTCTCCAAGTCCTCCAATAGTGCAACCCATCCATGATGATATCCATAAGCCTCCTCGGTTTGTGTTGGAGGACGACCCACTGCCAACTCCTGCAACAAATATGCAAACTTTTAGATGAACATACACAATGTGCTTGACACAAACAAATTCAATAATCAAAATGATACTTACAAACTCTTGATGCATAGTTTCATATCTACCACTACCCAAATGTGATGGTTAGACCATATCTAGACATGTGGCCACCACACGTTGGCGACCTCTAGATCTCTTGGTATGCTAGGTCCTTCTTGATCATCATTCTCGTACAAAATATTGTCTGTCACTTCATCGTGCATCTTGTTTTCTTCAAAGACCTATTCATCTTGGACAATGATCTCTTCCTAGTCGACTACTGAATGAATCTCAAAGTCCACTATAGATGGAATTTCTTCTACATCTATGTTCTCGCAAATTTTTCTGCTACATGGAGAGACTTGTAAAACAAATAGTCACTCTTATTCTTTTGAAATTGGCATAAAAACAACTTGTTCATAGTGTTTGGGAAGTACAAATATATCTCTTTCATGTGTCCATAGCTTTGTGGAGTCTACTTGAAGCAAACCACTCTTATCCCATCTCATTGTTGCGTTTCTTCCAAAGGTGACTACTTTGAACCATTTCACATAAAAAAGAAAGTAATCAATATTTTTGAAGGATAGCTTCAAGATATCTTGGATCACTCCACAATAATCGAGCTTGCCTTCTTGAGCATTGTCATCTCTTGCACTAGCTCTACTTTTTTGGAAAAAATTCACCATCACCCCACTATCAAAAGTAGACATGTTTTGATCGATTCATGTGATAAAAAAGTGTCGTCCATGAGACCATAGTGCACCGTATTTAGAATACTCCCAATCACCTCCCTTTGTGATTTTACTCTCTTCTTCAAAGATATCTTCACCTGTTGCCTTTGCTTGTGAAACCGCTGTATCTAGCCATGTGCTCATTGGAAAGGATGGAAGAGGTCAAAGACTTTTTGGAAGATGCAAAAATCAAGTGGAACGATTCTTTCAAAAGTGTGCTCTTTCCTTTGCATTTGTCTCCTTATCAAGCTCATACCTCTCTAACCACTTCTATATAGGCTCAGAGTTACCAATGCAAAACTCCACTGCCTTTCCTTGCATCACTTTACCTTGAGGTTCATCACCTATGAAACGCACATCTTCATCATCGCTCCATATGCAAGGTATTTTTTGTTGGAATTTGGGGCCCCAGGATCGTTCCAATACTAAAACCTCTTGAGCATACACAACTTAATTGACAAGATGATAAGTGAGATAGAGAAAGAAAGAGATCTTGAGACAAGGATAGGGAACGTAAGCTGGATGCTTACTTCACTAAAGATAATAGATGTCCAAATTACAACATGGGAGTACTACTCAACCATATAAAGTGGTGCACTCACTAATGGAAGAATAAGAAGATGATGATACAAGATTTAGATTATGTCGAAATAATCTAAGTGTGTGAAGAGAATGAAGCAACGAAGCTAACAAAATAGTGTAATGAAATTGTAAATCAACCACAAGGTTAACTCACAAAAGATAGTTACCACCACCTCGTAGAAGACTTCCTGCTGCAATGAGAGTAGCCTCTCCTTCACCACAACTTCACCTCCTTCAAGAGTGTGAGAACACTCTGTCTTCAAGAAGATCTCCAAGCTCTAGATCTTTGAGTGAGTGATTATACAAGGAGCCAAGGCCTTGTTTATATAGTTTGTGAGTATCCTCCAAAAGCACAATCTAAAAGCTACGATCGTAGAACGATAACGAAAAAAAAACACCTCTATCGCGAAGGGCTTTTTCCGTGAAGACTTTTTCGGATTGCTTTATCATAAAAGCACGAATTCTTCTGACACATCACGTGGGGATTGAACCCTGGTCAATGAGGATGCTTTTATGAACGATGGGCTAGACCACATGAGCGCCCGTTGGTTGCTTGTACAAGAGTCTACAAAGACTCTATTATATGGATGTCGCGCCCGTGAGCTTTCCATAGAAGTATATAAAATGGAATCTATATATTAGCATTCCATCTGCCTGGAAGATTTATATAGAGATACAATTGTTGAATTTAATTGCTGGACCAATGAGGACATTGACTTCCAACAATCCCTCCTTCAATGTCATATTGGTACAAGATTCAGTAACCTGCAAATCTTCTCATGACTATCTCTAGTCAATGCTTTGGTAAAAATATCTGCAACATTCTCACTAGAAGGAACATAAACTAGCTCAATGTGCTTCTTAGCTATTTGCTCTCGAATATAGTGGTAGTGTACCTCTATATGCTTTGTCCTTGCATGATGCACTGGATTCTTAGCTATAGCTATAGCACTCTGGCTATCTGAAAATATCTGAATGGGTTGATGTACTCTTACATCAAGATAACTGAAAATCTTCTGCAACCATACTGACTCTAGAGTAGTTGTAAATGCTGCACGATATTCAGCTTCACATGATGAAGTGGCAATAGTGGGTTGTCTTTTTGAAAACCATGAGATAAGACAGTCTCCAAGATAAAAACAAAATCCACTAGTACTTCTTCTTGTGTCTTTATCACCTGCCCAATCAGAATCTGAAAATCCTTTTAGTAACAAATGTGTAGATTTCAAAAATACCATAGCATAATTTGAAGTTCCCTTCAAATAACGAAAGATCCGCTTTACTGCTTTCCAATGTAACACTGTCGGATTCTGCATGAACCTTGATACTTGAGAAACCGCAGACTGTATATCAGGACGTGTATTACAAAGATAAATCAAGCAACCTACTGCTTGACTATATAGAGTAGCATCAAATGGCTCTGCATCTACTACCATTTGTAAAGACGTGTTCTGATCCATAGGTGTTTGCATAGGTTTAGAATCACCCATCTGAAACCTTTCCAAAAGTTTCTCAATGTACTTCTGTTGTGTCATGTAGATACACTCATCTTGAAACAGAAACTGAATCCCAAGATAATAATGTAGAATGCCTAAATCATTCACATCAAATGTTTGCTTCAATTCTTCTTTGAACATCTGCAAATCTTCATCTCTGGGACCTGTGACTATAATATCATCCACATAAATGATTGCTATAATCATCATACCTGTTTCAGCTTTGACATAAAGAGTTGGAGCTGCATCTGAGTTATGGAAACCAATGGATAAAAGATATGTATGTATCTTTTCATACCATGCTCTAGGTGCCTGTTTTAAACCATACAAAGCTTTTATAAGCTTACATACTAAGTGTTCTTTACCTGTCTCTTCAAAACCTTCTGGCTGCTGAATATACACATCTTCGTGTAAATCACCATTTAGAAAAGCAGTCTTAATGTCAAGTTGATATATATGCCAACCAAAATGTGCTGCTAGAGCAAGTACTGACCTAATAATAGTAATCCTAGACGTAGGAGCAAATGTCTCATCATAATCAATACCTTTTTGTTGTGCATATCCTTTGACAACCAACCTGGCCTTGTATCTATCAATAGTACCATCTGCTTTCCTTTTGATTTTAAAGATCCATTTTACACCTATAGCCTTCTTTTCTTCTGGTAACTCACATAGCTGCCAAGTTTGATTCTTATGAATAGAATCAATCTCTTCTTGCATAGCTTTTCTCCAAATAGGAATTTTAAGTGCATCTTTAACACACGCAGGTTCATCTTCAACAGTCGTAAGTGCCAAAATATCATGAATCTCGAAGTCTTCAGCAAAACTTACATGATCTTTTTGCTGTCTAGTTTGACTTCTTGTTCTTACATGATCTTGTTGTTGTCTAGTCTGACTCCTTGTTCTTCCAGTAAAAGTCTTTATAGCACTGTCTTTCCAAGTCTGATATAACCACGTAGGTGTATCCTTGAATAGTGGTGAAACTCTTTCTGAACTTTCAGCTTCCACAGGTTCTGGAACTTGTCCTGTCGACGTACTAGGACTTTCTGGAACTTTAACTTCTTCCATTTCTCGAATCAAAGTCTCTTGTGGAACTGACTCTGTAGAAGGTTGTGAAATTCCTCTTTCTTCAATTTTTTCTTGAGTACTAGGAATTTGAGGTTTAACTCCCTCCTGATATGGTTGAACATCTACAGTCCAGAATCTTTCTAAAAATTCCATAGTCATTTTCACTAATGAACTCCAGAATTTCTGCTTCTTTATCATAAACCTTATCTTCAGCAATATAAGCATTACGTGAAAGAATAACTTCACCTGTCTCTGGAACATAAAACCTGTATCCTTTGCTTTCAATAGGATATCCAATAAAAACAGCTTTCTTTGCCTTTACATCTAGTTTGCCTCGGTCCTTTTTCTCAACATGTACATAAGAAAGTGATCCAAACACTTTGAAGTAACTCACATTAGGTTTTCTACCATAATAAGCTTCATAAGGTGTGATTACCTTTAAAGCTTTTGTAGATGACCTGTTTAAAATGTGATTAGTTGTATGTACTGCATCAAACCAGAATTTTGGTGAAAGCCTCTTGGACGCCATCATGCTCCGCATCATTTCAACAAGTACTCTATTCTTTCTTTCTGCAACACCATTTTGCTGAGGAGTATAAGCAATAGTAAGATGTCGAGTAATACCTTTCTCATCGAGAAATGTCTGAAACTCATTTGACAAGTATTCTCCACCTCTATCACTTCTTAGAATCTGGACAGTTTCCTAACTTTCATTTTCAACCATAGCCACAAACTTCTTGAACATAGGAAAGACTTCTGACTTCGACTTAAGACCATAGATCCATGAGTATCTTGTAAAATCATCCACAAATAGGACAAAATACCTGAAACCCTGAATAGAGTCTGCTCTCATGGGTCCATTCACATCTGAATGAATAATCTGCAATTTCCTGGTAGCTGTAATATGACCATGTTTCTTGAAAGGTAGTTTATGCATCTTACCTTCAAGACAACCTTCACATATATCTGAATCATCAGGTAGCTTGAATGAGGGTAAACTCTCAACCATACCTCTATCTTTGATATTCTTGAGAGCTCCAAAACTGATATGTCCAAATCTTTCATGCCATAGCTTCATATCTTCCACCGGTGACGAAGATTTGACTGCATATGCTTGACTGATTTTTGACAAAACAAAGACCCCTCCTTTATGCGTACCTTGTAAAAGACACTTGTCTTCTTTATGTGATAAGATCTTACAAAGATCTTTCTCAAATACAACTTTAAAACCATCACTTAAAAATGCAGATATAGATAGCAGATTCTTCTTCATTTCAGGTACATAAAGGACATTTGATATTTGAAAATTACCACCTTCTCTTGACTTTAGGGTTACTGTACCTATTCCCACAACATCCAAATCATTGCCATCTGCAATAGTAACTCTTCTACCTGAAGAATAGGAGAGAGAAGAAAATACATCTCTACAACCTGTCATATGCTTTGTAGCACCTGAGTCGAATATCCAAGGACTTGCTAAAAGAACTTGTAAAGCTGCTTGATCAAAAGCTACTTCCTCAATAGTGATACAGGCATAAGAATCACCTTGAGATTTCCCTTTTTTATCATCTTCTGCAACATTACCTGATGCCTTTTTCTTTTCTGCTGCAATCCTTTTATAACATTCTGACTGAATATGTCCACGTTTCTTGCAAAAAGAACATATTTTTACCTTCTTCTTAGAAGAATTCTCTTTAGATGTCGTAGATACAGAATCTGAAGTAGAAGGTGAAAGGGACCTACTTTCCTTCTTGGATTGTTTTTCCTTCTTCTTATCCTTCTTCTTCTTACCCTTTGATGAAGATGAAAGCGCTTCTTCATTCTCTTCCATTCCCTTCAACTGATCTTCATCTTGAAGCAACAAGAACTCTAATTCTTCAAATGTAACCTCTCTATCTCTTGTGGTAAGGGTAAGAGTGGTTATGAAAGATCGATATGAAATAGGAAGTGAATTAATCAGCGTATTTACCATTTCTTCATCTGATATCTCAACTCCTACATTTAGAAGTTGATCTCTTAAGTCAACGAGTTTTGTAATGTGGGTTTGTATTGACTCACCAGCTTTCATCCTTGTATTTGCTAGTTGTCTCCTCAAGTGAGCTTTTCTAGCAGGATTTCTGCTCTGAAAAAGATTCTCAAGCTTTAACCAAGCTTGACTAGAACTTCTGCAAGATCTGATCTGTGGTAGAATATGCTTTTTGACGCTCATTGCTATGAATGAAAGTGCTAAAGCATCTCTAGCATCCCATCTTGCCTGATCTTCAGTAGGAGGAACTCTAGGTAAAGACCTAGCAATGACTCTGGATGTCGAAGTGGTTACCTCTTCTTCAGTTGGTTCTGTAATTGTAATTCCAGTACCTGTTGAAGCTGTTGTAGATCCTCCTTCGCCTTCTCGTCTTGGTCTTGTTAAGGATCCATTGACGATACTCCATAAATCCTTTGTCACTAACAAGTTCATCATCATGAAACTCCACATGGGATAATTAGAAGATCCATCCAACTTGTCTTCAATCTCAATTCTAATCTCACTCATCTTATCTTAAGTGTGTATGTCAATTATGTAGCTCTGATACCAAGTGTTGGAATTTGGGGCCCCAGGATCGTTCCAATACTAAAACCTCTTGAGCATACACAACTTAATTGACAAGATGATAAGTGAGATAGAGAAAGAAAGAGATCTTGAGACAAGGATAGGGAACGTAAGCTGGATGCTTACTTCACTAAAGATAATAGATGTCCAAATTACAACATGGGAGTACTACTCAACCATATAAAGTGGTGCACTCACTAATGGAAGAATAAGAAGATGATGATACAAGATTTAGATTATGTCGAAATAATCTAAGTGTGTGTGAAGAGAATGAAGCAACGAAGCTAACAAAATAGTGTAATGAAATTGTAAATCAACCACAAGGTTAACTCACAAAAGATAGTTACCACCACCTCGTAGAAGACTTCCTGCTGCAATGAGAGTAGCCTCTCCTTCACCACAACTTCACCTCCTTCAAGAGTGTGAGAACACTCTGTCTTCAAGAAGATCTCCAAGCTCTAGATCTTTGAGTGAGTGATTATACAAGGAGCCAAGGCCTTGTTTATATAGTTTGTGAGTATCCTCCAAAAGCACAATCTAAAAGCTACGATCCTAGAACGATAACGAAAAAAAAACACCTCTATCGCGAAGGGCTTTTTCCGTGAAGACTTTTTCGGATTGCTTTATCTTAAAAGCACGAATTCGTCTGACACAGCGCGTGGGGATTGAACCCTGGTCAATGAGGATGCTTTTATGAACGATGGGCTAGACCACATGAGCGCCCGTTGGTTGCTTGTACAAGAGTCTACAAAGACTCTATTATATGGATGTCGCGCCCGTGAGCTTTCCATAGAAGTATATAAAATGGAATCTATATATTAGCATTCCATCTGCCTGGAAGATTTATATAGAGATACAATTGTTGAATTTAATTGCTGGACCAATGAGGACATTGACTTCCAACATTTTTGGGTCCAACATGGGTAGAAACTCTGTTATGAATACAAGAGACTCTTGTACGAGTCATCTCTCTGCCAGGCTACCCTCTGGATGTGCTCTCTATCGAACAAACTCTTTTAATGTCTTCATGAAGTGCTCTAAGAAGAACATCCATCGACTATGAATAGTTCGTGCTATTGCAACTTCATCAACCACATGAACTAGCAAATGAAGTTGAATTGTGAGGATTATTGTGGGGAAGTATTTCTCCACCATATAGACAACCTCTATGGAATTGAGTTTTGCACTCTCTATGCTATCTCTCTTTATCTCTTTAGAAGAGATCCATCGTACAAAGGAACTGATTTTATGAATGGTTGTTCGCACATCCTCCCAAAGACAATCTTTTAAAGCTACACAGAGCACAAAATTTAAAAACTTGTGCCAATCATGAGACTTGAGCCCTTCGAGATCATTGTTTCATGTGAATGAATTCTTTAAACACCTCATGCACATAGTAGGTATCCAAAACTCTAAAATCACCTTCTTCACTTGTTGCTCTTCCATCTTGCGAAGCATCCAAGGAGCTCTTGGTAGCTACACTATTGAATTGGGCTTAGTAATTGCCCAAAACTCTTGTGTACAACCTCCCTCTTCCAAGTCCTCCCTAATATATTTTCTTTCTTTCTTTTTTATCAAAGTCTTCAAGAGAATCTCTCCCACATTCTTGAAAATATGCATCCCAATAGGGAATTTCATGAAAGATTGACAAATGTTTCATACTAGTGACTAATATTTCCGAATCTCATAGCTGCTTCCAATCGATTTCTTTCATTGGGCATTGCACTTGTTGGCCGATTTGCCCTTCATGTAAAACATTTCCATCAGGCAAATATCTATGGTGTCCTTCATAGACAATTTTTTGGAGTGCTTTGAAGTAGCGTGCTTTGAATTGTGGTCTGCATAGGGGACATGCATGGTAATGTAAAATCTATAAACCTCAACATTCACCATAATTGAGAAAATAATGCATCGTCCACATAAGTATACCTTCCATTCGCATGTCTTGTCTTCTTATAGGTTGCCACATGCCGTGCATAGTAATCCCACCCCATAAAGTGTGCTTCTCTTCCACAAATGTACACATCCATGTTTTTTACCTTATACTTACCTTGCACAATAAGAGCTAATACTAAATGACCCTTTTTATGGCCAGCCATGGTGGGATGTTATAGTTGACCAAACATATAGGCCATGTGCTCCATGAAAATCTATGTAGACCAAATGGATTTAATCCATCCATAGCTAGGCCTAGATAACAATTCTAAGGCTTACTAGAAACTCTATCCACTTACTATCTATGTGTTTCCACGAATTAGAGTCAATACGCACTCACATTACACCATCTATAGACCTGCTCTTTACATGCCATGACATTAACTCAGCTATGGATTTGCATTTGAACATACTCTTGATTCTTGGAATGATAGGAATGTGGCGACGAACCTTTGAGGGGACTGCTTCGCCCAGAAGGTCTTTTCTACACCTGTTCGCTCCACACTTTGGACATATGTAGAGATGATCATACTTGTTTCGAAAGAGAATTCAATCATTCGGACAAACATGAATCTTGGTGTAGTCCGTTCCAGTGGATTGTAAAAGTTTTTTTGCATCTCCACGTGTTGGAGGCTTGTCATTGCCATCTGGCAGAAACTAACCTTAAAGAAACTTGTAATAAGCAATTAAAATGATTTTAGGAATTAAAGTTATTTTGATACAACAATGAAAGTTTATTTCAAATCCATTTACTTGAACAATTCAGAGACACTACTATTTGACCATTCATGAATGGATTGAAGATTGAGCATTGCAAGTGATCCATGTAGTACATATATCTTTACCCTAGTGTATAGTGGTAAACGGGATAATCTTCACATGTTCTCATACTCTTCGTCGGCTTTTGATCGTGGAAGTTCTATCGTGTCCATGGAACCTACCACATCTTCTCCACCATCGTGATCTTCATCCATCTCATAAAATGCTTCGAGCATTTCTTCCATGTGTCCATTCTCTATAATGCTACCAGTACGTTGCATTTCTACCTCCCTCTTTATTCTCTTTTTTCCATGAGAGGTTACTAGTGCAATGTCATTTGGGTCCACTTTCTCACCAAGGGGACCATGCGAATGATAACATAGGTTCTGTAGTCCATTTTTATCAAAGGATCCATATTCTCTAATATGTGCAATAAAAATCTGTCATTTTCGATAAATTTGATACTTGCACTGATTGCAAGGACATGTCATTCTCTCCTTTGGATCCAAAGATGCCATCTGATACCATGTAGACATGTTAGAACATTTAATTCTAAGAACATAATTGTTCTTATTAAACCTTAAAACCCTAATCCTAAAGATCTAGACCTAAAACATGTATGTGTGTATGCATTTCTTATATATATTTAGTTTAACAAACACCAACCAAATAAAGATGAAGGTACCTAGAATCAAGCTAACTTAACTACAGGTAAAGGAAATATCAGACGCAAATGAAGAGGTGGAAAAAACAAAGACAATGGTGAAGCATGTTGGATTTTTGGCAAAAAACTTCATTTTGCCAATGATTGTGGGCACAATACTCATACCAATGGTAATTATAATCATAACTTCAATCAAAGAGGAAGAGATGGTAGGACTACATATTGTAGATGAGGTGAAATAAACTTCCAAAATCAATCCTACAACAACACCTACTACAATTATGCATTAGATCAAAATGAGGACTCACCTTTTATCATTAAGGCTACACATGAAGTAGCAAGTGAAGACCAAATATTCTTCTATATTGATTCAAGGTATGCCAATCACCTTAGTGGAAACATTGCTTTGATGATTGACATGGAAGAAAAGCGCCATGGACACATCGTTGAAAATGGAGATAACACCAAACATAACTTGTGGAGAGCATTGGATCTATAAAGAAAAAGGATGGGAGTACACTCCTAAGTAAGGTACCATATGTTCCTAAAGTTTCAAAGACTTTAATAAGTGTTCCATAGATTGTTGAAAAGGGATATGAAGTTAGATCTCCTAATGATGGAGTTTATGTGGAAGATCCAAATCCATGATATTAAGAGTATTTTTGCACGTAAAAAAGAAGGAATACTTTTTACTCTCAAGGTACAAAGTAATCTGGGACATGCCTTGTTCACTTATGGAAATTAAAAGATGAGCCTGAGCTAGACATATGGCACAAAAGACTAGGTCATTTTAATGAAAGAGGTATAAAGCATGTGGCAAAGAATGGACCAATGCTAGGCTTACCCAATATTGAAAGTCAACACATGACCTACAAGCTCAAAAGATCTGTGGATGTTATAGTCCTTTAAAGGACCGTGCATCACGCTTGTTTGGGGTCCTACATCACGCTTATGCAGAAAGGATTATAGGTCAAAAGCTCAAAAGATTGAGATCAAATGGATGGGGAGATATTTCTCCAAATAATTTGATGAATATTTGTGAAATGCATGTATAAAAAGGGAATTAACATGCAAGTACTCTAAAAAAAATGGAGTTGCAAAGAGAAGAAATATAACTATTGAAGAGTTTGCTAGATCCATGATGAAACAAAAGAATTGGCCTACTTTTTTATGGGAAAAGCTATTAATATTGCACCCTATCTTGTGAATTGTTTACCTTGCAAAGATTTGGAGGGTACGACTCCTTATGATCTTTCAACTCTTCCCCATGTAATATTTGTGGTTTGTCAAATCATACTATGGATGAGTGTTACAGGAACTTCAAGAATCAAAGAGGTAGAGGATTCCAAAGAGGTGGATATACACAATCAAAAGGAAGATTCAACCATCATCAAGGTTACAATAACAACTACAACAACAACTACAATAACAGCTACCAAGGAGGCTACAAATCAAGGAAAGGTTACAACAACTATACAGAGGAACACGAAGATTCCCTTCTGATCATGAATATGACTTCAAAGCAAGGTATGAATGATGACCATCTCTTCTACATTCACTCAGGGTGTTCCAACCATGTGGCAGGCAATGTAGCTCTTCTCTCTGACCTTGAGGAACCTAAGGGAAAACATCAGGTACAAACAGCTGATGACATCAAGCACTCAGTGATCAAGGTAGGAAATGTTAAAACCTCTGATGGAAATAGAAATCTGTTGAGAAGGGTTCTATATGTACCTATAATTACCAAGAATTTGATAAGTGTTGGACAAATTGTGGAAAAGGGTTTGCAAGTCAGGTTCAACAAATATGGAGCATTTGTGGAAGATCCCCAACATGGATTCAAGAGAATTTCCAAAGGAGAAAAGACAGGTAGATTATTCACTTTTGAACTTGACGATACAAGGAATATTGCACTTTATAGCTACAAACATCAAACCATGTCAGACCTTAAAATTTGGCATAAGAGATGAGGACATATTGGTGAGAGAACTTTAAAGAAAATATGTAGAGATCAATGTGTGCTTGGGATACCAAATGTATCCAAGCAACACATGATCTATAAACGTGGTGCTTGTTAGTTTGGAAAGTCTCACAGGTTACCCTTCTCAAAGAAAGGCTACATGCATGAGGACTACTTGGAGCTTGTCCATATAGATGTACGGGGACCAAGTAAGGATCCCTCAATTTCTAGATCAAGGTATTATGTATCTTTCATTGATGACTTCAGTAGGTGGACTATCTTATATTTTATGAAGCACAAAGATGAAGTTTTTAGTTGCTTTAAGAAGTATCTTGCACTTGTTGAGAATCAAACAGGAAGAAGCCTAAAAAGACTAAGGTCAGAATGAGGAGGCGAGTACTTCTCAAATGAGTTTGATGCATTCTTGCAAGATAGATGAATCAAAAGGGAAATCACAACAAGGTATACCCCTGAGCAAAATGTGGTGACAGAGAGGAGAAATAGACTAATTGTGGAAACAACTAGTTCAATGCTAAATGAGAAAAAACTACCTATTTTTTTGTGGGAAAAAAGTGTATCTACTGCTACTTATCTTGTTAACAGGTTTCCATCAAAATCTCTTGATGACATGACCCCATATGAAGCATGACATGGTAGAAGACCTTCACTTGATCATTGCAAGATCTTTGGATGTGTTGCTTATGTGCATATCCCTTCTCAAATCAGAGGTAAGCTAGACCCTAAGAAAGAGGAGTGCATCTTCATAGGGTATGACTTGAATCACAAAGGTTACAGGTTTTACAATCCTTCCAACAAAGGATTTATGGTCAGTAGAGATGTTGTCTTTGATGAGAATGATTCTTGGTTTGAAATTGAATGCAGGAAAGTAAAATTGGCTTATGACTTGGAAGAGGAATTTCCAAGCCTTACAAAGGACGAGCCAAACCAGATTGAAGACATCAAATCAGATGATGAGGACATCATCAACCTAGAAGAATTCAAGGCATGTAATTCCAAAGGCACAGTGAAGATGAAGAAGTTGGAGGATATACCTGAATCATCCAACCAAGCAATCAGAAGATCACAAAGGGAGAGCAAGAAGCCAATCACATATGGGTATGACACTTCTTTGGTTACTAAGCATTCTGTTTATCTTGCAAGAGACTTCTCACGTGAAGATCCATCATCATATGAAGAGGCAAAGATCAAGACAGAATGGAAGGAAGCTATGGATGAAGAAATTGAAGCACTCAAGGAGAATGATACTTGGGAGCTAGTGCCAAAGAAGAATTCTATGAAGGTAATTGGTTCTAGATGGATTTACAAGATCAAGAGAAATTCTGATGGATTAATAAGCAGGTACAAGGCTAGAACTGTGGCTAAGGGTTTTGCACAAACCCAAGGAGTTGACTATGAAGAAACCTTCTCACCTGTGGCCAAAATGCCAACCCTCAGGGTATTGGTAAGTGCGGCTGCATCTAAGAATTCGAACATGTACCAATCCGATGTAAAAAATGCCTTTCTAAATGGCTGGATTTCAGAGGAGGTGTAGATGTCTCAACCTCCTGGTTATGAGGACGCAAGCAAGGTAACATATGTGTGTAAACTGAACAAAGCTCTTTATGGAGTGAAGCAAGCACCTAGGGCATGGAACCATAGGTTGACTACATACCTTTAGGATCAAGGATTCATCATGAGTAAAGTAGATACTTCTCTATTTATCAAGAGAAGTAATTCAGAGGTAATATACCTATGTGTATATGTTGATGATATTATACTCACAGATAATGATGCTAATGGCATCAATCAAATAAAAAATCAAATGATGGAGGAGTTAAAAATCAGTGATCTTGGATCACTAAAGTATTTTCTTGGACTTGAGTTAGTCTATACTAACTCTGGCATTTACATTATTCAAAGAAAGTATGTAGAGGACATGTTGGAGAAATTTCAATTGTAGGATGCCAAGGTAGCTAGCACTCCTATGGAGGTAAACCAAAAATTAAGTGCTCATGAAGGTGAAGTGCTTGAGAATATTGTAGGATACCAAGGCATAGTGGGAAGCTTGAATTATGCTACATTGACAAGGATTGATATTGCTTATGGAGTAAATGTTTTAAGTCAAACCTAGAGTACCTCATTTGGAAGTTGCCAAGAGAATTTTGAAGTACCTTAAGGGCACTAAAAAACAAGGTTTATATTTTTCTTATACTTTAGATTTGGATATCAAGATATACTCAGATGCAGATTGGGCATGTTGCAAAGATGATAGAAGGAGTACCTCAAGTTATCTATCTTTTGCAGGTGACAAACCTATATCATGGTCTTCCAAGAAGCAACCTATTGTTGCTTCGTCTTCAACAAAGGTAGAATATAGAGGATCGGCCAATGCCACTCAAGAGGCCATATCGATCAGATTGTTATATGCAGATTTGGAATTGCATACTACATCTCTAATGATTTTTGGAGATAATACAAGTTCATTACATCTTGCAGCAAATCCTATTTATCATGCTAGGACCAAGCATATTGAGATCCACTACCATTATGTGAGAGAGAAGCTATTGACCAAGGAAATTCAGTTGGCATATGTATCAACCAATATGCAATGTGCAAACTTATTAACCAAAGCACTTGATGGTACTAAACTTTGCAGGTTTAAAGCTATGTCTGGATCGCAAGACATTCAAGAGGATTGAAGAAGAAGACCAAGCCAAGATGTTTGGCTTGAGGGGGAGCTGTTGGTGCAAATGCCAAGCCTTCACACTTTGCTAGGCATGAGAAGATCTTATGAGGAATAATTGAAGTTCCATGAAAACCATTGCTATGAGTCTCTCTATTTTTTTACCATTTGTAAAAGTCAAATTGACTTAAAGGAATATTTGTAAAACTCACTAAACTCGTGGAGTTAGTTGGATTAGAGAAACACGAATTAATTAGAGAGAATATCTCCTAGATTAGTGGATCACTTTTTAGAGAGAGCCAAAGTTGAAATAAAATTCAAATTTTAAATAGAACATCTATAAAGGATGAATGTAAAAACTTGCGGTTAGAGATCACCACAATCCTGAGTGTTTGATTGATTACATTGCAAAAGAGTGAGGCTCACATCATAGCCTACACCTATATCTATCATTGGGCATTGATTATCATGCCAATGATCATGTACAACATTGTCTTATAAGATAATAGATCATTACTTACATCTGTTGATCTCTCTCTCATTGTCACTCAAAACAGTCATTTTGTATTCATCATATCTCAATCATTACACCACCAGTGTCAATGTTCTATAGCTCATTCGAATCCGCTCTAAGTCTACTATATGCTAACAAGTTTTTAAGACATTCCATTTAGTGGATTGGGAGAAAAGCACATCAAACTGATCATTGGTCATTCTCTACAGAAGTCCTAGAAAATTGGGGGTAATGCTACACTTGCTAAATTGATTGCTCTATGTATACTCAATCATTTTGAGTGTTTCCACTTGGAATCAGTAGATTGTTAAGCTAAGTTAATATATCCAAAAGGAAGTTTTCTAATTTCTATTGTACTGGAAGCCCTGAACTTAACAAGCCGCAAGTGTGTGAACCAAAATAGAAGTTTTTCATTGGATTGTGAAGTTGGAAGTAGTCTGTTTTGAATCAATCATTACTTACATCATTTCCAAAGTACATAGGCACTCATTTAGTGTCATTGGAAAGCTAAGCGGGCCTATAGCTCAACTTTGAACCTAAAGAGGGCTGGTACAAAGCATGTATTAGCGGTACCAACTCATTTTTTGGAGTGTCCATCCATCTTTCCCAACAATATATAGAGTTAGAAGCAAGATGTAATGAACTAATGTTGTCTCCAAATATATGTGGAGTTGAATTATTCAACACTAAATCCGAATATAGGGTCCTAATCCACATAGCATCTTGTGTAGCATTTGCAAGTCCTATGTATTTAGCTTCTACTGATGAAAGCAACTGTAGGTTGCTTCTTGGAAGACCATGAAATTAACTTTGTACCTACAAAAGTAAGGTAACCTAATGTCCTTATCCTATCATCTTTTGAACCCGCCCGATCCATATCAAAGAAGATCTTAACATCTATATGAGATGTATATGGATATTATAATCCTTTATTAATTGTACCCTTTAAATAATTTAGGATTTTCTTCTGCTTCCATGTGAGGCTTCCTTGGGGTGTGCATGAATTGACTTAGCACATTAACTCCATAGCATATATCTACTCTAGTTAGAGTAGCATAATTCTAGCTTCCAAAAAGGCTTTGGTAACTAGTCACATCTTCAATTAACTCACCTTCATGTGCACTTAGCTTCACATTTACCTCCATGGGAGTACTTGAAACCTTTGTATTTCCATCTGGAACTTGGTAAGCATATCTCAAATGTACTTTCTCTGAGTTAGGAACATACATTTCTCTATATATACCACTCCCAAACCTAGGAAGTATGTGAGAAGTCCAAGATCACTAATCTTGAAATCTTCTTTCATCCTCTTGATTCCATCTGCATCATTACCTGTAATGATTATGTCATCCACATATACACATAGGTATATGACCTCTGAATGGTTCCTCTTAATGAAGAGGGAAGGATCTCCTTTGCTTACCATAAAACCTTCATCTTGCAAGTAAGTGAAAAGTCTATGATTCCAAGCTCTAGGAGCTTGCTTCAAGACATAAAAGGCTTTCCTTAACTTGCATACATATTCAGGATATGATTTATCTTCAAAGCCAAAAGGTTGAGCCATGTATACGTCCTCTAATATCCAACCATTTAGAAAATCATTTTTTACATCTATTTGATATATCTTCCAATTCTTGGAAGATGCAACACTCATTAATACTCTAATTGTACGCATTTTTGCCACAGGTGAGAATATTTCTTCATAATCAGTACCTTGAGTTTGAGCAAAAAACTTGGCTACAAGCCTTGCTTTTTACCTATTGATTGATCCATCATAATTCTTCTTTACCTTGTAGATCAACCTTAAGCTAGTGACCTTCATAAATGGCTTCTTGGAAACCAATTCCCAAGTCTGATTTTCTTGTAGAGCTTCTATCTCTTCTTCCATGGAGATTGTCATCTCTCCATTCTAATTTCTTCTTGGCCTCTTTGTATGTTGATGGTTCTTCAGAGTTTGATTCTTGTGCTATTGATATCGAATGCTTAGTGACTAAAGTCATACCTTTTTGGCTTTCTTTCCTCTCTAGTAGACCTTTATATAGTTTATTGAGATGATTCTACCACATCTCTCATCTCCTGCACTTTGGCTTTACCTTTGGAATCCCAATAATTTATTTCCCTTCTTGGAGTCTTCTGATCATCATCACAATTTGTATGTTCATTCATCTTTGAAATTGTTGGAAAGTCTTCCTCTAGGTGATAGGGAAGTTTGATTTTCCTACACTCATCCTCAAACCAAGATCATTTTTCATAAAAAAACAACATCTCTACTTATAATGAAACCTTTATTGCTTGGATTATATAGCCTATAACCTTTTTTATAAAGGGCATAGCCAATGAATATGCATTTTTCTGCCTTTGGATCCAATTTTCTTCTGATTTGTGAAGGTATGTATGCATGTGCCATGCATCCAAAGATCCTACAATGATCAAGGCTAGGTCTTCTTCCCTTCCATACGGTGTCATCACATCTATTGCTTTTGATGCGAGTCTATTGATAGGATAGGTGGCTGCGGATATAGCCTCTCTCCATAGGTATTTGGGTAGTTTTTTCTCATTTAGCATTGATCTTCCAGCATCCACTATGGTTCTATTTCTTCTCTCTAACACTCCATTTTTCTCTAGGGTAAAGCTGGTTGTAATGTTTCTCTTGATTCATCTCTCTTGGAGATAAGAATTAAAGTCATGGGAGAAATATTCTCCCCCTCCATCTGACCTTAGCCTCTTCAAAGGTTTACATGTTTGGTTTTCTACAAGAGCTAGATATTTCTTGAAACAAGGAACACTTCATCTTTATGCTTCATAAAATATAGTATTGTCGATCTCCTACTAATGACACATAATACCTAGATCCAGAGATTGAAGTCTCCTTGCTTGGTCCCTATACATCTATATGGACTAGATCCAATAGGTCTCCATGAATGTATCCTTTCTTTGTGAATGCTTGTTTGTGAGATTTTCCAAATTGACAAGCACTAAATTTGTAAGTCATGTGTTGTTTAGAGTTATTTGGTAGACCAAGCACATGTTGATCTCTACTGATTTGCTTCACACCCCTTTCACCTATATGAGCTAACCTCTTGTCCAACTTTGATAGGGTTTGACTACCATATTTGAACAAAGCAATGTTCCTAGTATCTGGAGCTCAAATGTGAATAGTCTACCTAACTTTTGTCCTCTTTCTATCCTCTTGAATCCCTAATGTGGATCCTCAAAAAATGATCCATTGTTTGTGAATCTAACTTGAAACCCTTTTTTAATAATCTGACCTACATTTATGAGGTTTTTGGTTATAGTTGGCACATACAATACCTTGCTCAATAGGTTCATGTTACCATGTGAACTCTTCACATTGCCTATCTTTTCCACAGGATGCCTTGTGTATTTGTTTGGACTTTGTGTCTATTCCTTGGGTCCTCCAAGTCTGAGATTAAAGCTTCATTCCCTACTACATGATTTGAGCAACCTGAGTCTATATAGAATACATGTTTATTTACTTTAACTTTCTTCATAGTCATACTCATCAAAAGTAATGAATCCTTTTGAGTTTGATCATCTGCATAGTTGTTGTAGTCTCTCCCTCCTTTGAATCCTCCTTGGTAATTATTTTTGTTGTATGAGTTGTTGTTGTAACCATTGTTGTTGTAATCATTGTTGTTGTTGAATCTACCTCTTGAGTTTCCATAGCCTCCTCTATCGTAACCTCTTCCTCTTTAATTTCTAGGATTCCTAAAATAATTCTCAATAATGGGACTAGTTAAGCCACATATGGCACATGGAGAAGAGCTTTGACTTCTCCCCTTACCTTGTCTTCCTCCTCTACCTCTTCCTCTTGAGCCTCTACCTCTACTGCAAAGTTTGCTTGAGAGGTGATGCCCTCATCATCACACATTTAACCTTTGCCTTTGCTATCTTTACTATCGTTTTTATCTATATAGAGAGCACAAGATTGATTACCTTTTAAATGGTCTCCATTCTTCATATGCTTTGCCTCATGTGTGAACAATCATCCCATGAGGGTGTTGAAATCAGGAACCTGCATGTCTATGTAGAGGTCCATGGTTGTGGTGAAGGCTTCCCATTTGTCATCTGCATTTATTCCATTAACTACTTGCCTTACTACATGCTCTTCATCAACGATTTCTCCAATACTTCCAATTTGATCTTCTAGGTCCTTCATTTTGGTGACACAATCACTCACATTTTCTTGGGCATCTTCTTGAGAGTAGTGAACTCCATCCATAGTTGATTCTTTCTTGCCTTGGTACTAGATGAGAAGAGTTCTTCAAGAGCATTCCAAGTCTCTTGTGAAGTCTTGCAACTCCTGATGTGTGGAAGTAAAAAATGACAGATTGAGTTAAGAATATATGACCTTGCTAGAACATCCTTTGAACACCATGTGGTTAACCTGTCTTGTTCTTATTGAGTTGGTTTTCCTTTGCTTCTAAGGATTCACATCATCTCATCTCCAGATATGTAAACATAGATGTTTCTCCCTTGAAGATAAGCTTCCATTGTAAGTGACCAAGCTGAGTAATTACCTTGATCCAATTTGTCTATGGATGAAGGAAATCCATCTCCCATGTTGATTTGTTATTGCTCTGATACCAATATGAGGAGATGAAATGGATAGGTTCTAGAGATGATTTGGTGTTGCACAAAACCTTCTCTACAAATTCAAAATTAACTATAGGTATGCTTAATAGACTCCTTTAGCTTTACAATTATGAAGTATCTTGATGGTGATGCACCATAGTGCGCTTTGCTTCTCGAGAGCTCCACGACGATATCTTCGGAGTAGAAAACTGAGCTCCTAAGGCCGCACATAGTACTCCACACAGAGGCTACAGAATACGTAGAAAAAACACAGTACACAGGGAGCACGAGGATACACTTCTTAGGTCTTACAAATGCCGTTGAGCTTATAGTGTGTGACTGACCAGGCCACTATATGTTTTATTAAAGAACATATACAAAGAAGTGTCTGGTGGCCATTTGGCCTTTCACATGGACACCAACGGTAACAATCTCCCACTAAAGGCCAATATGGCCAAAGTAACTATGGGAGAGAAATAAAGAATACCTGAGTGTAAGTATACAAACTATACCTGATGGGCATGTTACACAGTATACAAGTAATTGTGTAAGATCAAGAATCAAGTAACCCCCATAAAGTGACAAAAGTGTCAAAATCTATCCAGTGGTAGAGCTTTAGTCAAAGCATATGCAGCATTATCTCGAGTGTGGACCTTCTCAAGAAAAATGCTCTCAGTGGCTAAGCAATCTCTAATGAAGTGATACCTCACCTCAATGTGCTTGGTCTTTGCGTGATAGACTAGATTCTTAGCCAAAGCAATGGCACTCTGACTATCACTGAGCAAACGAGGTACATGCTAAGGTAAACCCATGTCACAAGCAAGACAAGAAAGCCACAATGCTTCCTTACATGCCTCACTTGCTTCAACATACTCTGCTTCTACGGTGGAGACAACTGTACATTCTTGAAGACGGGATCTCCAAGAGATAGCACCTCTAGCAAAATGAAAAATGTAACCTGATGTAGACTTACGATTGTTTATACAATGAGCATAGTTAGAATCTCTATAACCAATAATGGATTCTTTCCCTCTACCTAAGCATAAACACTTGTCCTTAGTGCCACTCAGATATCTTAAAATTATTTTGACTTCTTCCCAATGTTTCTTGTGGGGATTAGACATATATCTGCTCACAACTCCCACTACAAATGCAATGTCTGGTCTTGTAGCTACCATAACATACATGAGACTACCAACAACAGACTGATAGGGAATTTTGGTCATGAGTTCCTTTTCCTCATCTGATTTGGGGCAATCATCCTTGCTCAATTTCACATATCTGGGTAAAGGTGTACTCAATGCCTTTACACCCTACATATTGAACTTGTGAAGTACTTTGGATATGTACTCACTTTGAGACAAGTATATGCATCTTTTACTCCTATCACGAGTAATGTGCATGCCATGAATATGTTTGGCATCCCCCAAATCCTTCATATCAAATTTTTTATTCAACTTCTTTTTGGGAATTGACAAATCATAAGAGGACTTCCCAACAATCAACATATCATCGACATATTGTATCAAACATATCAAGTTGTCATCTGAGCATCTCTTTGTGTAGAGACAATGATCCTCATTACTTTGAGAATAGCCTTGAGACTTCATAGAAGCATCAAACTTTTGGTACCATTCTCTATGGGACCGTTTAAGTCCATAGAAGCTCTTCTTGAGCTTACAAACTAGACTTTCCTTGCCAGGAACTACATAACCCTATGGTTGTTCCATATAGATCTCATCTATAAGATCTCCATGCAAGAAAGCAGTTTTCACATCCATTTGGACTAGCTCTAAGTCCTCCATTGCAACGAATCCAAGCAACATGCGTAGGGTAGTCATCTTGAGCACTAGGGAGAAGATTTCCTCGAAATCAACACCATGTTGTTGCTTAAAACCCTTTGCAACAACTCATCCTTTATACTTTGGAGAAGCACTATCTGATGTGAATTTGAGCTTATATACCCATTTACATGGTAAAGCTTTCCTGCTCTTTGGCAAAGGTACTAGATCCCAAGTACCATTCTTGTGAATAGCATGGCACACTCCCACTTGACATGATCCTCTGTCTGCATAGCCTCTTTATAGAAAGAAGGCTCGTCGACATCTATTAGCATAACAAAATCTAAACCTGAAACCTATCTATCAGGTGGATGTGAGACACGTGCAGAACATCTCAATGGTTGCTAAACAAGAACATGTGCAAACTGATGTGAATGGACATTCTCTTGAACATCCGTATGTGCAAAATTTTTATGCATGCTAACCGAAGGACCAGTATCCTCAAACAACACTCTTCTCACTTCAACCTCCTTAATGGGCTGTTTATGCATCTTAGACTCATTTAAAATGACATCGCTACTTTTGATCACTGATCGTGTTTTAGGATCCCAGAAGCGATATCCAAAGTGTCCTTCTCGACCATATCCAAGAAAAATGCATTTCTTTGACTTATGGTCCAACTTTTTTCTAAGATTCTTGGGTATATGAACATATGCTTTACACCCAAAAACTCGAAGATGATTATAATATGGTAGCTTCCTTGTCCATAACTATTATGCCACTTTCAGAACTTTGGTAGTACTAGGTTAAAGGTTAATCACATGAACTACAGTCAATACTACTTCTTCCCAAAAGCCTTGTGAGAGGTTTGCATGATGCAACATAGATACTACTCGATCTCGAATAGTTCTATTCATCCTCTCAGCTACACCATTCTCTACTAGGGTATAAGGAGCTGTAAACTCTCTACAAATCCCTCTAGACTGACAAAAAAAGCTGAATTCATGTGAGGTATACTCGCCCCCTTTATCTGAATGTAAAGCCTTAAGCTTAGTTCCTTTTTCAGCTCCAACTGAAGCAAGCCATTTTCTGAAAGTAGGGAATACCTCATTCTTCGATTTGATAGGATATACCTAGGCTTTTCTAGTAGCATCATCTATGAAAGTGACAAAGTAAAGAGAACCACCTAAGGACCTAGTAGACATAGAACCACACACATCTATTTGAACAAGATTTAAAGGCTGAATTGAAGAGTCAATGTGCATTCTATGCACATTTCTGGTTTGCTTTCCATATTGACAATGTTCACAAAATGAAAAATCAGAGAAAGATAACACAGGTAAGTAGCCAGAACGAGAAAGATTCTCCATTCCACTACGAGATATATGGCCCAAACGACCATGCCAAATACAAGCCATAGGTTGTTCAGTAAAAGCTAACAAGTGTTCTTTTTGTGATACAAATAGAGGATAAAGTGAGCCAACTTTGCTTCCTTTTGCAATAAACATATTGCCCTTTGATATACATAAGGACTGAGCATAGAAGACCACCTTGTAACCAAGGTCATCAAGTTGACCAACTAGCATCAAACTGCATGATAACTGATGTACATGGTGTACATTGTGCATAGTAAATTTTGAACCATCAATTAACTGCACAACCACATGTCCAATCCCCACAACATCACACCGGTAAGAGTCACCAAGTCTTACGGTACCAAGAGACTTTGTTGCATAATTAGAGAACCATTCTCTGTGTGGTGTCACATGGAAAGGAGCACCAAAATGTAGCAGTCATGTGTGGGAAAGAGGATCAGCCATAAGCGCCTCAGTTGGCACAATACTATCAAGTGTCAGCACAGCAACATCATAAAAAATAACATTAATTTCTTCAATTTTCACAATCAAAGTAGATGGTGCAGGTAACTGTTTAACATGCCCATCAATGTTCTGTCCTTTACCTTTAGCATTCTTTAATGCATAACAGTCTTTCTTCATATGTCCTTTCTTATGACAATAATGGCATTCGATATCCCTCTTCCTTGATTTATTTCTACTCTTATTCTGTTGACCATTCTTTTCCTTGTTCTTGCTCCTACCACATTGCTGATTCTTTCCTTGGTAAGAATCACGAACATTATATGCATCTCCACTTTGAGTGCCAACCATAGATTTTCTACAAATCTCCTCACTCAAGAGTGCTCCAAATATGTCATCATAGACGAGTTTACCACCAAGTGCACTATTGTTAATTGATGTGCAAAATGTATCCCATGATGATGGCAAGGTGCATAACAACAATAATGCTTTCATTTCATTGTCCATATCCATTTTTTGAGGAGCTAGAAGAGTCCAAACACCAATGAATAAGTGTATCAAAGAGTAAATCGACCATTGTATAATTGACTAAACCAAAAATCTGGAAACATTTTGCCGGAGCATCCTCTGCAAAATGAGCATATGAACAATGTCAAAAAATCATAAAACTGCAAGTACTCACATGTTTACCTGCATAGTGAATCACTGACTCCATTGCATATAATCAATTACCCAATAGAAGCCAACTAGGCTTATCGAGCACCTATGAACAACTATCATAGATCTCCTATGGCGAGGCTCGGTAAGTGTTCCACCTGCATCATCGAAGAGACCCCAACATCTGGGTGTCTCCCAGTTAAGAAAACCTCACCACAACCCTCTTTTTCAAATGAAAAAGACTTTATGCTAAAACGTAACTACTATATCAATGGCCACATGGATGTACATAAGCGGTATCCGCATAAGCATATATGGTGTGTATGTGCTCAATATATGCAATAAAATGACACTAAAAGGCTGAATGCATAGCCCAAGAGCTAGCCAACAACACCCACAAGTGTCTGTCAACTCTGATGTTTTAGGCTAAAAGACCTGCATAAATTTGCAGCAGCTGCTCCCACCAAAACTGAAAACCTTTCAAAAAACCTGTAGTTTTACGAGTGTGGCTGAAAACACAGCCCCAAAGGTTGATATTTATTGTCGAAGAAGTACAAAGAGCACTCTTCTTGATGTTCTTAGACCTGTGTGAAGAGAACTATGTGCAAAAGTACTACAAAATGCCTCCAAAAGACACCCAAAAATGCTTCAAAAATAGGCTTTAAAAGCAAACAATGAAGCTTTGAGGGACCAAAAAATGTCCAAGGTAATGTCAATCTTAGTCTTTCCCCTTCTTCAAACACCACAAGAGTATAGCTTATTGGCAAGAGATTGTCTCAGTTAAGTGAGCTCTGGGGGGAATAGTACTAGGATGGGTGACCTCTCGAGAAGTACTGGGAACCTCTATCTTCCTTGATCGTTGAGGTCCTCCTCATGCGTAGCCAGAGCCAATGATGACTTCGGTGACTTGGATGACAAGGTATGCCAAGGTCTGTGCCTTGGTCGCCGCCTTAGTCAAAAGCCTTAGAGAAAGGGGGGCAGGTGCTTGCTTCGCTCGCACAAAAGGAACAAAGCTTTTGCATCAAACTGCTCTGATACTAGTGAAGTATTTTGATGGTGATGCACCACAGTGTGCCTTGCTTCTTGAGAGCTCCATGACGATATCCTCGGAGTAGAAACCTGATCTCCTAAGGCCGCACACAATACTCCACATAGAGGGTGTAGAATACATAGAAAAAACACAGTACACAGGGAGCACGAAGATAGACTTCTTAGGTCTTACAAATGCGGTCGAACTTACATTCTGTGACTGAACAGGCCACTATATTTTTTATTAAAGAACATATACAAAGAAGTGTCCAGTGGCCATTTGGCCTTTTACATGGACACCAACGGTAAAAAATTATGCATTTGGAACCACTAAGTGATTTGGAGCATTATTCCCAAAATTTTGCATCAAAACATATAACTTGCATGTACTAGAAGTGTGAAGACACGTTCTATTTTGGGAATAAAAGTGCTGAGTAATTTGCTCAAAGCTCACAACTGGTATGAATTGACTAGAGATCTTTTGCACACATCTTATTGGCATGTTAGCCACACCATACACTAAGAAATGATTGTAACAGCTCAAGGGATTTATCTCAACATTTTAGGATCTAGAATATGTGCAGGCATAGTTACCTTCTATGATTCATATCTCAAGATCCTCTAAACAAAATATGATGCAAATTGATATGCAAGTAGTAGAAACCTCAATCTAAGAAATCCAAAAAAAAAAATGAAGAGTACATATAGAAAAATTGATTCCACAAAGTCACTGTAATGATGAAGATGCTACATAGAACAATAGACAAGGATATACTTGAAGAAATGTATCAAAATGTATACAATAATCAACATATGATACAAGGGAAGTGTAGTGGGCTACTCATACATGGCGGGAGCTCAATGTGGGCTCACTAATGTATCTCAATGTCTCTCAGAATGGCTCACACATAGCCCATGACTAAAAGCATGGCTAGTTATACTCATAATACGAGTTTGAATTTGAATTTTCCATCAACTAAAAGTGATCCTACACTTTAGGGATGTTTTCAATTGATTCGTCCTACCACATGAGTTGTGGGTTCAGCTCCCTAAATCATGAGATTCCTTATTCCTTTTGCTTTTACATTTATCCAAAGTAACTATGCCAAGAATGACTAGCATAGGTTCACATATATTTCCTTCTTGTGAAGAGATAAGATGGATGTGTAATCCCATGAATTTAGGGATATAATTAGGCTTCCTAAATGTACCAACAAAATACATGCGGGGACATACACATACACACATAATGTCACATACATATATATACACATGCATACACACAAATACACATACACACACATACACACATATAGATACATACACATATATATACACACACACATACATACACACACTATACATACACACACATCCATACATACACTATACATAGACACACTATATATACACATGCATAAACCTACATATATATACATACACATGCACATGCGCATACACACACATATACATATGCACACATAGAGACACACACATACACATACACACACACATAGACAGACATGCATACACATTCACATACATACATACACATGCATATGCATCCATACATACACATATGCATAAACACACATACACACCTATATACACATATACACTCACATACACATACAAATACACAAGCATAAACACATATACATACATACACATACATACAAACACATACACACACATATAGATACACACATATACATACAAACACATACACATACATACATACACACTCATACACACATATGTACATACATACATATACATACACACATATACGTACACAAACATATACATACATGTATAAACACACACATACATACACACATGCATACACACATGCATACACACACATACACACACATACATGCATACATACACACATGCATATACACACACATACATGCATACACACACATGCACATACACACACATATGCATACACATACACACATTCAGATGCATACATAAATACATACACACACATAGACACACACACATACACTCACATGCATACATACACACATATGCATACATACACACACATGCATGCATACATACACATGCATACACACACATGCACATACACACACATATACATACACACACATATACACATACACACATACACATATATATACACACACATAGACACACATATACACTCACATGCACACATACACACATGCATACACATGCATATGCATACATACATACACACTTGCAAACACACTTGCATACACACCTGTATACACACATAAACATACACTCACATATGCATACACACACATACACATATATACACACACATACAAAAACACACTATACATGTGCATGCATACACACACATACACACACATATACACTCACATATACACACACATATAATACATAAACATACATATACATACACACAAATAAACATACACATACACAAACATAAAGTGAAATACATATATATACACATGCATACTCACACATACACATACAGACACATGTATACACACATACATGCACATACACTTAAACACATATAGATACATACACATATACATATACACACATAGACACACACACATACTCACATGCATACATACAATCACATGCATACACAAGCATATGCATAAATACATACACACATGCATACAAACACATGCACATACACATATAGACACACATATAGACACACATACACACACATATTCATGTACACACACATATATATACATAGACATACCCAAACATAAACATACACACACATATACGTACACACACATACACACATAAAGTCACATACATACATACATACATACATACATACATATATATATACACACACACACACATGCATACACACATACACATACACATACACACACATACACACACATACACACATATGGTGAGATTTTGAAAATCTATCTTCTAGAATTAAAAATATCAGATGAATGGATTGAGACATTTCAAAAGGGTTTGGGGCTAAAGAAAAACAAAACCGTTACGGGCTTAAGTTGACCGTATATGGAATGGTAAACTCCTTTTTAGCTTAGCAAAACCTTTTACCATTTATGCTAATACCTAACGGTATTATACACACATGCACATACACATAGACATAAACACATATAGATACATACACATACACATATACACACACTACACATATACACACATACATACACACACTATATATAGACACATTATGCATACACATGCATACACACACATATAGGTACACACACACACATACACATACACACACATTCCTACACGTGCATATGCATACATACACACAGATGCATATGCATACATACATACACACATGCATACACACACATAAATACCTACATACACATAGATGCACACATACACACATAGACATGCATAAACACATATACACACATACACATACATACACATATAGATACAAACACATACACACACATATAGATACACACATATACATACAAACACATACACATACACATACAGACACATAGACACACACATACATACACACATATGTACATACATACATATACATACATGTTAGAGTCTTAGCAATCTCAAGTGCGGGAACTCATGCTAAGATGATGTGCCACATCACTCAAACTTGTTTTAAGATATACAACCACTTTTCCATGATTTTTTTTAGCTCATTACACAACTAATTGAGGGAGATCGGGATCATTTGGAGGGCATTTTTTAAATCAAATTAACAACTATCTTTTTGAGCATTATATAAGCGAACACATGGAACAAAGTCATGGCCATCATCCTCTACCATTTGAGCACTTGTAGGCTTACATTAGGAGTGTTTACTCCAAGTCTAGGCTGGCCCCTTGCTTGCTGGAATTTTCTCATAGGAAGTGATCTTTGATCACCCATATCTCTTTGTGTAGTGGTCCGATTCATTTGCAAAATAGATCACTTTGTTCCTATAGTTCTAAGCTTCTGTTTGGATAGAATCTTAATATTAAGTGTTCATTATCCTTGAGTATATTGAGCTTGAAATCTCTTTGGTCTGATCTCTACATATTCCCAAGTGTATGCGTGTTGGAAGGTAGACATAGGTGCAAGCTACTTGTTTGGACAATTTTGGGTATGTCTTGTGGAGGGAGGTTGATACCTCTAAAATTCTTGAAATTGAGTGATATTTGGCTTGTTGGAAAGATCATACTATCTATTTGTACCATGCAAAATTTTTCCATAAGTTCAGTCTTTAGGTCTAGAGAGCAATTCAATGTTTGGTGGACCGTGGTAGTGAACTGTTTGGTCATAGGAAGGGCCTATCATTCTTCTGCTAGAAGTAGGAGTGGATACATTCCATCAGTGGTATTAGAGCTCATCATTGAGTGTTGAGGACATCAAGAGGAGGCCTTGAAGCTGCTTGAGAGCCAAGGAGTGAAGATCAGACCATCAAGATTTGAAGAAGGATTTGAAGCAAGGGGGAGCTTTTATCATCATCGAAAGTTCACAAGTGGAGACTCTTGTGGGAAGGTAAAATATCATTCTTTCTCACATCTATCACAATACAAGGAGGAATTAGGAGCCAATTTATAGTCTCATACATAATGGCAGATTATAATACTCAGATTGAGAAGCTTGAAAAGAGCAATTACCAACCTTGGAAGTTTAGAATCTCCAACTTCCTCATAGGAAAGGGTCTTTGGGGGTTGGTTAGTGGTACTGAGTGTTGAGATATCAAGCTCAACATGTGATGATCCAGGATGACACGTACGAGTTTTGCGTTTCTCTGACATGTATAGTGGTCACGCCAGTATATGTCAGGGATACTTCATTGAGCTTTATTAGATTTATCTACCGAGAGTGATGGCACATTTGTTTCTTGCCAGCTCACTCATTCGTGGACATTAGGTTTTTCCTTATGTACTGGTCTTTATATATTGCACTGGTTGTATTCTTGTTTTTTAGGTCATTCTTGTACATTCCTTTTTATGTAATAGAAGAAGAAGAAGAAGAAGATCATTCTTCCTTGCCTCAATCTGTGTGTGTGCTTCTCCTTGAGAGTGAGAGTGTGTGTGTGAGCTCTCTTCCTTATCTCCTTCCTCGTGACACTGAGGTGAAGCCATACATAGATCCACATACAACTACTGAGAATCAAAGGAGAGCCATTAGAGAGTGGGAAAAAAGGGATAGGAGAGTGATCTTCATTCTATCTCAACACATAAGCAACTCCATGATTGGATACATCTAAGAAGGTTTGGGAGTGTTTAGAAAGGTTGTACTCTACCTCTACAAAGGCTAGAAAACTTCAACTCCAAAATGAGCTCAACAACCTTAGAAAGTCATCAAACTAGAGCATTACTCAATTCATACTCAAATTAAAAGAGATCTCGGATGCACTTGGTTCAATAATTTGTGTTGTAGATGATGATGACCTAGTTTCCCACACACTTAATGGTTTGGGAGAAGATGATAAATGGAAGGCATTCACAACCTTTGTGTATGTAAGGGATTCATTAATATTTTTTTTAGCAACTTACTTCTCTTATGGTGACTAAGGGGCTCAACCTTTGATATCATTTGATTCAATACTTGGTTAGATCCATTCTCTGCAAGTCACCTATTTCTCATCACTATCATCTTCCTAAAAAGTCAGGATTACACCCCTAACTTCTTAACGTGATTTCTCATCATATACACATCCTAAATTAGTGAGATAAGCAAGCTTAGGACTCTAATTAACTATCTCTAATAGCACTTGACTCAATTGTAATGAGTGAGTAAGCACTGAGTGAAATACTGAGCACACTCAAGTCCCAAAATAGCAAGTTCTTGGAAGTCTCCAATCTTGAAAGTAGTCTGTTTTGACATAACTATTTGAAGGTGATGCTCCAAGGTACCTCATGAATCCAAATGCATGTTTGGGAAGCTAAAGTTTTTTAGTGAGGTACTCTGAAGTTACATTGGTAGGTGTAGAGCAGGATTTGTGTAGCACCAGCTCATTTGTGGAGTGTATCCAAAAATGTTTTCATCTATCTAGTGGGATTCACCTGAATTCCTTTCGAATAAAAGAGAATCCATTGTCTAATACACATTCAAATGATTAAAGTTAATGACTGCTAACTCAAGTTAGAAAACTGTAGAGCTCTTTGGGAAAACCTTAAGCTCTTTCCTCGAGCATAATTTTCCAACCTAGAAGAATATATATCCATATCTATGTTGGGATCCATTTCATATTCAAAAAAAATAGAGGGGGAAGTACTATCTAATCCAGTCATGTGTTTTCATTATTACCATTATTTTGGTAAGACATCAATATAGTCTCATTTTCATTATCTTTATTGATTTCTAGTATTTCTTCTATTGTTATAACTATGTTATCGTAAGAGACATCATCTATTGATGGACCAATATCACTTTCTAGTAGTTCCTCTTCATCATCTATAGAATGAACATGTAGAGTATTATCCTTCTCATCAAGTAGATTATTATCCTTATCATGTAGAACAATTCTAATTTCTCTCTAAAATGTCAATATATCAATATTTGATGATGTATCATCAATGGGACGTTCTTTGATCTCTCTAACAATAAAGTTGTCAAACAATGATTAACCTCTACGTTGAAGATGAATGACTTCCCACCAAGGATGAGCATCAAGATTTTTATAAAAAGATGCTTGTTCCATATGCCTAGGAAGAATATATATTTCTCTAGTTAATCACAATATTTTTGAAGAGTCAATTGCCCAAAACCTAGATAATTCCCTTCTCAATGTGGAGTTATTACCTTTATTCTCAGGTCGAAGCCAATCGCCATGCAAAATAACCTATCAAAGGATAAGAAAAGGAAATTCATTATTATGTGATTTAAAAAATAATAAACTATATCATAGAAAATATAACTTTTTTACCTATTTGAAGATATGTCATGATATTTTGTAGATAACAACAATGGTTCCTGTGTAGCCAAGTTCGCCATCTATAAGGTTCATATCTTTCAAACTAGCACGTGACAGTTGCTCGAAAGAAGCAAAAATGCTAGAATCCTCTTTTTTACACAAAGAATCAATAACTTTGATTCTAATATGCTATCCATAAGCCCACATACTAGTATGTTGGTGCAATTACTCCAAGCTTAAATGCTTTTTGTTCAAAGCAAAGGATGAAGTATTGGCTCTCGTCATAGAAGAAGACGAAGTACATGAACTACTCAGATTACTTCATTATGTCAACAATGATTTTTATCACTAAAACAATGTAAAATATTTATATACATCCGATTATCGTAAGTGCGACTCCATTTTGTGCAAGCCAAGGAGTCCTTGAGCTTGAGTAGTCCAAGTAGAAATTTCACACCAATTTTTGTAATTTCTGGAAGCTGTTAGATAGTTCAAATTAGAGGTAGAACCTATTTTTTAACTATGCCGGTCACTAGATGTGAAACCGGTCAAAACTAGGCAAAAACTATAAATAGAGCTATAAAGCTCATTTTGTTTTTGTTGGTGCTTTAGAGAGCTATGAGCTAGTAGTTAGAAGAGCCATTGTAATTAGTGGATAATGAATATGGATATGAGCTCTTTCCTTGCCTTCCATTGATCTCCATCATGACTTTCCTTGTCTGTGTGTGTATGTGTGTGTATGAAAACTACATTTCTCACCATCTTCTTCATGCACCTCACTTGCTCTTGATCTTCATATCGGCCAAACCTCTCCATGGATTGACAATTACGAGCTAGAGCTCCTCACATTGGTACTTTCCATTGTGCTAGAGTGACACCAAATTTGGCACCGTTGCCAGGGACGAGCTCTAGGTTGAGCGTTGTTTGTAGTTAGTTTTTACACACTTTTACTCCACTATTCCTCTAGCATCATTCCCTATCATTATCTCAAACTACAAAAAAACCACAAAAAATCAATCATATTCCCTCTTTCTCTTTTCTTTCCCTCATTTGTGTGAGTGCGAGAGAAAGCGAGAGATTTTGCAGGTGTGTGTTTGTGTTTTCTGGTGCACTAATCTTGTAGGGTAGCCTCTGGACACCACGGATTCGTAGGAAACACAGGTAAAAACTCCATTTTTCTCTCACAAATTGTCATTGAAGCTGACCATCACCAGTGTCAGACTAAGGTATGAATTTGGGGAAACTTTTTGAATGAAGGAGGAGCCTAGATAAGCGCTTACATAGATCCATGATTAGTTTTGTGAAATTGCATCCTTTTTTTACCATGGCAATGATGACACATCATCGCAATTGCATCTGACCATTGCGACGGTCAATGACCGTCCTGTCAATTGGCTCATGCCATCGTGATTACGTCTCACCATTGCGATGGTGAATCACCATCATGACGGTGCTTGACAATTGCTGGCTGGTCATCGTGGCTTGATCGTCATGATTGTGCTTGACTATCGTGCCTTTGACCATCATCATTTGATGATCGTGAGCTGACCATCATGATTATCTGTGATCATTGTAGCTTGACGTGATTTGATTGTCGGGATCCTGACTGACCATCGTGACTTGACAATCAGTGACACACCATGGCGACTACGTCTCACTATCACGACTATTAGGCCAAGTGCAAAAATTAGGGTTTTTCAAACACTTTCAAATTTTTGGGGTATTTTTTGGTCATTGATTGTGAACCCTTGTGTGTGTGGCATAGAGCAAAGAGAGAAGTGGACAAGTACCTTGAATTCTTGGGCAAAGCCAAAACAGCCGCTTCTTAAGCCTAGGAGAGCATTGTAAGTGGAATTTCCATTTCTTTATTTGCTGACAATTTCAGTGAGCAAAAATACATTGTGTTAAACAGAGTGTCTTAGGACTCCTAGAGTAGCCAGGATTCACCCTAACTCATTGAGTGATAAGTGGTTGATGAGAGAAGAAGCAAGTGGGTGTAGGGATCAATCCCAAAGGAATTTTGTGATTTGGATACGCAATGCCCAAATGAATTAAAATTAAACTTATTAAAGTGATTCCTTGTGATAAATTTGAACAAGATAAGAACCTCTAGAGAAAATGCACAAAGAACTAGGTGATTGACCTAATCAAAGGGGTGAGCGTGATAAGGTGAGATTAGGATTAATAAACCTGAGATATGGAAAATACTTAGAGAAAAGTGATAAACGGACTGTTCGATCTTCTGAGGCTAGCATGAGAACTATAGCACGATCGTGGGCTCAACAACTAGGCAGTTACCCATACGAGGTTAGTTCAGATATGAGTGACTCGGATATGTCTTTGAACACGGGTAGACTAGGGGTGTCGTTTAATGTAGCCCATCTAGAGAAGATAAAGGGACCCTAAAAGACTCAGTTGGAGTATATCCATACAAATAGATTGGGTTCCCGAGTGTATGAGGATGGCCTTCATAGGTCAGTAATTAAACTACATAACTGCGACCAACCGATGGGATTAGAACATCCAACCATGAAGTTTGAAAATGAGGCTTACATAGACAAAGAAGGGACCATGTACATCGTTGCAATTAGGGTCGACTCAAATAATGAGCTAGGAGAGATGGTAAAACTGCAGACATAGATGTAGAAGGACATGGTAAACAGATTGAGGAACCTAGAACACCGAGAGGAAAGTCTATATTAAAGAGGGTGATAACTCCTAAGTGGATGCCCCAAGACAATAGGAGTATAGAACTGTTTTGGAACAAGGAGATCGATGAAGCCTTTTGGAGATATAGGCCAGAGCATCCTACTACTGCAAGAGAAAACATGATTTATGAACTAAAGGACCCAGACGTTCCAGAAAGGTAGTATACTTACAAGACACCTAAAAACAAGTGTATAAGGTCACAGAACATGGTCGTCATGCATATACGTGGGGAGGAGAATTAGTTTTTCCACTACTAAGATCACAAGTATCTAAGGATAGTTTGGGTATCGACACATCTCACGGACATAAAGAGAAGAACAAGGAAGGTGTTGAGAGTTCGAGCTTTGGATGTAGTTCAAAACCTTGAAGCAAAAACCAAAGCAAAGTGTAACTGGCTATGAGTGACCAAGATGAAGGATGAAGTTGAACAACTTGGGAATATTGGAGAAGAAATAGAATAGGAGCAGATAGTAAGATAGATCATAAATGGCATAAAGGCTAATGAAAAATGGGAGTCTTTTACCACAAAAATGGACCTATATATGGACATGTGACCTCAATACATTGATGGGGAAACTCTTCACACATGAGACAAAGCTCAAAAAGAATGGAGATACTTCTAAAGGTAATCAATCTTCTACCCTCTACACAGATAAAAGTAAGAGTAAAGATAAAGGCAAAGGTAAGAAGAATGAAGAAGATGCAAGTACCTCTCAGGTGAATTTCATAGGTAAAGGAAGAGGTACTAGAGGAAGGGGCAGAGGAGGAAAGCAAGGCAGGGGGAGTCCAGACAATTCTTCACCTTGGAATATTTGTGGCTTGACCAATCATACTAGAGATGAATGCTTCAGAAGTACAAAGAATCCGAGAGGAAGTGGCTTCCATAGAGGAGGCTATGGACAATCAAGAGGCAGGTTCAATAATGGACGAAACAACCACCATCACAATTACAACCAAGGCTACAACAACAACTATCAAGGAGGCTTTAGAGGAAGGAGACACTACAACAATTACACAAATGATCAAGAGGATTCCTTATTACTCATGGATATGACATACAAGCAAGGTAAAGATGATGAGTACCCATTCTATATTGTATTCTGGTTGCTCCAATCATGTCGCAGGTAATGTAGCATTATTATATAACATTGAAGAACCCAAAGGAAAGCATGAAGTCCAGATAGGTGATGACACTAGGCACTCAGTAAAGAAAATTGGAAATGTTAAAGCATCTGATGGTAATATGAATCTTCTAAGCAAAGTATTGTATATGCCAACAATAACCAAGAACCTAATCAGTGTTGGACAAATTGTTGAGAAGGGTTTATAGGTTAGATTCACAAGACATGGAGCATATGTGGAGGACCCTCAACAAGGCATCAAGAGGATTGCAAAACGTGAGAAATCCGGTAGACTTTTTACCTTTGAAGTTGAAGATACAAGAAATATTTCTCTCTTCAATTACAAGGAGCAAACTCTATCTGAGTTGGAGATATGGCATAAGAGACTAGGTCATATAGGTGAAAGGACATTGAAGCAAATATGTGGGGATCAGAGTGTGCTTGACATCCCAAATGTGTCCAATAAACACATGATTGACAAATGTGGAGCATGCCAATTTGGAAAGTCATATAGACAACCATTCAACAAAAGAGCATACATGTATGAAGACTACTTGGAGCTTGTATGTTGGTGCAAATATACAAGCATGGAAGACAATGTGAGCAATAATCACTTGATGAATCATGTGAAACTTGGATTGTAATTGTTGGTGCAAATGTCCTAGCCTTCACATTTGGCTTAGCATGAAAGACAATATGTGCAACTGCCACTTGATGAAGCATGTGAACATTGTCTTGTAACCACTTGGTCATTTACCAATGTAAAAGATTAAATCATTCAGAGAATATTGTAAAAGTCTATAACTCGTGGAGTTAGAAGGAATATTAGTTATGACTCTAGATTGAGAGAATAACTCCTAAATTAGAGGTATCACTTTTAGTCAGAGCCAAGTTTGAATTCAAATTCAAACTTGGAAGAAAACTCTTATAAAGAGACATTGTAAAATCTTGCGGCTAAGGGCCTCATTCTGAGCTTAGTTCTTGAAAATTCGTAGAAGTTGAGTGGCTCACACCATAGCTCACTCAGTCCATCATCATTGAGCATCATTACAATGCCAATGATCTTGTACAATCATGTTTTATAATACATATAGTTCATTGAACATCTCTGTCTACTTCTCTGCTATGACTACTCAAAGTAGTCAACTTTCTCTGATCATATCTTAGTAAATTCGCAAAAAATTTTCATAATCTTTGGCTTATTGGAATCAACATGAGGTCTAATTTATGCTAACAAATCACAAGGCATTTGGTTTAGCCATCTAGGAGAAATCATCATCAAAGTGATCACTAGTAATCTACTAGTTAGTCCCTAAAAAATCGGGGGTAAGCTGTAGTTTACTAAACTTATTTCTCAGAGCATAGTTATCTATTGAATTCCCTCAAAAAGAATTTGATCAATTGTTACTATACTCTGAGCACTAAGCAAAAGAAGGAGCAGGTATATAGACCTAAAAAGCAAGTTCTGTGACACTAGCTATTCATGAAGTAGTCTCTTTTTATTCAATTGTTTCAAGCATCCAATCCAAAGTACATAGGTACCTTCTTCGTGTCAATTGAAAGCTAAAATGGCCTACCATCAAAATCTAAATTGTACTAGGGCAGGTACAAAGCAAGTTTTAGCAGTACCACCTCACCTTCTTGAGGTATCCATCCATCTCTTCCAACAATGGTATCAGAGCAAGTTGAGGTAAAATGGGAGATGGTTTCCCTTCTTTCATTGATAAATTGGACAGGAATAAGTATCCAGCATGGTCCTTGAGGATGAAGACCTATCTACAAGGAAGGAGTCTCTATGGATACATACCAAGAGATGAGGGGATGCCCATATTCAGAAGCAAAGATCAACCTACAAGAGAGGAGCAAGAAAGATGCAACACATGGTGTGCCAAAGATGCTTTAGCCAGGTCATATCTACTTAAATCTATTCCTAACTTCCTTCTTCCTCATATTAGGAATTGTACAGCTTCCCAAGAGACTTGGGATACTCTATCTTCATATTTTTCCTCTAATACAAGAGCTAGAAAAAATCAATTGTGGATGGAGTTTACTACTCAAAAGAAGCAACCTAAGCAGAATGTTTCAGAGTTTGTGACTAAGGTGAAAGATGTAGCTGATCAATTGGCAAGCATAGGAGAGGAGATTGAAGAGGAGCAAATAGTGAGACAGAGAATCAATGGCATCAAGGCCGAAAGTACAACATCCATGACATCTCGATTATGTTCAATATGGAAAATGCAAAAAATGTAAGTAATTGAATCACAAACTCACTTCTCATGAAGGAGAACTGCTTGAAGATATTATAGGGTACCAAAGTCTTATTGGCAGTCTCAATTATGCCACCCTAAATAGAGTGGATATATGCTATGAAGTAAGTACATTGAGTCAATTCATGCATAAACCAAGAAAACCTCACATGGAAGCTGCCAAAAGGATCTTAAAGTACTTGAAGGGTACTATAAATGAAGGAGTATTTTATCCATTTATATCATACTTGGATATCAAGATATACTCTAATGCAGATTGGGTAGGCTAAGAAGATGATAGGCGTAGCAGCTCTGGATACTTATCTTTTGCAGGGTATAAGTTAATCTCATGGTCATCAAGGAAACAACGAATTGTGGCATTATCATCAATTGAAGCTGAATATAGGGGACTATCAAATGCAACACAAGAGGAAATGTGGTTAAAGCTACTCTACTCAGACTTGGGGCTACATACATACACTTGAATGATTCTTTGAGATAGTACTAGCTCATTACATTTCACTGCTAATCTTGTATATCATGCAAGGACTAAGCACATTGAAGTGCATTAGCATTATGTGAGAGAGAAGCTACAAAACAAGGAATAAGCACATTAGGATTAGCATTATGTGAGAGAGAAGCTACTTAGCAAGGACATACAATTGCCCTATGTATCAACAAACTTGCAATGTGTAGATATGCTAACTAAATCTTTGGATGGAATTAAATTGAATAGGTTCAAGATGATGATTGGATTGCAGGAGATCAAAAAGATTTGAAGCCCAAGCATGTTAGGCTTGAGGGGGAGCTGTTGGTGCAATTACTATAAGCCTACATGCTTGGTCACTTATCCTAAAGTTCATATGTGCATTCATGTATTAGCACATGAATGATCTCTTGTAAAAGATTGATTTTTACTCCTTGTTAAAGTGCATAGGTGGAATGACTTCCAATTACGAGTACTTGGTCAAGATTTATGGCCAAGCAAGACCTTAAACCTTGGAACACTTTTAGGTGAAGACTTGAACTCAAACTTGAATCTTGGCTCCAACAAAAGGCTATAAAAGAGGACTATCTAGATGTGTGGATATTAACCAAAGATAGTAGATATTTCATAGGAATTTGTGTGCCATATAGAGCTCATATTATAGCTCTTCTGATGCCCTCACATTTTGCAATCATTCACTGCCAATGTCAATGTAATTTATGTGCATTAATACATATAGCTTTCTCATATCTCATCTCTTCTACTCTGTCATATACTACGTAGAGTAGTGAGCTTCTCTGATCCATTTCTCAACGTGTACTCGATCATTTGCAGTGATTGAAATTGGTATAGACTCATTGATAGTCTATTTGTATGCTACAAAGTTTAAATTCAATTGCCCCAGCCATTCTCGTGTTATGTGCAAAATAGTGCTCTCTGGTCTACATAATGTTTACTCCCTAAAATGTCAGGATAGTCTTCTAACTTGCTAAGCATCACTCTCTAAGCGTACTTGATCATTTTAATTGAAATAACTTGTAAAAGTTAACTATTGTAGTCAATTAGATAGTCCCAAAAGGATTTTGTCCAATTTTTATCAGGAAAGGAGCACTGTTCATTTCTCTGAACAGGTGTAGTGACCAAAATAGCAGGTTTTTGGCTTAGAGTGAAACTCTAAGTTACCTATTTTGATCCAATGGTTTGAGGAACATCTTCCAAAGTAAATGGGTGATTATTTGTTCTTCTTGGAAATCTCAAGAGGTCTACTTTGTACTCCTTGACTTAGTTTTGGCTAGTGTGAAAGTAGGAATTTGTAGCACCATCTCATCTTTGGAAGGTGTCCACCATCTCCTCAAACATAGTGAACATTTGGGCCTATAAGAAAAATATTAAAAGAGAAACTAATATGCATATATGTGCAAAAATTGAATATGAGTGGAATCAGATTACCTTTGTTTCACAACCTATCATTAACTCCCTCTACTCATCTAAGATTGGTTCATTATTTGCATTGGCTTGTTGCAGACAAGTATGTAGCCAATCTGTGAAAGAAGATATGTATAGATTCTCCTTACTATGGAGATTACATCTATATCTTTTGTTTTTCCATCTTTAACTTCATAGATTTTGAAGTTTATGTTCATAATCATTAAGGAATTCTTGCATGCATTGATATTATATGCAATAAAAGTAGAAATATCTCCTTTTTCTTACAACGTAAATTGAAACGGAACTCCCTTACCTGATGGTATCTCATTTGTGAATTTTCAAGAATATTCATTAGTCCATGCACGTAGAGCTTCTTCATGAACTCTTTCAAAGTATTAACTAACATAGTACACACACTCCTCAAGCATACATCCCTTTGTTAGAGATCCTTCTGGTTTTTCTCTTTCTCACACAAAAACTTTTAATATGCCCATAAATTGCTCGACCCAAGACATCCATCAAGTGTTTACAACTCCCACAATCTCTATTTCATCTACAGGATGGATCAATAAATCAATCTGAATATAAAAAAGGATGTTAGAAGCATTTCTCCATCAGACATAGTAACTCCCTACATTCACGTTTCGTTTGTGGGATTAGGTCTTTTTCAATCTCTTTTGATGTAATCCACCTATTATTATTCATAAAATTAATTTATGAAGAAATCAATATATAAATAAAAGACGTTGTATAAAGGTTCCCATCCTATAAATGGTTTCCATGTAATTTTCATCTTGTTGAGGGGGTATTATTTATCAAGGGATAGTGGTAGTTCAAGTCCACCGTGAGTGCCAGTGTTGGGGCACATCTTCATTTTATGTAATTGGTGAGACTAAGGTTATATTGGACGGTGAGATAGAGATTGAGTGGGAAGAGCCTTTAAGACCACACATAATGTATAAATATGGCACAAGAATTTAATCAAAATCCTCTCTTCATTTGCATTGCCAATATGGTATTCGATGTGCATTTATTTTCTTGAAGTTAGTTATCTTTTTGGTTCTTAATGTTCTTGATTTCCGGGCAGAATTGGTGACCTCATCTCTCTCTCTCTCTCTCTCTCTCTCTCTCTCTCTCTCTCTCTTGCAGGGAAGCATTTCCTTCTCTACAAGAATATATATAATGTATAGTCCAAGCCACAATTCCATGAACCATAAGGTGTCTTTGATTAATGCTATTTGATGCATCAAACACATTAATACCTCTCCATAACTCTAGGAGATCATCAATGACAGAAGCAAGATATACACTCATGTCTTTAAGTTGTTTTTTTCTTGGGATTAAAAGTGAAAGCATTAAATGTTGTTTTTTAATGCTAAGGTATGGCAAGAGATTGTAGTTGATGACTACCTTCGGCCATGTTGACCATTTAGTACATTTCAAAAAAAAATGGATTAACCCATCTAATGCAACTCCTAACTTTATATTCACTACAACATATGAGGGGTATACCGATGCTGCCTATATTGACGGTCACTTCCAGCATTGGTATAGACGTTGGAAAAATGCACTAAAGCATACCGACGGTCAATTGACCGTCAGTATGACCATTTAAAATGGCTCGTTGGTATGTTTTACAACTGTTGCTATAGGCGTTGGTATGCCTGTCGGTATAAGCTTCAAGAATTTCTTGGAAGTTACCAACGCTTATACAGACGCCCATACTGATGCCTATACCGAGGCCTTGTTTTAAACATACCGGCAACCTTAGGGAAAAACTCAACATTTTGCATGTGTTTTACACTAAGTACTGCTTGCTTCTATCAAACTTTCGTGTGTGAACCGAATTGTGACATGCATTGTCTTGTGCACACACACCAACACACACATACACAAATCTCTCTCTCTACACACACACACACTCACTCTCTCTCTCTCTCTTTAGATCTCACATGTTGGTAAGTGGTGCACGTACTCTTACCCTGTGCCTTTCTCTATGCTTTATGTTCTATAATTTTTCTTCCCTTTGATTTTGCAGAAGATTTTTGGCATCGATTCTTTGGAATTCGACAGTAGACGACATACATTATGCTTTGACGACAATGATCCAAAAGAGGGACATACCTGTAAGTGATTGTTTTATTCTCTATTGATAGAGAGAGAGATAGAGAGAGAAAGAGAGAGACAAAAAGAGAGAGAGAAAGAGAGAGAGAGATAAAGAGAGATGATAGAAAGGAAGATAGAGAAAGAAATAAAGAGAGATGAAACAGAGAAAAATAGAGAGAGAGAGATAAAGGGTGATGAAAAGAAGAAAGATAGAGAGAGATATATATAAATACATACACACACATATATGCATGCATATACACACACACATATACACACACACATATGCATACATACATACATACATATACACACATGCATGCATACATACACACACATGCATACATACACACACATGCATACATAGACACACACATATGTACACATGTGCATACATACACACACATATACACACATGCATACATACACACACATACACATATACACACATGCATACATACACACACACATACACACACATGCATACATACACACACACATGTACACACATGCATACATACACACACATGTACATTCATGCATACATACACACATACACATACACACATGCATACATACACACATGCAGGCATACATACACACACATATACACACATGCATTCATACACACACACATGCATGCATACACACACACATGCATGCATACACACACACATGCACGCATACACACACACATGCATACATACATACCCACAGATGTACACACATGCATACATACACACATATACACACATGCATGCATACATACACACACATATACACACATGCATGCATACACACACACATGCATACACACACACATGCATACATACACACATATACACACATGCATGCATACATACACACACACATACACACATGCATGCATACACACATGTATACATACACACACACATCTACAGACATGTACACCCATGCATACATACACACATGTTGGAGCAGGACAATCAACAATTGGCGATTATATGAAGCCTAGAAATAAAGATATGAAGAAAAGATTGAAGTTCAACTTCATGAAGAGAAGTGAAGGTTCAGGAAGAAAAATTCTCTAAACATATGTACATTAGTTTTGTAAATACTTCAAAATACTTGAAGTAGTGACGAATCAATACTCATATGTATATATATACTTGTAGATAGTCGTATTATGAGAGAGAGATGAAATATAGATGAATAGATGATGAGTATTGGATGTATCATCCGTCAAATGTATGAAGAGTTGAACAGAAAGAATGTTCAGAGAATTGCACGTCGAACTTTTCTCTAGTTCTCCTTATGTGTTTGATTTTATCAAGAAATCCTTTTGTACACATCTAAGTCCATATTTAATCTATCTATGGTTAAAGTTTGAGAGTCCAATTGCAAACAGGCTGAGAGAATTTTGTGTAGGAACATCTATATGTGAGAAAGTGTTGAGTGTCTTCTAAAACAGGTGCAATCCCGATGGTCAAAGAAATGGTCAGTTCTCAGTGCACAGTGCAAAGTTTTACACAAATGAAGACTCAAAATCTAAGCTCAAAGGTAAGATATCTATGGCTAAAAGCATTTGCTTTAACGGGTTCTAATGTGGGAGAACCATGTGTTAGAAGTTGCAGGTGTCAAAGTCGACTCTACAAGAAGGTAGTTTCAAACATAGGTAGATTGTTTGAAACATTTCGCATAATCTACTTAAGGTTTTGAAGTGTTTTAACTTGGAGGAGGTGCACAAACTCTAGAAAGCATATTCTACAAAGTTTCATTAGAAACTTTACACATATGATCAATTAATGAGTCAATAATGTGGAGCAGACTTTTTGTGAAATGACTTTCTTCACAGTTAGCTAAATTCTTGATAGTTTGGTACTTGTCTTCCAAAATTGGTTGGATTTTAAAGTTATTCTTGATATAGAGGTGTTCTAACATCAAGGATAGCTTGTTCTTTTGGAGATTAATACTCTCCATCAATGGTATCAGAGCACGGAGTATCAAAATTGAGGAAAGGAAGACCCCGACTACTGCAGATATACAAATTTCACACCTTGAAGGTTCAAAAGGATAAAGTGTGGAAGAAAGACTAAAGGAAGACACATAAAGGCTATAAAAAGGATCAGAAGGAGCAACATTCGAAGCTAAGGTACATTCATTCCTTATAAGGATTAAAGATTTGATAGTATAGGTGAAGAAAGGATGGGAGATAGTCTCCACATTGAGAACTTGGATAGAGAGAACTATCCAGCTTGGTCTATGAGAATGGAAGCTCATCTTATGAGCAAAGATCTGATGGGATACATCATAGGAGAGGAAGAAAAGCCAGAGTTTAAGGATCCTAGTGTTCCAACTAGGGAAGAGCTTGCAGATATAAAGATTTGGATGCAGAAGGATGCTCAAGCGAGGAGCATAATCTACATGGTAGTAAATGATTATTTGCTTCCTCATATGAGAGGACTTGAAAGTGCAAGTGACATATGGAATGCTTTGGAAGAGCATTTTCATAATACAACCAAATCAAGGAAAGCTTCATTATGGGTAGAGTTTACTACATTTAAGAAGAAGTCTTCACAATCAATATCTAATTATGTGACAAAGATAAAAGACATTGCTGATTCTTTAGGTGCAGTTGATGAAAATATTGAAGAAGATAAGTTGGTAAGACAAATTCTCACAGGGCTAAGAGGAGATGAGAAGTGGAAGCCTTTTATTTTGTGTACAGAACTTTCATTAGATCATTTCACTCCTGATTTGAATTAATTGTTAGGACATATGCTAACTTTTGAGAATGATATCAAAGGAGATGTTGATAAGAGTGTAGATCATGCAATGTATTCTAAAGACAAGAAGAAAGCTAGCAAAGGAAAGCAACAATCAGTTGAAGATGAAGGTACTCCAAGTCAAGCAAACTTCCTAAGAGGAAGAGGAAGTGGCAGAAGTAGAGGAAGAGGCAGAAATAACAAAGATAATGTCAGATCTTGTTGGATATGTGGTAAGACCAATCATCTATCTCATGATTGTTGGCATAATAATCAAAGCAATGATAATTTTAATCAGAATTTTAGTCAAAGAAGAAGAGGTGGCAGATATCAGAGAGGAACCTTCAGAAGTAGAGGTGTTAGGAATTCTTTTGGAAGAAGTGGAGGAAGAAACTTCCAAAATCAATCTTATAATAACACCTACTATAATTATGCATCTGATCAGAAAGAAGATTCAACTCTTATTATGAATGCAACATGTGAAGCCTCACATGAAGACATGAGAGTATTTTATATTGATTTAGGATGTAGCAATCATCTGAGTGGAAACATTTCTTTGATGACTAATCTAGATTATAAGGCAATCAATCATACAGTTCAAACAAGTGATAATACAAAGCACAAAGTAAAGTCAATTGGTTCGGTTAAAGCCAAAGATGGAAGTACTCTCTTGAGTAAGGTTCTGTATGTTCCTACAATTCCAAAGAACTTGATTAGTGTAGGAAAAATTGTGGAAAAAGGATATGAGGTAAGGTTCACTAATGATGGAGTTTATGTTGAAGACCCTAGTCAAGGGTATAAACAAATTGTTACAGGAAAGAAGGAAGGAAGGCTCTTCACATTAAAGATACAAGGTAATATTGGACATGCTATGTTTACATATGGAGAGCAAAAGGTGTCTGAATTGGATCTTTGGCATAAAAGACTTGGACACTTTAATGAAAGAGGTATCAAAGAAATGGCTAACAATGGTTCAGTGCTTGTGTAGCTCAGTGATGAGTAGCACCTCCTTTAATGTCAATCCGGGAAGACGTGAGGATGGTATGAAGAACTCGAGCAAGTGGAGGCACAAGTGCGTGAGTGAGAAGCACACAAACATGCACACACACGCGCACACACGGCAAGACAAAGAGTGAGAAGCAATGGAGTTCTTAGATTACTTTCAAAAAACTCTTACAAGTTCGTTTCAATTACAATCTAACCTCAAAAATGAGCTCTCTAGCTCCTTTTATAGTTTTTGACTAGCTTTGGCCCTGTTCAGACCTAGTGTCCGGCCTAGTTAAAAATTAGGTTACAGGGCATATTAGAGGGCTCAAACGAGATCTAAAAAATATGAAAATTGGTAGGTAGGTACTTCTAAAGCTCCTCAAGCTCAAGGACTCCTTGGCTTGCACAAAATGGAGCTTACAAAAATACGAAATGATATTTACAATGGTTTTTAGTGATGGAAATCACTATTTGTGTAGGGGTTTTCTCTATTGATTTGTCATACACTTCTTTGAGCTCCCTACTTGCTCTTTCTTCTTGTGTGCTCAACTCCTTGATGTCTTGAAAAATTAGATGGCCTACTTGCCAGATCTTCTTTGACTGCCATGCCTGCTTGTGCCGTCCCTTCGCTCTGACTCTCTTCGTCTTGTGGCTCCTTCAGTTCCCTGACTGCTGCCAACACCCCCCCCACTCTCGCGTCTGTCGCCCCTGACAGACCCTTGTCTAGAGGATTTTTGAACGTAATATTGGACGACATCGGAGGCTAGGTGGTGTTCTTCGAGTCGCAATCCGCGTGCTAGGTCTGTGAGCAGCTCATCCCAATTTACAGGACCGGGAACATCTGGATGAGGCACCCTTAATTGTTCTGAGTAAATAGTTCTCTCCACAGTAAATAATTGGAGGAGATGTGATGGTCTGGGTATAAAGATTTCGGAGTGATATTCCCAGAATCCTGTGATGAACATCTCCTCAAATGTCTGTTTAAAGCAGGCCGGGAGGTACTTGATTCTGGCGTGCCAGGCATATATTACTTCAATGGACGGGGTGGTACTCATATCATACACTAGATCTTGGTTTCCTGTCATAAAGCTTGCACCTGAGAAGTGAGGGTCCTTAATGTTTTTAAACGTCTTGAAAGTGATCAGCATTAATTCAAATATTTTCATGCACATCTGGGCCATCACATCAGGATTATTGCGTAGCCTAGTACTCCAGTGACGGATTGTAGAAATCATGTAATTGACTGTGGGAGGTCCTCGTGGAGGTGCTAGATAAACATAATTCAACCATTTTGCACAGGCTTTGATGTCTCTGACAGCTATAGTGAATTCAGGCCAGGTGCGTCGTCGCAGAACTGGAATGTAACAAGGGTTGTACTTAATAAACAACGGCATATTATTCCAGGTTCGGACCATTTCTGGATACGTTTCCAAAAGCCTGATTCTCCAGGTGGGTTGATGGATGGACCCACGCTTAGCACTTTCTGGTATATCATCTGGACTAAATTGTGTAGCAAAGGTGGGAGGTTTGCCACATTGTCGTTGAATCTCCGCGTTGTAATCAGCCAAAAGTATACAGAATGGCACATACTGGTCATTATTGGTGCCGATCCATCTATGGTGAGACATGCTTCTGAAGTATTCAGACTTTATGACAGTCTCTTCTAAGTTCGCTAGTGATTGGATCTGAATTGCCACCCGTTCTTCGTGAGTGTTCGCTGTCCTTTCCAGTGTCTAAAGCCACTCGGGTGCTTCCACTTCCAATGTGTCTAGTCCCTCTGAGGTTCGTCGCCCGCCTGGCATTGGCATAGGAACATACGGTTCCTCGTAAGAATCATCTACCTCAATAGGGACTAGCTCTTCTTGCTCTGGTTCTACGACAGGGGATGGCTGCCTCTCGTATGTCAGTAACCTCTTTTGTAATTCTGCTACCTGCTCGGTTAAGGCCTTTACTTCGTCTGAGGTGGAGGTTGATGGGACACTTTTCGATTGTTCTTCCTGTTCCTTCAGCCTGCTCTGAAGTGTGTCACGCTCTCTTTCCAAGTCATCATGGGCTTCCAGGAGATCTGCATAGCTTTCCAGAATGGTTTTCATCGTCTCCGTGGAAATTGCTTTAAATTGCTCTGGATCTATCTCGTGAGGGGAGCCTTCCATTGCCGCTTCCAGATTCTCTTCATTTTGTTTTTGCAGTCTTTTGTTCTCTTCCAGTGCTGTGGCCATATGTTTTCGTAGTAGTGCCAAGTTGCGTCTGACTCGTAGGTTATCGGCCTGGTATACTTCGAGCAAAGCTTCTAGTTGTTCTACTCCTGATTCTGTCGATGGTTGTGGTGTCTCCAATAGTGTTTGGTGAGCCTGCTCAAGCGTTGTGTAGCGTTGCTTCACCTCTGCGTTTTCCTCTTGTAGGATGTGAAATTGCCTTTGTAAGTTCTGGTGGTGTGTTGTCAGTTGTTGGTACCGGCCGTCCAGAGCTCTGTACTCATCCTGGAGCTGATATACACATTGATTTAATGCTAAAAATATGCTATTTACATTAAATAATGCTGGGAGGGGTGAAGATGCAGGGGGAATGGGGGCGGGAAAGGGAGTTGTGGATGATGTGGATGCAAGTGGAGATGTGGGTGGAGGGGGGATGGGAGATGAAGGCGGCATGGGGGGAGGGAGCGGTGCTGTGGCAGGTGATGTTGCCATAGTGTCAGTTGTTTGAGTGACAGTGTAGATGGGGATCGTGGGTGGAGTGGATGTGACGTCAGTGAACAGAGTGGTGAAAGTGGGCATGGTGACTCCCCCGAATTGGATCCCCGGAGAGAGTGGGATACCCATGACAATGGTGGTGGTAGTGGACGAGGTGGTGCTAGTGTCATGTGGTGGAGTGAAGTGTGTAGTGCGAGGTGGGGATGGTGGTGACAGTGGTGCTTCCTGATGTTCGTCTGCTTGCGTTGTCTCTCCTGGTGCTGATACATTGATGTGAATTTGTTTCCCAGACCTCCTGGGACGAACGGGAACCCTCTTCTCAAATCTGTGAATGTAGGCCATTGCCTCATGGATGGCCTCATCCAATCCTACTGCGTCGGCATGAAGGTTTATGGACTCAATGAACATCTCGTCCACACCTTCCTCAGCTAGCAACTGGTTCATGAGTTTCTTGCCTGATTCCAGTGACATCTTATGCTGTTCTTGAACCAGTTGCATGGTTCGATATAGTCTTTTGATTTGTGCCGAATACGCAGGGGCACTTGCCAGCTCTGAAAGCTCGTCATATTCTTGTTCCTCATAGGCTTCTTCCTCTTGTTCTTCCTCTTGTTCCTCTACGTCGACGTCTACCGCTTCGGGTCGGGTGGGGGCTGCTGTTGTTGTTTGGGGTTGTGGTTCCTGAGCCTGTTCTGTTTCCGTCTCGAGATTAGAATCATAGATCAGTCGGGCTACTTCTTCATCCGTGAGGTCATTTAGAGTAAAACCCTGTGGGAATTCCAGATCTGATGGGACGGGTGGGAATACCAGATTAGGCCCATCTGTGCTCGGTCTTGGTAACCGGATTGTGAATGGCCTAACGCGTCGTGTTTGGGGAGGGGTAATTTCTGGTGTAGTGGTGGCTCCCCTTGGTTGAGCACATGGTAGTTGTACTCCCCCCCTCATTTTCTTTGATGGGGGACCTGCTGCTGATAGTCTTCTTTGGAATTCCTGAGCACGGGGCCATATGAGTGCCCGCTGAATAGGCACATCATAGGCCAGACATCGGTAGATTATTTTTGTGAGAGCGCAACATCCATGAAGCACATTTTTTTGCTTCTTGTTCCACCTCTGATGGGCTAGGTGGATCTGATCTATGATCTAGTGTGGCACATTGATGGGAAGGCTTTCTGTCTCTGCTAGATAGAAACTGAACCAAATTTTCTTTGGGGGCATTGTGAATCTTTCCTGTGCGGGGAAAGCAAAATGTTGCATGATGGTCCGCAGGTGAAGCGCAATGGTAGGTGTCATCGCTACCATATCCTTCAGCTTATTAAGATCTTTGTGTTTCATTCGACCTGGCACCATTGTTTCCTTTTCTGTGGGGATGTGCATGCCATACATACCCAATGCTTCTCTTACCAGATTGAGGGTCAACTTGAATCTTTTAAGCTCATGACCCGGCAGCAGTGATGGCAACACAAAGGTGCTGTCGCCTCCCTTGGCCCTGCTTGGCGTGATGGTACTGATCAGATATGAACATCGTAAGAAATCCGACTTTGGTAAGTGGGCCCTGAAATAACTGTCCACACCTGCTTTGATCCAAACTGATCGCATGACTTCGGCGTTTTGATAGCTTTCAAACTCGCGCGTGAAAAAGTGGTATCGACCCCATTTTCCATTAAATTCCAATTCTGCTTCCCAGAAATAGGTTCCATCGCCCAATGGTCCAGCGACATCACTGAACCAATGCGCATGCTTACCTACTTGAGAAGTGTGCCCTTGAGGAGGATCCTGAATGGGGAGCACATGCACGGCTTGAAGTTCTTGCGGCCTTGCGGTGAGATGTGGCTCGAGGAGGAGTGTTTCTATGTCCACAATCTGGGCACCGGGTCCGGCTTGAGAACTTGCACCTGCTTCTGCCATGGCCCTGTTTGCTGGTTGGTTCTGTGAGAATATAGAACCACGTGTTAACATCGTAATGGACAGAATAAATCCGTTGTGGTCCCCGTTGCAACATTAACATGAGGTAGATGGTGAGTTAGTGGTTAGTAAGTGCACGAAGATAGTGTGTGTAGTTAGTTCGTGGGTAGTCCTAGGAAACTAATGCAGTTAGTAAGTGGGGATGAATTTACAAATTGGGGTCGGGGGGTTTATTACAGGTCTTAGGCTGCCAAATGCAGTGGATGGGTCTTTTTCTTGGTGTCGTAGAGGCTCTAGAGAACTTTATAGTTGTATCGGCTTGAAAATGAGGCCTTTTAGGGACCCATTTACAAGTGAGTATGTTTGTGCTCATGGGCCTTGGTATGTTCTTGAGTGTTGAAGACAAGTGAATGCTGGCCGTGCGAGTGAATGGGTTACGCTGTATAGGTTGTGGCTTCGGCGTAGCTATTTGCGCCCGCAAGCAAGCCTTAGGCACCCAAATTTGTCTTGACTGTGGGCTAGCCTTCATCGACCTCTTGGGCACCCAAATAGATTTTATTTTCTCCATAGAGGCTCTAGGAGTCCTCTTATTAGCATCAAGTTGTTGATTACTAATAGGAAGTTGAGACCGTTGTTGCGACTTAGTTACGGTCGGTAGCTCGTCCTTCCGCACCCACATTTGTTTCATCGGCTGAGTTGTTCTACTTCGCGCGTTCTTTTGGTCTCTCGCCCGGAGAGTCTTCAGTGATTGATCGGCCCTTAGTTGCTGCCTCCTTCTGGCCTTTGGAAAAGAAGGGAGTTCCATTGTGGTTCTGACTCCTTTTTTGAGGTCTTCATTCTTCTGCATCACATAGCCTTGGACAAGAATAGCATGATCAACTTCATGTGCACCCCTGGAGGGACCAGGAGTCCGTGTCTTTTCTAGTTCCTTGAGTGCTCCATTATTTAACTCAATTGTAATTCTATTTTGATTCGCCCATACCTGAAGAAGTCCAGTTCTTAGGTTTAAGTTGACTGCTTGGTCATAGATCCAGTCTTGACCCATGACAAGGGGTTCAGTGAGGTCCTCATCTTGACATACTAGTACTTTAACTGTCATTGCCTCATCATGAATATAGAGGGGAAGTTCCACCTCGCCCATGCAAGGGGTTTCCACACCTCCCAATCCTATGAGATATGCTTCCACAGGATTGACAGTTAATTGCAACTCTTGACAGTAAGACAATCTAACAGCACTAGTGGCTGCACTTGAGTCAATCAAGGCTCTTACAGTGCTTGCACTCTTTCCTTGTCCTATATCTAAGGTTATGAAAGGACGTCGATCAGTTATCCTATGTGAGCTAACACCTGAAACTTCACACATAGCCACGTCATATCCTTGATCTGCATATGCATCTTGCCTAGGGTGCTCTCCACCTTGTCTCCTTAATTTCATTTTCCGTATGCGTTCTAGGGCTTCTGCTTGAGCTTCTTCTCGAATTCGCTTTTCTTCCTCTTTGCGTTTCTTAGCAGTGTTGAGTCGACTTAGCATTTCCTCTGTGAGAGGTTCCTGATACAACTTGACTCTGCATCCGCTAATATAGTTTGGGAGAACATCACCCTCTAAGGTGGCTAGTTGTACTGCTCCACTCGTGGAAATCCTATTGATGATCATAGGTCCATAGCCTCTCTTCTCCAGTTTCCTCGCATGTTGCTTCAATGTGTAGACTAAAACTAAGTCGCCTGACTTTAAACCTTTATCCTTAACGTGGGCATCAAAGTATGCCTTCTGTCTCTTCTTAGCTGCATATATCCCTGTAGCTGCTCTCAGTCTTGTTTCTCCTAATCGTTCAAGGTCAAAAAGTCTAGAGGAGAGTTCATGACCCGTCCATTCGTGCTCCTGTGCTACTTTCAAAGTAGGTATCAAAAAGTCCAAGGGTAGCACCGCGTTTTGGCCAAATACCATCTGAAAGGGGGTGGCTTGGAGTACCGTTTTATAGGCGACTCGGTATGCCCAAACAGCATGGTGTAGCTGCTTGTCCCAATCAGAGCGTTTATTATTCACGAGCTTGGTCAACATATTGCACAGGATCTTATTGGTGCTTTCGGCTTGTCCATTAGCTTGAGGGTGATAGGGGGCCGACTTCTTATGTATTACCAAGAATTCTTGGAGCAAATTTTCAATTACTTCGTTCAAGAAGTGAGTGCCTCTATCACTAACTAGCTCTATAGGTAGCCCATATCTTGTGAATACATTCTCAAACAAGAATTTAGCAGTTGTTTGAGCATCGTTCTTCGTTGTGGCTTTTACTTCCACCCACTTAGTTAGATAGTCTGTTGCAACAATGATATATTCTGCATGGGAACCTTTAGCTGGGGGATTAATAGGACCTATGAAGTCTATTCCCCACTTAGAGAATGCACGTCCACCCATCATAGGTTTCAGTGGCATCTCATCTTTACGTATAGGATACTGAGTTCTCTGACAGACGTCACAGCGTTTCACATAGGTATGTGCATCCATGTGAAGGGTCGGCCACCAGAAGCCCGCAAATAGTATTGCCTTGATCACCCGATCTGGTCCAAAGTGTCCTCCTGCTACACCTTGGTGAGCAGTGTCCAAGATCTTGAGATACTCACTCTCATGGACACATAGTCTCAAGTAACCATCTTTACCACGTTTGTATAGATTATCACCAATGAGTGAGTGATCCTGGGCTTCTTGTTCTAAACTCCTTTTCCTAGCCAGAGTCATGTCTGGAGGGAATGTTCTCGTCCTCAGGAAGGATACTAGAGGTTCACTCCAATCTGGCACTATGGACACCTGATAAAGAATGGCGTGTTCCACAGGTGGTTTAGTGCAGCAGATTGGGCATTCCTTGCACAACCTTTGGACATCAGCCTCCATAGTAGGCCAATGCACTCCGAGTCTCCTTAGTGTCTATAGGGTTCGTTGTTTTGAGTAGTGTTCCTCTAATGCACCTACATGTGCTAATTGCAACCACTTAGCATACTCATCCTCTTCCACACAGCAAGCCAAGATCCCTTGATCCGTGTGCTTGTACATGCTTCCTGCCATGATGTGGTACTTTTGGGCTTTCACAACCTCTCTATTCCGTGTGTTTACTACTGGATGGTTAGGCTCGTATGTCAATACTGGTACCAACGGCTTAGCCCACTGCGGTACTACTTCCAAGTTAAACAAGTAAGCATCAGGGAGGTCGTCTGATACTCCTTGTGGGGCTTCTCCAGAGGTGAGCCTAGAGAGATGATCTGCTCTCAAATGAGTCCTACCTTTCCTCACCACAACCTCGAAATCATATTCCATTAGTAAGAGAAACCATCTTACTAATCTTCCTGTATTGCACGGTTTGTTTACGAGGTATAGCAAAGCCTGATGATCAGTAAAAAATTTAAACTTATTTGCAAGCAAATAGTGTCTAAATTTCTTAACTGCATATACCATGTCTAAGCCTTCTCTCTCCGTAGTGGTGTAATTTCGTTCAGCTGCATTCAATTGTCTACTGGCATAGGCAATTGGAAGATCCATATTACCTTCACCAGTAGGTTGTGCGAGTACACATCCAATAGCATAATTGGATGCATCCACGTGAACATGGAATGGCTTATTCCAATCTGGTGTGGTCAAGATTGGTGCTGAACATAATCTTCGTTTAAGCTCCTGGAAGGAGTTCTCACATTCATCAGTCCACTCAAAGTTAGTCAGAAGTCCGTACATGGGCTTTGCAATGACGGCATACATGTGAATGAACCGGCGGTAGTAACCACAATGCCCCATGAAAGCTTGTACTTCCTTGACATTCCTTGGCCTAGGTAGCTCTGCTATGGCTCTCACTTTCTCCTCGTCAGTAGATATGCCATTCTTTGACACAATGTGTCCTAGAATCTTGCCCTGCCTGACCATAAAAATGCACTTTTCTGGGTTCAGGCAGACCTGATATTCTCTACATTTGTCAAAGATTTGTCTGAGTTCGGGGATATGGGTTTGTCTAATGTTGGAATGAGCACAAAGATCATCAACATAGACTTCTAAATTCTTCCTCAGGAACTCTTTAAATACATGGCACATTAGTCTTTGGAAGGTCGCTGGTGCATTGGTAAGCCCAAATGGCATTACCCGAAAGGCAAAAATGCCCCATTCTGTGGCAAAGGCTGTTTTATGCTGATCTTCTGGAGCTATGGCTACTTGATTGTAGCCCGAAAATCCATCGAGGAAGCTGTACACTTCCTTACCTGCTACTCTTTCTAAGAGATGTTCTGTGATGGGAAGCGGATAGTTATCTCGAATAGTGGCTGCATTAACCTTCTTCAAGTTAATGCATACACGCAGCTTGCCATTCTTCTTGGGCACCACTACGATGGGGGATACCCACTCAGTGTGCTCAATTTCATAGATAAATCCAGCTTCGACCAGTCTATCTATCTCCTCTTTGATCTTAGCAGCGTAATTATCGTTATATGTGTAGGGCTTTTGCTTAGAGGGTTTAGCATCTGAGGTCATGGGGATAGTGTGTGAGCATATGTCAGGGTCAACACCTTTCAAATCCTTGTAACTCCAAGCGAACACATCCCTGTATTCTCTTAGCAAGGCTATTAACGCCTGCTCTTCTTCCTCTGTTAGGTCATGGCCTATGTACGTGCATCTCTCCTCTCCTTCTTCTAGGGCCACTACTATTTTCTTGGTGGTTTCTTTGTTATCATAGGCCTCTCCTGATTGTGCCTCTCGTTTAGGCATTCTTATCATGACTCTCCTATCGTCTATCTCATACTTCTTAAAATTTTTTGGGACCTCAAACAAAGATTCTTCCTCTTCTGGTGAGACTTCTCTTTTCTTTCGTTTCTTTCCTCCTTCCTTCGGGGTCACATGTGTTGCTAATCTTACATCATTTGTAAGCTCTCCATGCCTCTGGGGTTGAAATTATACTTCATGGAAGTATTCTGCATCTGATGCAAATGGTGGGTCCATAATGATTGACTCTAGATCGGAGTCACTTGCATCCTCAAATGCATCAGGGCTAGGTTCACATTCTTCTAGAACTGCCTCTCCCATGGTTGGCTCTATGGAGAAGACTGAGATATCATAGCCATCCTCATCACAGTGGGGTGTCCATTGTTCTTCATTGATGGCTACGTCCATTGTTGCTAGGATTTCTGCCCAGCCATGGGGTTCAAATTCCTCATCAGGAAAAACTACAGGTGCATAGGCTGGGTCTTGAATTGATCTATGTGTTTCTTTTGCACCTACCTCTCTGGCTTTCTCTCTCTTCTCTTCTTCTACTGCAACCTTGCACATCCATAAATGAGTGTCTTCATGCATCCATGAGGATCCAGACCCTATGGAATGCACAGATTCCGTGTCATCTTTGGCTCTATGGATGGGATTCCATTGGATAGGAGGGACATCTCTATGAGAGTAATCCTTGAGATTCACTTTGGTCGTAACACCCAAGTGTTGCAGGTACAAAGAATTGGTTCCCCAATCCTGTACCACTTGCAACTGTCGCATAAAGGGTCGTCCCAAGATCATTTCATAGGCATGGTTCTTGCTAAAATCACATATGGCAAATGTGTGCTCGAACTCGACACCACAGGTGGTGAGAGTTATTCCTTCTAGCAATCCTAAGGGTCTCTCAATATGACCATCGGCCATCTGCAATTTCATTCTCGTTGGCCTGAGTGCTGGCTTGCCCCAATGCTTCCATAGGGAAGTGGTGGCAATTGCAACTCCTGCACCTGAGTCCAAAATTGCCTTGGTAGTGTACTCCTGGTAGGTAATGGGAAGATAGGTGTTCCCTTCTTCACCTTCACACACATCTCCTATCTTATCCAAGGGTATCTCTGGCACTGTCCTATGTGATCCTACCTGGGAACGAGGTTTTGCTATCTCTGGTACTTGTTTGGCTACATGTTTCCATAATTCTGGTCTAACCTTGAGCGGCTCTTCTAACTTGAGATTGCACTGCACTTTAGTGTTCTTCACTATCTCTGTGTTCCTAGGTATGACCGACTCTTCGTTTCTTACCATGACTGTGGGTGTTCTCATACAAGTGGACTTTGCTTCCCATGGGCCTGTGAAGTGGGGTAGTTCTTGTAAAGAATTAGACTCAAAGTCTAATCTTTCTTGAGATTGGGTACTCTCCTGCTCCCCATAAATGGATGGGATGTCTTGTGGGAATTGGTCGTGTGCATCATCCACAAGTTCAATAGGAGGGGCGACTTCACTTTCGTTATCCCATTTGTCTTCTTGAATTTCTCGTAGGAAGTCTAGTGCAAACCGATTCATAGAAGAAGAAGTGTATGGCTCCGTAGAATTAGGCACATAAGCAACCTGGGAAGGAGGGCTTATTCTATCGTTGGCTCTTTCCTCGCTCTCATAGATGTTTGGAGCACAAGCTTCCTGGGGAGGATTACTTATTCTATTACTTTTCCGAACAGGCTCATATGCTCCCTGAGAAGGAATGTAGGCAACCTGTGGAGGTACGTGAGCTTTCGAGGGAGGCTCATCTGCCTTTTGGGGGGAAAGATAAGCTTCTTGAGGAGGCACATGGGCTTCCTGAAGAGGCTGGCTTATTCGTTCTCTTGCCCTTTCCTTTCTTTGAGGGGCAGGTTCCTTTTCTGATTGTGCAATTAGCCTCTCTATTCTTTCTAAGGAAGAGGGGTTGTCTGGTTCCGTGGAATTGGGCACATAAACTTCCGATGGCGGATGGGTCATGTTTTTGCTTGCTTTATCTCTTTCTTGATTTTTTTCTTCCTTGGCAGATCTTGCAATTATGCCCTCTAACTTCTCTAGAAGTCCATCCAAGTGTAATTGCGTCTTGGCTGAGCCCGAGTAATTGAAAAGGCGACTAGCTTCAAACATAGTCTGAGCCAATGCGACCATTTTCGCGCAAAGCTTGGTTCTTTCTATCTCTAGGTCAGCCCTAGGGTAGCACTTGTCATGATCCGTTACATTTGGCCCTTCTTGGATTCTGGCCTGATATGCTTTAAGCATCATGTCTATATCTTCAGGAGTGGGATCAGCTAATACTGATCCTGCTCTAGGGGGTGGTGGAATTGTATGAGGTGGGTTGGAAGGTGGCGGGTCGGATGGCAATGGGAATGGTGGTGGTGGGGTAGTGTGAGAGGGAGTTTGAGATGTTAGTTCAGTTATCTTGGCTTTGGTTTCTTTTATGCTTTCCTCAAGTTCACTCATCTTTTTAGCCCATTGTCTTTTCATTCTTTCCCGACTATCTCTCCAGGCTCTAGTTCTCTTCTTGGTTATGCTCTCCGTTTCACTAACTTCTGGGCTCTTTCCCTGATCTACAGCTTGGTTTTGCTGTAATGCTTGAGCTCTTGTGACCACTTGCACTGGTGCAGTGGAAGTCACACTCCCTGTGGAGTCTACAACTAACCCAATAACGTTTATAGGAGTGATTTTTGGCATATTGTTGGGATTCTTAGGACAATCCCGTAAGAGATGCTCCTTTCCACACTCCTGACAATAGCCTTGGATCATTACTGACTGGGGTTGGGTGGGTGGAGGCAAGGGACAGTCACGAATGAGATGATCTCCTTGACATCTGTAACATGGTCCTCTAGGGAATGGAGGTCTTACCTGCCTAGGTTGGGGTCTAGGGTTGGGGTTTGCATAGAGGACATTTGTGTAATCTGATTCCCAACTAGGTTCATTTGGCTCTTCACTATAGTAAGACTCACCATGTTCAGGAGACTGCATGAAGTAAGCCTGGGGACTCTCAACATGTGTAGAATCGAAGCTATGGTCACTGGGATCACTTTCTGAAAGCAAAGGTGTTATGGGGACTATAGCTCTATTTAGGTTTTCTTCTGCAGCTGCATACTTTACAGGGATCAAGTTGGATGGAGCTGGAGGTTGTTGGGCTAACACAGGCTGAGGCCTTTGCTGGGCTTGGTATTGTGGTTGGTAGGTTTGTTGAGGCCTAGCATACTATAGTGGTTGGTATTGGTTCTGGTATCTGCCTTGTTGAGGGTATGTCTGAGGGTAGGTTTGCCTAACTGCTTGCTTGTTGTATGGGTAGTCTTGTGCTGTGTGATTTGTGTATCTTCGTTCGATAGTGCAGTACTGGCTACTAGGATTTACTTGGGGTTGAGCCATAATGGGACATACATTAGCCATGTGGTCGCCGCCACAAGTATAGCATCTTTTAACAGGGGCGACCCTTGGAATTTGTTTGCTAGAGACACCTAGTTTTTGAGCAACTTTCTCTGCAAGTTCCTCAATCGATGTGGATTGCGTGGAAGAGAGGCTAGAGGCACTATCTGAATCTTTGTATATCTTGGAAAGCTCTAACTCCTCCCCTAGGTTATCCTCAATGTCAATGCACGTGCGTACACATTCTTCTATGGTCCTAGGGTCTTTCAAGTACACATATGATCTCAATTTGGTACTTAGCAATCCATCCAAGAATAAAGCCACTTGCTTAGCTGGTGTGGGTAGCTCGGGGACAGGGCATCTTTCAAGATATTGCCTAAACCTTCGTCCTGCAAGTCTTACGGTCTCTTGAGGGGTTTGCTTGAAGCTGTGAATCAATGAGGAGGTATTATGTCTTATGCCACTCTTAGAGAACTCAATGATGAAAGCCTCTAGGAGTTGGTCTATGCTCCTGAACTGCCTCTCGTTTAGCGGCTGAAACCATGTCAGGGCAGTGTTCCTAAGGGTCAGACCAAAGGCATTGTACTGAGTGAATAGATCCTCCACTTGTTCAGCTCTCAGGACTTGTCTAAACTCAGCCACATGATCGTATGGATCTCCAGTGCCATCAAAGTAGTTCTTCATGGACTTAACTAGCTGAGTTGGTCTCAAGGTCCTTGTGTGCTCTCTAGGTCGTGGTAAAGGGAACTCATCCGCATTTCTTTGATCCCTGTGAGCGCTAAGTACCTCAGGCTCTACTCTATTTGTTTCCGTCCTCGTTCTTTCTCTGCCCACTGGGTTAGCAAAGCTTACTTCTGGCCTATCTCTACTTCTGTCTCTTTGCATTCCATGAGCTTGGGATGTTCCAGCTCCAGGGTGACCATAGGATACATTCGATCTTGGTTGGGGAAAAATGAATTCACCCTTCCAAGTGTAAGCATGCCTATCATGTTCTGTCACCACAAAGATCCTCTCCGAAGAGTGATCTAAGTAGGTCACTCTACCTGGGCTATCAGGATCTTTAAACTCATAGATCATGATTGCTCCTATATCAGTTGGCCGATCAGGTTTGTACCTCCAAAAGGCTTCGTCAGTCTCTCGATTGAGGAGCAACTCTATGCTCTTATTATCCTGGGGAATCCACTCCGGTGTGATAATCCTAGTGAGAACCGATTTACCTCGAGGGGTTCTAGGTTCTGCACCCATGTTTCCTTGCTCTAGGTCACCTAAGTCCGCTTCTGGGATCACATTTCCAAATTCGTCCGTCCTATCTGGGTGACTAGTGACTACGTATAAGGTTCCTTCTTTGTCCAAGTATGCTCCGTTTTCAAACTTGACAGCTGGGTGCTCTAGTCCAATGGATTGGTCAGGGTTTTTAATCTGGACCACCGCTCTTCCTAGGCCGTCCTCATAGATGCTAGCACCTAATCGGTTGGTCCTAAGGTATTCCAACTGTGTTTTGTACGGGCCTTCTACCCTGTGCAAGTATGGCACTCCTGAACTTCCTGTAGGTCTCTCCATACCTTGAGACATCTCTGATTCACTCGTCTCAGAGCTAGGGTAGTATGAGTGGTGGCTCAACTGTTGGGCCCAAGACCTAGCAGTGTGATTAACACTAGCCTCTGAAGACCTAAGGCTTTGTCTCTCCCTCACTAGATGTCGCCCTGATCTCAGGTTCATATGCCTAACTGATTAACCCAATTTGTCCCAGGTACAACCACGTTTCTGAATCCTTGTATCAATTACTTAATTCCCTTTTTATGTTGATTATCGTGTTTATACTCTTGTCTGATATCACGTCGTTAGGAATACTTGAGTTTAATTTTGCATTTTAGTTTGGTCGTTTCACGTTAGGTCCTTTTCCTTTAAGGTTGTCGTCCACACACACAGGTTATCTCCCGACTTGAACTTGATTTCTTAGATTGTCTTCGATTTATCTCGTGCCTATCGTTGCCTGGAATTACTTCTAACACTACCCGCACTTAGCCTAAACTAAGAATTGATAGAGGGTGTTGCGGGTTTTCCAACCTTGAAGTCCTTTCCTTGTGTTGTTGCCCTGGTGTGCCCAGGACGCGTGTTCCCAAGCCTGCACTTACTCTTGCTTTGTGTACCCCTCGATGCTCTCAAAGGACCTGTAAAAGGCCCAAGATTAGCTCAGGACTTAAATTCAAAAGACAGAACCAATCACTTTCATTCATGTGACACTTCACCAATTTGCACTAGGACTTTTTTGGGAAATAATTCTAGGGATCCCTGAATTTTGTTCCTCCTGGGTATGGTCAACTTCACAATAACCTATCTGAAAATCAATGCATTATTCTTATAAAAAACAGTTGAGGGCGTGTAGTATATGCCACGAGCTTTCTGACAAGCCCTAGAGCTCAAAAAATGGATTTCGTATGAAAAAGTTATGACCGTTCAGGGTTTCGGAGTTAAAACAGGATCCAAAACAGGCTAACAGGTAAACAGGAATTCTCGAGTTGCTTGTGGCACGGCCTCGCGATGCAATACTATACCCTAATGTTTGCCCCACACTTAGCCAAAATTGAGACCACTATTTTTTCCCCAAAAATTTGACCTAATTTGCCCTTCTAACGTGTTCGCAAGGTCTGTCGGTCGCGATTGACAGGTCAGTCGCGATCGACGTGTCGATCGTGATTGACAGGTCCGTCGTGGCTGTCAGTCGCGATTGATGTGTCGATCGCGATTGACAGTTGTCTCGAAAAGTCAATCAGTCGTGGTCAAAGGGTCGTTGACTCTGTCGGTCGCGATTGATGAGTCAATCGCGATTGACAGGTCGGTCGCGAGGTCTGTCCGTCGTGGTCAAACAGTCGTCGACTGTGTCGGTCGCGATTGATGAGTCGATCGCGATTGACAGGTCGGTCGCGAGGTCCGTCCGTCGTGGTCAAACAGTCGTTGACCCTGTCGGTCGCGATTGAGGTGTCCGTCGCGATTGACAGAGCCGTCGGCAACTGTCAGTCGTGGTTTGTCGATCGCGATTGACGTGTCGATCGCAATTGACAGAAATCTGTGGAATTTCAAAAAACTAAACACATTTTTGGGAAGCTCTAGGCCTGTAGGTCATGGATATGCACTTTGTTTAGCAATTAGATCAACTTTTATGTCGGTCGCGATTGACAGAACCCGGCGACACACAGACAGTTACTTCTAATTCCGTACCTGCGCAGAGTGCTGGGGACGATGATGCGGCCTGTACCTGCAATACAGCTCAGAAAACATGCAAAAACAGCACACACAATTTCGCTCTCTCGCTCTCTCTCACAAGTGAAATGAGGGAAATGAGGTGGAGATGGTGATATGATCAAAAAACAGAAATTTTCGCGATGATGGAGATGGAGGTGGGAGATGGTGATGATGATGATGGTGATGAAGGGGGTGAAGAAAAAACAAGAAAATAGATGAAAGTGAAGAAAATACCTACAACTCCAACGCGTCAACTCTACGTCTTACCATCACACGCTCGTCCTCAAAGCTCGATCCCCGGCAACGGCGCCAAAATTTGGTGTAGCTCAGTGATGAGTAGCACCTCCTTTAATGTCAATCCGGGAAGACGTGAGGATGGTATGAAGACCTCGAGCAAGTGGAGGCACAAGTGCGTGAGTGAGAAGCACACAAACATGCACACACATACACACACACGCGCACACACGGCAAGACAAAGAGTGAGAAGCGATGGAGTTCTTAGATTACTTTCAAAAAACTCTTACAAGTTCGTTTCAATTACAATCTAACCTCAAAAATGAGCTCTCTAGCTCCTTTTATAGTTTTTGACTAGCTTTGGCCCTGTTCAGACCTAGTGTCCGGCCTAGTTAAAAATTAGGTTCCAGGGCATATTAGAGGGCTCAAACGAGATCTAAAAAATATGAAAATTGGTAGGTAGGTACTTCTAAAGCTCCTCAAGCTCAAGGACTCCTTGGCTTGCACAAAATGGAGCTTACAAAAATACGAAATGATATTTACAATGGTTTTTAGTGATGGAAATCACTATTTGTGTAGGGGTTTTCTCTATTGATTTGTCATACACTTCTTTGAGCTCCCTACTTGCTCTTTCTTCTTGTGTGCTCAACTCCTTGATGTCTTGAAAAATTAGATGGCCTACTTGCCAGATCTTCTTTGACTGCCATGCCTGCTTGTGCTGTCCCTTCGCTCTGACTCTCTTCGTCTTGTGGCTCCTTCAGTTCCCTGACTGCTGCCAACAGCTTGGATTGCCTAATATTGCAGGTCAACGCATGACATACAGATGTGAAGCATGTCAGTTAGGTAAGGATCATAAGCAATCATATAATAAGCATGGTTTTATGTATTCAAAAGGACTTGAATTGGTACATACAGATATGTGGGGTCCTTCAAAGGATTTCAGTATAAATGGTTCAAGATATTATGTCATATATGTTGATCATGCTACCGGGTGGATCACAATCTATGTGATCAAAGACAAGTCAGAAGTGTTTAATACATTTAAACACTATCATGCATATGCAGAAAGAATTACATGTCAAAAATTGAAGAGGTTAAGGTCAGATGGAGGGGGAGAGTACTTCTCTAATGAGTTCAGTGATTATTGGTGGAATGCAGGTATAAAGAGAGAGGTTACTTGCACGTACTCTCCTCAACAAAATGGGGTAGCAGAAAGAAGAAACAGAACTCTTGTTGAGTTTGCAAGATCCATGATGAAGGAGAAAAATTGCCCTAATTATTTGTGGGCTGAGGCTGTAAACACAGCCACATATTTGGTCAATAGGTTACCATGTAAAGCTTTGCAGGGTACGACACCATATGAAGCTTGGTGGGGTAAGAGACCTACCTTGGATCATTGTAAAATATTTGGATGCTTGGCATATGCATATGTGCCATCACAATTGAGGCATAAATTGAAACCTAAAGCAGAGAAGCATGTATTCATTGGTTATGATGACAAGCAGATGGGTTATAGGTTGTGGAGTCCTTCCACAAAACAATTTCTTGTGTCTAAGGATGGTACATTTGATGAGCAAGGTACTTGGGATGCAGGTACACTTAATGTTCATGCAAATGTTGAAGAAGTTGTGAATCAAAAGAAAGGTAAATCAAAGGTTCACATATTTGATGAAGAGGAGAACAATGAAGTACAGGTTGAAGTTGAAGAAGTGCCAAGGTTTGATCCAGAATGTGATGAACCAGAAACTTCAAGAAGTGGAGAACTCAGAAGGTCATCTAGGACAAATGGCAACCTACAAGGTATAGCTATGATACTTCATTTTTGACTACTATAGATTATGCTTACATGCTAAAAGAAGATGAAGATCGATCCACATATGATGAAGCCAAAGGGAAGAAGAATTGGGAAAAAACTATGCAGGAGGAATATGATGCATTGATGGAAAATGAGACTTGGGATTTGGTTCCTAAACTAAATAGTGAGAAGATCATTGGATGTAAATGGGTCTACAAAACAAAACGGTTTGCAGATGGAAGTGTATCTAGGTACAAAGCCATGCTTTTTGTAAAGGGATATGCACAGACATATGGTGTGGATTATGATGAAACTTATAGTCCTGTTGCAAAGATGACAACCATAAGGACTCTCATAGCAATTTCCGCTTGCAAAGGTTGGAAATTATCTCAATTAGATGTAAAGAATGCATTTTTGAATGGTTATATTTCAGATGAAGTCTACATGGAACAACCGGATGGTTTCAAAGATCAAGTGTATCCAAATTATGTGTGTAAGCTCAAGAGAGCTTTGTATGGATTGAAGCACGCCCCAAGGGCATGGAATTATAGGCTTGTAAAGTTCTTAAAGGGACTTGGATTTCAAGCATCAAAGGCATATAGTAGCTTGCTAGTCAAAGCAAGTGAGGATGGATTTATTTATGTTTGTATTTATGTTGATGACATAATACTTACAGGAACATATGACAAAGGTATACACATGATTAAGAAGCAGATGGAGAAAGAATTCAAAATCAGTGATTTGGGAAATTTGTCATTCTTTTTGGGAATGGAGATTTCATATACTCAACATGGAGTCTATGTAACTCAAGAAAGGTATCTGAAAAATTTTCTAACCAAATTTAAAATGGAAGATTGCAGGATAGCACCAACTCCAATGGAAGTGAATCATAGATTGAGTAGATATGGAGGAGAAGAATTTAAAGATATGAAGCTCTATCAGAGTTTGGTGGGTAGCCTGATTTATGCTACATTAACAAGACCTGACTTATCATATGGAGTTGGAGTTCTATCTCAATTCATGCATTGTCCTAGAAAGGAACATTGGATTACAGGACAAAGAGTACTTAGGTACATGAAGGGCACACTTAAAGGAGGTCTGTATTATGGATTTACTTCAGATACAAGAGTCAAGATATATAGTGATGCAGATTGGGCATGTAATTCTCATGATAGAAGATCAACACATGGATATTTGTGTTATGTGGGAGACAAGCTAATTTCTTGGTGCTCTAAGAAGCAACATACAGTTGCTTTGTCATCTACAGAAGCAGAATACAAAGGCATGGTAGAAGCTACAAAGGAAGTAATATGGTTAAAGACTCTTATGAAGAGTTTTGATATTGTTCAGAGTACTCCTATCATTTGTGGAGACAATATGAGTTCTTTATATTTGGCAGCAAATCCTGTATTCCATGCTAGAACTAAACATATTGAGATTCAGTATCATTTTTTGAGAGAGAAGGTTTTTGATAAAGAAATAGAAGTTATGCATACTCCTACAAAAGATCAACTTGCAGATATGATGACAAAAAGCTTGGATGGACCAAAGTTGTAGAGGTTTAAAGATATGGCAGGAATAAAGAAGATGCAGGTAAATTGATGATTGTGGGGGAGCTGTTGGAGCAGGACAATCAACAATTGGTGATTATATGAAGCCTAGAAATAAAGATATGAAGAAAAGATTGAAGTTCAACTTCATGAAGAGAAGTGAAGGTTCAGGAAGAAAAATTCTCTAAACATATGTACATTAGTTTTGTAAATACTTCAAAATACTTGAAGTAGTGACGAATCAATACTCATATGTATATATATACTTGTAGATAGTCATATCATGAGAGAGAGATGAAATATAGATGAATAGATGATGAGTATTGGATGTACCATCCATCAGATGTATGAAGAGTTGAAAAGAAAGAATGTTCAGAGAATTGCGCATCGATCTTTTCTCTAGTTCTCCTTTTGTGTTTGATTTTATAAAAAATCCTTTTGTACTCATCTAAGTCCATAGTTAATCTATCTATGGTTAAAGTTTGAGAGTCCAATTGCAAACAGCCTGAGAGAATTTTGTGTAGGAACATCTATATGTGAGAAAGTGTTGAGTGTCTTCTAAAACAGGCGCAATCCCGATGGTCAAAGAAATGGTCAGTTCTTAGTGCACAGTGTAAAGTTTTACACAAATGAGGAGTCAAAATCTAAGTTGGAAGGTAAGCTATCTATAGCTAAAAGCATTCACTTAAAGGGGTTCTAGTTTGGGAGAACCATGTGTTAGAAGTTGCAGGTGTCAAAGTCGACTATACAAGAAGGCAGTTTCAAACATAGGTAGATTGTTTGAAACATTTCTCATAAACTACTTAAGCTTTTTAAGTGCTTTAACTTGGAGGAGGTTTGCAAACTCTAGACAACATATTCTACAAAGTTTCATCAGAAACATTACACAAATGATCAATCAATGAGTCAATAATGTGCAGGAGACTTTTTTGTGAAATGACTTTCTTCAGAGTTAGCTAAATTCTTGATAGTTTGGTACTTGTCTTCCAAAATTGGTTGGAGTTTAAAGTTATTCTTGATATAGAGGTGGTCTAACATCAAGGATAGCTTTTTCTTTTGGAGATTAATACTCTCCATCAACACACATACAAACATGCATACATACACACACATATACACACACATGCATACACACATGCATACATACACACATATACACATATACACACATGCATACATACACACACACACATACATACACGCATGTACATGTTGGTGTAAATTACAAGCCTACACATTTGACTTGAAAGATAGCTTAAAGATCTTACATATGTGAAGAAGCATAGGAACCATAGCTAGTGGTTAATTACCACTTTATCTCATTGTAAAAGTCAAATTGACTTGGAATCTCTTGTAATCACCTACCAAAAGGATTAGTGGAAAAATTAGTTGTTTGATTGAAAGAATATCTACAAGCATTTAGGAGCTTGATCATAGGGAGCCAAAAGTTTGAATTTGAATTCAAATTTTTGCTCATTCCTATAAAAATGGACATGAAAATACGCGAGCAAGAGAGAGCACTCCCGAGCCTATCATTACTGATTTTTGAGTGTGTGTAAGGCCTAAACTCTAGCCTACATCTCTCTATACCATTTGGAAATGTTATTCATGCCAATGGAGTTGTATACAAATGTTCATTAATACATACATTCACATTGTCTATCTCTGAGTTCTTTGCTAGTCTACCCAAAAGTCTGTCAACTTGTCAAGGGCATATCGCGGTCAATACTTCACCAAACTCAGAGATTCAAAGCTTGTTGGATTCAACTTAAAGAAAGCAAAATGCTGGCAAAATTTGAAGACATTCTATTCAGCCATTGTGGAGAAATCCGCGTCGAGGTGATCTCTGGTCATTTTCTACTACAGTCCTAAAAAGTCGGGGGTATAGCTTAACTTGCTAAATTGATTTCTCTTAGCATAGTTTATCATTTTACATCATTTCACTTGGAATAGGTAGCTTACTATGCTAGTTAGATACCCCTAAAAGGAATTTTTCCAATTCCTACTGTGCTGGTCATACTCAGCAAAATACCCAACAGGTATCAAGACATAAATAGAAGGTTTTCCTGAGTTTGTAACTTCCAAAGTTATCTGTTTTGATTCAATCATTACACACATCATTTCCAAAGCACATAGGACATTTTATGGTGTCATTGGAAAGCTAAGGAGGTCTAGTTATCAACTCTAAAGCAAAAGAGGGCTGGTACAAAGCAGGCTTAGCAGTACCTACTTAGTCTCTTTGAGCATCCATCCATCTTTCCCAACAGTGGTATCAAAGCAAACTAAGGTTAAATGGGAGATGGTTTTCCTTCATTCATTGATAAATTGGATAGGAACAGCTATCAAGCATGGTCTCTAAGGATGAAGACCTACCTACAAGGAAGGAGTCTCTATGGATACATCTTAGGAGATGAGGAATTGCCCTCATTCAAAACAAGAGGATTACCAACCAAGGAAGAACATGAAAGGCTCAACACATGGTGTGCTAAGGATGCATTGGCAAGGTCGTACTTACTCAACTCTATGTCTGATTTTCTTTTGCCACATATTAGAAATTGTAAAACATCCCAAGAGACTTGGGAAACCTTGTCATCATATTTTTCCTCCAACACAAGGGCTAGGAAAAATCAGTTGTGGATTGAGTTCACAACATTACGGAAGCAACCTAAGCAAGCTGTTTCAGAATTTGTGACCAAGATTAAAGATGTAGCAGATCAGTTAGCAAGCATAGGAGAAGAGATTGAAGAAGAACAGATTGTAAGGCAAGTGATCAATGGGATCAAGGCTGATGACAAATGGGAAAGCTTCACCACAACTATGGATCTTTACATGGACATGCACACTCCAGATCTTACAACTCGCATGGGACAATTATTTACTCATGAAGCAAAGCTCAACAAAAATGGAGACACATTCAAAGGTAATAACTCTTCTACCCTATACACTGATAAGTCTAAAGATAAAGACAAAAGCAAGAAGGTGGAAGAAGATGAAGGCTCTACTTCTCAAGCCAACTATGCAGGGAGAGGTAGATCATCAAGAGGAAGGGGCAGAGGAGGTAAGCAAGGTAGGGGGAGATCCTATAACTCCTCACCATGCAACATTTGTGGTCTATCAAATCATACTACAGATGAGTGTTTCAAGAATTACAAGAATCAGAGAGGAAGAGGATATCAAAGAGGTGGCTACTCACATTCAAGATGTAGATTCAACCATCACCAAGGCTACCACAATAACTACAACAACTACAACAATAATTACAATGGCAACTACCAAGGAGGATTCAAATCTAGGAAGGATTACAACAACTACACAGAGGAGCAGGATGACTCTCTTCTAATCATGAATATGACTTCAAAATCAGGTACAAATGATGACCACCTATTCTACATTGACTCAGGATGTTCAAATCATGTGGCTAGCAATGTAGCATTACTCTCTGAGCTTGAGAAACCAAAAGGTAAGAATCAAGTCCAAACAGGTGCTAATACAAAGCATTCAGTAGTTAAAGTTGGAAATGTTAAGACTTGTGATGGAAATCAGAATTTGTTGAGGAGAGTACTTTATGTACCAACCATTACCAAAAACTTGATGAGTGTTGGCCAGATTGTGGAGAAAGGTCTGCAGGTTAGATTCGACCAATATGTAGCATATGTGGAGGATCCAAGACATGGGTTCAAGAGGAATGCTAAAGGAGAAAAATCAGGTAGAATTTTCACTTTTGAGTTAGAAGATACCAAGAACATTGCACTATACAGTTATAAAGATCAAACACTTTTAGAGCTTGAGGTTTGGCACAAAAGGTTAGGGCACATAGGAGAAATAACCTTGAAAAAAATGTGTAGGGACCAATGTGTGCTTGGAATACCTAATGTATCCAAGCAACACATGATTTTCAGGTGTGGTGCTTGTCAATTTGGGAAGTCTCACAGGTTACCTTTCTCAAAGAAAGGATACATGCATGAAGACCACCTAGAGCTTGTACACACAGATGTATGGGGACCAAGCAAAGACCCCTCAGTCTCAGGATCAAGGTACTATGTGTCTTTCATTGATGATTATAGCAGATGGACTGTATTGTACTTTATGAAGCACAAGGATGAGGTATTTAATTGCTTTAAAAAATATCTTGCATTAGTTGAAAACCAGACAGGAAGGAATTTGAAGAGGCTAAGGTCAGATGGAGGAGGTGAGTACTTCTCCAATGAATTTGAAGACTTCTTGCAGGATAGAGGCATCAAAAGAGAGATAATCACAATGTATTCTCCTGAACAGAATGGGGTAGCTGAGAGAAGAAATAGATTAATTGTTGAGACAACTAGATCTATGCTTAATGAGAAAAAGTTACCTAACTATCTATGGGCAGAGAGTGTTTCCACTGCCACTTACCTCATAAATAGGTTGCCATCTAAGTCTCTTGATGGCATGACACCCTATGAAGCATGGCATGGTAAGAGACACTCACTTTACAATTGCAAAATATTTGGATGTGTAGCATATGTACACATTCCTTCTCAGATAAGAGGCAAGCTAGACCCAAAGGCTGTAAAATGCATCTTTATTGGGTATGATTTAAATAAAAAAGGTTACAGGTTTTATAATCCCAGCAATAAGGGATTCATGGTAAGCAGAGATGTTGTCTTTGATGAAAATGACTCTTGGTATGAGAATGAATGCAGGAAGGTTAAACTACCCTATGATTTGGAAGAGGAATTTCCAAAACTTACAAAGGAGGAACCTATTCAAAATGAAGACTCAAGTACAAATGATGAAGATACTATCAACCTTGAAGAGTTCAAGGCATGGAAGTCCAAGGGGAAAATGAATATGAAGAAGCTTGAAGACATACCTGAATCTTCAACTCAACCATTTAGAAGATCACAAAGAGAAAGCAAGAAACCTATCAGATATGGGTATGATACATCTCTTGTTACTAAACATTCTGTTTATCTTGCCAAAGATTTGTCAAATGAAGAACCAGGATCATATGAAGAAGCAATAACTAAATCAAAAAGGAAAGAGGCTATGGATGAGGAGATTGATGCACTCAAGGAGAGTGACACATGGTAGTTAGTGTTGGAGCAAGTCTATGACAAGCCTAAGTATTGGCTTGAGTCCCACAAAGTCATAGAAAAAGCCTTAAAATGAAGACTATGTAAAGTTCACTTGTGAACTACCTCTTGTAACTTTTGAAGAGTTTACTTAATGTAAAAGTAAGAGAATCTTAAGTGGTTGAGTCCACATGATCAAGAATGGAAAGAGGAGCCACGAATTCGTGATTTGTGGTAGGTAGAGAATCAAATCAATCATTGATTGATTGGAGAGTGATTGAGGGAAGTTAGCCTCCCAAACTCAACTATAAATAGATGGCAGTTTTAGACGTGGTTAGAGAGACCTATGTGAAGACCTCCAAGAGCTGAGCTTTATGCCATATCAAGGTGTGATTACAAGGCACACATATGTATCAGTAAGTCATTGTATTGTACAAGCAATATACTTTCATTTTCATGATTATTTGAGTTCATCTTTCCATGTTCTTGTGAAGTGTACTACTCACTGCCATTACTCTCAGTTTTCTCAGTCAGCTTGCAGAGATGTTTTCTCTGAGCTTGGTGCATCATTTTCAGTGATTTAACTTGGTAAAGTTAGCTCTATAAGGCTACTATATGCTCACAAATTTTCATGGCATTTGGATGTTGGAATCTTCAGTTATGTTCATTTGAAGTCAATAGGGTATGTTCATCTTCACTTCTCTGTCAGGTACCCGACTTTTTCAGTCATCTTGTCAGAGTCATTTCTCAGTGTTTACTCATCCAAATTCAGTGATTTTAAGCTTGTTGGATTCAGCTTACTGTTTAGTATAAGCATACAAGTTTTCATGATCATTGGAGTCTTACATCTTGAGTTATGTTAATTTTTCTACTCACTGGTCTATTTCTGTAGCAGCCCGTGAAAATCGGGATGATGTCATCACTTGTTAAAAGTCATTCTCAGTGTGTGGTTTGTTATTTTTGATGAGATTACTCTCTAAAGTTAGCTCTTTAAGCTACTTAGCCTTCCCCAAGAGGAATTAATCTAATTGCTGCTGTGCTCAGAGAATTATGTAAAACACTGGACAGGTGTATTAACCAAGAATAGCAAGTTTTCACCTCTGGGCTAACTCCAACTTATCTGTTTTGATCTATCTTTTTGAGAGTGATCTTCCAAGGTACATAGGGTGTCTAATACATCCATTGGCAAGCTAAAAGGGCCCACCATCTACTCCTGGAGTTCATTTGGCTGGTGTAGATCAAGGATTTTGCAACACCTCTTCATCTTCAAACACATACTTATCCATCTCTTCACAGTGGTATCAGAGCAAGGTTGGACAACATGACAGATGGATTTCCTTCATCAATTGACAAATTGGACAGAGGTAACTACTCAGCTTGGTCATTAAGGATGGAAGCTTATCTCCAAGGTAGAAGTTTATATGGTTATGTGGCTGGAGATGAAGTTATGCCAAGTTTCAGGAACAAAAGTCAACCAACACAAGAAGAGCAAGAAAGATTGAGCACATGGTGCTCCAAGGATGCACTTGCAAGGTCTTATCTCCTCAACTCTATCTCAGATTTTTTGTTGCCTCACATAAGAAATTGTAAGACATCTCAGGAAGTGTGGGATGCACTTGAAGCTTTCTTTTCTTCAAGTACCAAAGCTAGGAAGCATCAACTATGGCTGGAGTTCACAACTCTCAAGAAGGCTCCCAAACAAAATGTGACTGATTTTGTCACAAAGCTCAAGGACATAGCGGATCAGTTGGGAAGCATTGGAGAGGTAATAGATGAAGAGCAAATTGTAAGGCAGGTCATCAATGGCTTGAAGGCAGATGATAAGTGGGAAGCATTCACCACAGCTATGGATTTGTACATGGACATGCATGTACCTGATTTCAACACACTCATTGGACAATTACTTACTCAAGAGGCAAAGCTTATCAAAAATGGAGAAAGCTCTAAAGGTAATCAATCTTCAGCTTTATACACGGATAAAAGCAAGTCTAAAGATAACAAAGGAAAGGCAAAGAAAGTGGATGATGAAGCAGGTACATATCAAGCTAACTATGCAGGTAGAGGAAGACATGGCAGAGGTAGAGGAAGAGGAGGTAGACAAGGCAGGGGGAGATCCCAAGACTCCAACTCATGTTCTATTTGTGGATTAACTAATCATACAACTGAAAATTGCTTTAGGAATTCCAGGAATCAAAGAGGCAGAGGATACAATAGAGGAAGTTATGGATACTCAAGAGGAAGGTTCAACAACTACCAGGGCAACTACAACAACTACAATCATTCAAACTATCAAGGAGGCTACAAAGGAAGGAGAGACTACAATAACTACACAGAAGACTCAAACAAAGAGGATTCATTATTGATCATGAACATGGCTATGCCACAAGGTAAATCTGATGAGCATGTTTTCTACATAGATTCAGGTTGTTCAAATCATGTGGCAGGAAATGTGGCACTCCTATCAGATTTAGAAGATCCAAGGAATAAGCATGAGGTACAAACAGGAGATGATACAAAACATCTTGTGGAGAAAATAGGCAATGTCAAAGCACCTGATGGAAACATCAACCTACTTAGTAAGGTACTCTATGTCCCTACCATTACAAAGAATTTGATAAGTGTTGGGCAGATAGTAGAGAAAGGGTTGCAAGTCAGGTTCACAAAAGCAGGAGCATTTGTTGAAGATCCAAGTCAAGGATTCAGAAAAATTGCAAAAGGTGAAAAGACAGGTAGATTGTTCACATTTGAATTACAGGACACTAGAAACATTGCTCTCTTTAATTATGGTAGTCAGACACTCACAGAATTGGAAGTATGGCACAAAAGGTTAGCACATATTGGTGAAAGGTCATTAAAGCAAATCTGCAGGGACCAAAGTGTACTTGGACTTCCTAATTTGTCAAAACAACATATGATTTATAAGTGCAGTGCATGTCAATTTGGAAAGTCTCACAGGTTACCATTCATGAAGAAAGGTTATATGCATGGAGATCTCTTGGAGTTGGTTCATACAGATGTATGGGGACCTAGCAAGGAAGCTTCAATATTTGGATCAAGGTATTATGTTTCCTTTATTGATGATTGCAGCAGATGGACTATCCTATTCTTTATGAAACACAAAGATGAAGTTTTTTCATGTTTCAAAAGATATTTGGCTCTTGTGGAGAATCAAACAGGTAAATCACTAAAAAGGCTAAGGTCAGATGGAGGGGGAGAATATTTCTCCCATGAGTTTGATTCTTTTCTTCAAGAAAGAGGAATCAAAAGAGAGGTAACTACAAGGTACACTCCTGAGCAAAATGGAGTGGCAGAAAGGAGGAATAGGACAATTGTTGAAGCTGCAAGGTCTATGTTAAATGAAAAGCATTTACCTAATTACTTATGGGCTGAGGCTGTATCTACAGCCACTTACTTGATTAACAGGTTGCCTTCAAAATCCCTTGATGGGATGACTCCATATGAGGCTTGGAATGGAAGAAGACCAAGTTTAGATCATTGTAAAATTTTTGGATGTATTGCTTTTGCTCATGTTCCTTCACAGGTTAGAGGCAAGATGGATCCAAAGGCAGAAAGGTGTGTATTTATTGGATATGACAACAATCAAAAGGGCTACAGGTTATACAACCCTACCAACAAAGGATTCTTGGTAAGCAGAGATGTAGTTTTTGATGAGAACAATTCATGGTATGAAGATTCATGCAGGAAGATCAATTTACCATATGATCTTGAAGAAGATTTTCCAAAGCTTGGTAGAGAACAATCAAAGATTGAAGAACAAGAGACCTCAGAGGATGATGAAGAATCTCACATGGAAAAGATCAAAGCATGGAAGTCTAAAGGTAAAGCAAAATTGCAGGAACTTGGACATGAGGCAGAATCATCACATCATGGCCTAAGAAGATCTATGAGGGAAAAGAAAAAACCAGAAAGGTATGGGTTTGACACCTCATTAGTAACTAAACATTCTATCTACATAGCACAGGACATAAACCAAGAGGAGCCATCATCATTTGAAGAGGCCAAAGCAAAAACAGAATGGAAGCATGCAATGAAGGAAGAGATTGAAGCACTTGAGGAAAACAACACTTGGGATTTGGTGCCCAAGACTTCATCCATGAAGGTAATAGGCTCAAGATGGGTCTATAAACTCAAGAAGAATTCTGATGGTTCCATTAACAGGTATAAGGCAAGGCTTGTAGCAAAAGGCTTTGCACAAACTCAGGGAATTGATTATGAGGAGACCTTCTCTCCTGTGGCAAAAATGCCTACTATTAGGGTTTTGCTTAGTATTGCCTCTTCCAAGAATTGGAAGATACTTCAACTAGATGTGAAGAATGCATTCTTGAATGGTTGGATAACAGAAGAGGTATATATGGCACAACCACCTGGTTTTGAGAGTCAAGTTTATCCTGACTATGTGTGTAAACTTAACAAAGCATTGTATGGTCTCAAGCAAGCTCCAAGAGCTTGGAATTTCAGGCTTGTTTCATTCTTGCAGGACAAAGGCTTTCAACCAAGCAAGGCAGATCCTTCACTCTTTATTAAAAAGAGTAATTCCGAGGTCATCTACCTATGTGTATATGTAGATGATATTATATTGACAGGAAATGATGCAGATGGTATGAAGAAGATCAAAGATCAGATGAGAGGAGAGTTCAAGATAAGTGATTTGGGTTCACTTACCTACTTCCTAGGTTTGGAAGTTGTCTACAAAGATCATGGTTTGTTTCTCACTCAAAGAAAGTACATTAAGGACATGTTGGCAAAATTCAAGATGCAAGATTGTAAGATTGCAGGTACTCCAATGGAGGTTAATCACAAATTGAGCTCACATGAAGGTGAACTCATAGAGGACATCACATCATATCAAAGTCTAGTGGGTAGTCTCAACTATGCCACATTGACAAGAGTAGATATATGTTACAGTGTGAGTGTGCTAAGCCAATTTATGCACACACCAAGGAAACCACATATGGATGCTGCCAAAAGGATTCTCAAGTATCTCAAAGGAACCATAAATGAAGGACTTTATTATCCTTATGTATCTGATTTAGGTTTGAAGCTATTTTCTGATGCAGATTGGGCTGGCTCCAAGGAAGATAGAAGGAGCACTTCAGGTTATCTTACCTTTGCAGGTTCAAAGCTTATTTCATGGTCATCCAAGAAGCAACCCACAGTTGCTCTCTCTTCTACTGAAGCTGAATATAGAGGTCTTGCTATAGCTACACAAGAAGCTATGTGGATGAAGACATTATTCAAAGATCTTGGATTGGAGTTTGGAACTCCAACTATTTTTGGTGACAATATGAGTTCTATTCACTTGGCTGCTAATCCTATTTTTCATGCAAGGACTAAACATATTGAAGTTCATTATCACTATGTACGAGAAAAGGTTCTAAGCAAAGAGATTCAAATATCATATGTGTCCACTCATCAACAATGTGCAGATATTCTAACCAAAGCATTGGATGGTACAAAGCTTTGCAAATTCAAGGCTATGATTGGTTTGCAGGTAATCTTGGAAGATTGAAGACCTCAAGCATACTTGGCTTGAGGGGGAGCTATTGGAGCAAGTCTATGACAAGCCTAAGTATTGGCTTGAGTCACAAAGGTATGATTTACTATAATTGTGGTAAACCAAATCATATAGCTTCAGATTGTAGATATAAAGATGGTAAATACACTCAAAGAAAGCAAGGGAACTATGCAAATGCTTCAAACAAGGAAACAGGTAATGATCAATTGCTTGCTATGAGTCATGGTTATTCAAAGGATGCTAAATATGATACCAAATTGTACATAGACTCAGGGTGCAGCAATCATATGTCTTGTGAGGGTGATATATTCACCAATTTGCAGGTTCCAAAGTCCAAAGGGTGTGTGGAGATAGGTGACAACACCGAACATGTCATAGAGCACATTGGAGATGTGAGAATTGGATGTGAAAAATCAGCCAAGGTGCTTGAGAAGGTGTTGCATGTTTCGTCTATTACTAAGAACCTTATTTCAGTAGGGAAAATGGTAGAGAAAGGTTTGCAGGTCACATTCAATGACAAAGGATGCTTTATAAGGAATCCTAAAGATGAAAACAAGCTTGTTGCTCAAGGAAGAAAGGAAGGAAGAATGTTCACCTTGGATGTGTCTCCAAATGCAAGCAAGGTATGCTTTGTTATGATTGGTAATCAAAGGATTGCTGAACTTGACCTTTGGCACAAGACAATAGGGCATGTCAACATTCCTAAGCTAAGGAACATGATCAAGGAAGAGCTTGTAAGAGGGCTGCCCAGGTTTGAGAACAAAGAGCTTCATGAATTTTGTGATGCATGTCAACTAGGGAAGCAAGCAAGACAACCATTCCAAAGGAGCACACATAGGGCTGCAAATCTCTTGGACCTCATCCATACTGATGTATGGGGACCTTCCAAAGAGTCATCCTTGGGAGGATCAAGGTATTTTGTTACATTTATTGATGATTATTCTAGAAAAGTTTGGATATATACCATTAAAGAAAAATCAGATGTGTTCTCTATGTTCAAGCGGTTCAAGCAAGAGGTTGAGAAGGAGACAGGTAAATATATTAAAGCCCTAAGGTCTGATGGAGGGGGAGAATACTTCTCCAAAGAATTCAGCTCTTATTTGTATGAGAATGGTATTAAAAGGCAATTTACATGCACGTATACCCCCCAACAAAATGGGGTGGCTGAAAGGAAAAATAGGCACATTGTTGAAATTGCAAGGTGTATGATTAATGAAGCGCACATGCCATTATTTTATTGGGCTGAGGCTATTTATACTTCAGTTTATTTGATGAATAGGGTACCTACAAGTGGTGTGCATGATTTGACTCCAAATGAGGCCTACTATGGTAAGAAACCAAGTGTGGAATGTCTCAAGGTTTTTGGATGTACTTGCTATGTGCACATTCCACAAGAGGTAAGATCTAAACTTGATGCAAAATCTGAAAAATGTGTTTCCATTGGCTATTCTATTGAGCAAAAGGGGTACAAATGCTATAACC
>CM035408.1:205431305-205618805 GCA_020310875.1 Ceratopteris richardii
CTGATCCATCCTGGCTACATGAAGATACTCACTTGTGGATGTGCAAGGTTGTAGAGGAAGAGAAAAAGCGCCTAAAAGCAAGAGATGAAGGAACTCCCCCAGGAGATAGACCAATCAAAGACCCAGCCTATACACCGATGATATTTCCAGATGAGGAATTTGAGCCTCATGGTTGGGCAGAAATCTTAGCTACCATGGACATTGCAGTCCATGAAGAACAATGGACACCTCATTGTGATGAGGATGGTTATGATATTTCTGTGTTCATGTGTCAGCCCTTGTTGGAAGAGTGTGATCCTAGTGAGATCATAGCAGAAGAAGAGATTGACGATGATCTAGAATCCATTGTGATGGATACTTTGACTCAGAGGAGCACTATTTAGAAGACATAGGAGTGTTAACCCAAAAAGAAGAAGAACCTCTCACAAGTATTAAAACTGTAAATTCAAAGGATCGAAGTGAGGGTAGTCACAAGAAAAAGAAAAGAAAAGCAGTGAAACAAGAAGAGGAGGAATCATTGTTTGAAGTACCAGAAAACTTCAAGAAATATGAAGTGGATGATCAAAAAATCCTAGTAGGAATGCCTAAGAGAGAGGCCATTATAGGAGAATCATATGATAATAAAGAAAAGAACAAAAAAATTGTAATAACCATTGAAAAGAATGAAGAACGATGTACATACATAGGAGATGGCCTAAGTGCAAAAGAAGAAGCAGAGCTTGTAGCTCTATTAAGGGCATATAGGGATGTGTTTGCATGGCACTATAGAGATTTGAAGGGAGTAGATCCAAAAATTTGCTCTCATACGATCCCCATCAATGTTGATGCCAAGCCCACCAAACAAAAACCCTACACATATAATGACACTTATGCAGCAAAAATAAAAGAAGAAATTGACAGGCTGATTGAAGCTGGATTTATCTATGAGATCGAGCATACTGAGTGGGTGTCCCCCATTGTAGTGGTGCCTAAGAAGAATGGAAAGTTGTAAGTGTGCATTAACCTTAAAAAAGTTAATGCTGCTACGATTCGAGATAGTTATCCGCTTCCAATCACCGAACATTTATTGGAGCGTGTTGCAGGCAAGGAAGTTTATAGCTTCTTTGATGGGTTTTCAGGGTACAACCAGGTAGCCATTGCCCCAAAAGATCAACACAAAATAGCTTTTTTCACAGAATGGGGAACTTTGCATTTCGTGTGATGCCATTTGGTCTCACCAATGCACTTGCAACATTCCAAAGGCTCATGTGTCATGTCTTCAAAGAGTTCTTGCGGAAGAGCTTAGAAGTATATGTGAATGATTTATGTGCGCATTCCCAACAGAGAAGATACCACATTCCTGAGCTCAGGCAAATTTTCAACAAGTGTAGAGAATATCGAGTTTGTCTGAACCTAGAGAAGTGTGTGTTCATGGTACGACAAGGTAAAATCTTAGGTCACATTGTTTCTAAAAATGGGATATCAACAGATGAAGACAAGGTAAGAGCCATAGCAGAGTTGCCAAGATCAAGGAATGTTAAAGAGGTACAAGCCTTTATGGGCCATTGTGGATATTACCGTAGGTTTATCCACATGTATGCCATCATAGCTAAACCTCTTCATGGGCTGTTGAAAAATTTTGAGTGGAACGAGGAATGCGAGAATTCCTTCAGTGAGCTGAAGAGACATTTGTGCTCAGCACCAATACTAACCACTCCTGATTGGAATAAACCCTTCCATGTCCATGTGGATGCATCCAATCATGCTATAGGATGTGTGCTAGCACAACCCACAGGTGAAGGAAACCTAGATTTGCCGATAGCATATGCTAGTAGGCAATTAAATGCGGCTGAACAAAATTATACCACAACGAAAAGGGAAGGCTTAGGCATGGTATATGCCATAAAGAAGTTTAGACACTATCTATTGTCCAACAAGTTCAAGTTTTTTACTGATCATCAAGCTTTATTATATTTGGTCAATAAACCTTGCAATATAGGACGCTTAGTAAGATGGTTCCTCTTACTAATGGAATACGATTTTGAAGTGGTTGTTAGGAAAGGTAGGACCCACCTTAGGGCGGACCATCTTTCTCGCATCACTTCAGGAGAGCCACCGCAAGGAGTGTCTGATGAATTATCGGATGCTTATTTGTTCAATTTAGAAGTTGTTCCTAAATGGGCGAATAAGTTGGTACCTGTCCTAACCTTCAGACCAGCAAATAAGAACGTAAAAACAAACAAGGAAGAAATTGTATGATCACAAAAATATCAAATCTTGGCAGGAATCATGTACAAACAAGATACAAAGGGTGTATTAGCTTGTTGTGTCGAGGACGACAAACATAGTAGTTGGATGCAACAATCCCATGAAGGTTTGCTAGGAAATCACTACTCTAAACAACGAACATTGCAGAATCTAAAATGTTTAGGAGTGTATTCGCCTAGCATGGACAAGGAAATTCATGAGTGGATTAAGAATTGTCCAACGTGTAAAGAGAGACCCCCAGTGGAGCATGCCACTCTTTATCACGTGTCGTTAATGCCAGATTGGAGTGCTCCATCGGTAGAATTCATGAGATCAGGAGCATTACCCAATGAGGCTAGCCTAGCACGAAGAAGAAGCATGGAGCAAGAGGCTCAGGACTATGCCTTAGTAGGAGACAACCTATATCAGAGAGGCAAAGATGGATACTTAAGACTATGCGTTCATGAATCAGATTATTTGAAAGTCTTAGAAACCGCACATAGTGGTGTTGTAGGTGGACACTTTGGTCCTGACCGAGTAATTAAGACCATTCTATTCTCAAGACTCTGGTGGCCCACTCTTCATATGGATGCACATACTTATGTGAAGAAATGTGACACATGCCAATGTGCACAATATCCGATAAGAAAAGATGAGGTGCCTTTGAGGCCAATGATGGGAGGACGTGCATTCTCGAAGTGGGGTATAGACTTCGTTGGTCCTATTAACCCCCAGCTAGAAACTCCCATGCAGAGTACATTATTGTAGCCACAGATTACCTTACAAAATGGGTAGAATGATGCTCAAATGATGGCTAAGTTTTTATTCGAGAACGTGTTCACCACATATGAGTTACCCAGAGAGTTAGTAAGTGATAGAGGCACACACTTCTTGAACGAAGTCATTGAAAATCTCCTTCAAGAATTCATGGTGATACATAAGAAGTTGGCCCCCTATCATCCCCAAGCTAATGGACAAGCCGAGAGCACAAATAAGATCCTATGCAACGTACTAAGAAAACTAGTAAATAATAAACGCTCTAATTGGCAAATACATCATGTGAATAGCCGATCCACACCATCAAGCTGCTAATAACCTCTCCATAAGCAAGAGTGTGAGGACACTCTTCTTCTTCAAGAAGAACTCCATAGCCGCTCCTCAACATGCTTCAACATAGCACCATGGCTGCTCCATGTGCTAAAAGCACTACCTCTATTGAGGTACCAAAGCTCTCCAAAGCTTGGTGTTGAAACTAGGTGTAGGATGCATACAATGAGCCCAAGACTCTTCTTATATAGTGAATTGTGTACTTTGAAAAGCTCCTCCAAAAGCATAAAATAAAGCATGAATGAATACGATCGCTACGAAAAACAAACATAGTATTCCCGTATTCACGTACGCTGCCATTTTTGAAATAAAGCAAAAGCATGTCAAAATAAACATCTTCCGCGTTGTGCCCACTGGGTATCGAACCCTGGTGGGTGGGATAGGAGGTCTTTGCTTTAACCAAGGCACCCATGTTGTAATGTGGTAGAGGGAGTAATACTGAAGACTATACTACATGTACTTACTTAGTGTTTTTGGACTAATAGGACATTGTTTTCCAACAATCCCCCCTGCATTGTCATATTGGTACAAACTGGACTGGATGTGCAAACTTCATAATCTTCAAACTTGTACTCCCCAAATTTACCTTCAAATCTTTTCTTCAAAAGTCTTCTTCAAAACTGAATTTGACTTTCCTTCAAACTTCAAACACTAAACTTGTTGAATATGAACCATAATACCTGAGAAAATATGCAAACTAGATATCCAATAGTGTTCTCATCAAGCAATCACTGCTTGACAACAAATGTGGCAAGTACTGACTCTGATCCTACTATCTGTTGTCTTCTCAAACCTGAAAACATACACTAGGATCCACATATTTGCATTTACCTTACAAAACAATTTTTCAACATACTTTTGTTGCATCATGTAAATACACTAAACATAATCAAGAACGGAATCCTAGAACCTACGACTGACAACTCACAACTTAGTGTATTATGAACACTATCTGGTTCATCTCTGGCTGTACTCAAGTCAACTCAATTCAACTCAACTCAACTCATGAGTCTCATCAAAAAATCTATGATGTCATCATGTCTTCATCCTTGTTCAATGTGTAAATCCTTCATACCTCTTTCCTTCAGAACTTGGTATAAACATATATGTGCGCACCTCTAAAACATACCTCTTTGAAATATCAAGCTTCTCTTCAATAGAACTATGGAACCTTCTCCTAAACACCAACACCCTAACATGAACTTTCTCCAGACATTCTCCTTCTTCCTTCTTCTTTCAAAGCTGGAACATAAAGAGAACCTGACAAAGGAAATATAGGAATACTTGATATAGGAATACGTGTAGATATGACTCTACATTTTTTTACATATGGCTGAAAATAAGTCTTCATGTTTCATCACCCACTGGATGATTTAACATTAGTATCTGAAATTCTTCAAATTATATCAAATTTTATGAAATCTAAAATGTCTTCCTTCTTTCAATAAATTTGATCTTTAGTGATCAATACCTGTATCTAAAACAAAATTTCTGAACCCTTTTTATTAGCATTGTACACATGCCAATAGCTTTCCTGTCATTCTTTAGCTTCCCAAATTATAGAATAAGGTTAGTTGATCTATTACATGATAACAAAAACCTAAACATTTTAGGATTCTTTACCTTTTGCAACATAACAAGTATCTTCTTCTATTCCTCTGCAGCACAAATATGATAGAATCTGAATCTTTGACTTACTTCTTCCAATGCTAAGAATCTTACAAGCAAAGGATAGACAATTGACTCATAAATACTCAAGATCATACAAGATCTGTCCAAGATCTATGCTCTCTGCAACAAAATACCTATGTAGAATCTGCTCTCATCAAACCTTCATGACTGAATGTTTGATTTTCTACCTAAATGTCTCCAAGTGTCCATGCTTTTCACTTCACAAAGTTGTAAAACTTTTATTCAAAAAAATCCTTCCCATGAATCTCCAACTCCTACTTGAAACGTAAGTGGACAAACTTCTCACCTTGAGAACTCCAAAAGCTGCGAATTGATACTTCATATCTTCATATTCTACCCAGGTGAAATGTGATAGTACCTGCTTGATTTTCTTTTGGCCAACTCCACTTCTCAATCAAGTGATAGGATCTTATGGAACACCTTTTTTGAATACAAGCATGTATACAAAAATCAAGACAATCATAGAAAGTAGATTCTTCAACAGACTAGTACATAAAAATATGAATTTCTCAAGTTTTTGGAAAATGCTGAATATGAGGTAACTTTTCCAAACATAAAACCTCAACCCAAGTCTTCAACATCTGCAACATAAAACTCTTTTACCTCAAGAGTTAGATAAAGAAGAAATATACTTCTCTACAACTTGTCATATACCAAGTAGCTTTGTATTGACACTTCAAGAATTCTTTGAGGGAATATATACGTGCCTGCTCAAAATCTTCAACTTATATATAACTCATACATATGAGTCAAAATATACAATTTTCCTTCAAAATCTGCTGCTTTTCTTTCTCTCAATGCAATTCTTTGTCAAATCTACCAAATCATGACCAAGTATAATGCAAAACAAGAAACTGCTTCTTCTTTAAACTATCTTTTTCACAAGATGTTCTCATAGACTTGTCTTTGGATGCAGAGGATAAAATAGGAAAATTATATGGAAAATATGAGAGAAAAGGAAGTCTTACTTTCCCTTTGGAAATTTTGGACCTTCTTTTTCTGCATCTTTCTTCCACTTGATGATGTCAACATCTTCAAAACTTCTCTTCCATACCTTTTGTTCTCTTCATCTTGAAGTAGCAAGCACTCTTAACTTCAAATGAATTTTTCTCTTTCTCTAGTGCTAAGAGTAAGAGACAAAACAAACATGCTATAAAAATGGAAGTGAACATAGAATCATGTTTTACCAATTCCTCATATCTCTGAATCAAAATTGTGCTTCAAATGACTGATATGACTAAATTCACCAACCTCTTGTCTGAATGATGAATTACCTTTCTAGAGTTACCTCTCTAGATATAAAATGTGAGCAAAAAAATTCCAATCAACTTACAACACAAGATTGGCTGAAAACAAAACGGATATGCTCTCCACATTTGTCTTCTTAGATGAACTTTCTTGCCATGAAAGAGATCTCTCAAAACTCTCTAGAAAAACCTCTAGATACCTGTTTTGATGTAGCCTTTAATTTTTCAATAATGAGAGTGTATAAAAGCACTCCTTGAATCCTTCAAATCTCTTCATAACTGCTCTTCTAAGATATGACCTGTAAATGATAATCTGGTAGTAGAAAGTGATACCTGTGATTTGATGTTGATCTGATTCCTTCATCTTATCCAAACCATTGTTTTTCCTTGAATTTGAAGTAACCTTATCTTCATCAAGTCTTGGTCTTCAAACAATACTTTTGTACATACTTTACAGAAGTATTTGGCTACTAACAGATCATCAACTTCATACTCACCACTGATGAATTAACATGTGACAGAAATGTCTAATTCTCAAATCTCTACTCATCTAGATTAAGTGTGTATGTCAAATGCCAAATATTATAAGATGCCCTTAAATCATACATTGTAAACCTGGAAGTCTAGGAACTTCAGAATGAGCTTGAATGCACTGATGCCAAAGCCCTAAAGCTCTGATACCAAATGTTGGAAATTTAGTAGGCCCATAAGTAATACCACAGTTCCAAGTTCCATGGGTCCAAGATTTCCAACATAGAATCCAACAATCTTCCAATATCGACAAAACATGAACATACTACACTTAATCATACAAGTGATGAGACAAAGATAGAGAGAGACTACACAACATGTGTAAAGTGTTACGTAAGCCACAACTTACTCACACTATCATATATACCAATGTTCAATGTACAATGTCGGAGAAAAACTCTCAACTACTCTATGTGAACAAAAATAGATGGATGACTGAATGTACAAATGTAACAAACATATTCAGATGTATGGATAGAAATATGAATATACATGAGATGTGTGGCCTAATAGGTTGTAGATGAGTGAATATGAGTGAAAAAAAGAGGAAGGATCAGTGTGAAACTGATAATCAACAAACCCTCAATTAGATGTAAATCTTATGTTAACCACCATCCAATGTCTTTGAAGTAACCCGAAATCTTCATGTAAAAGACAATCTTCAAATAGATCATGTGAATGGCCGATCCACACCATCAAGCTGCTAATAGCCTCTCCATAAGCAAGAGTGTGAGCACACTCTCCTTCTTCAAGAAGAACTCCATAGCCGCTCCTCAACATGCTTCAACATAGCACCATGGCTGCCCCATGTGCTAAAAGCACTACCTCTATTGAGGTACCAAAGCTCTCCAAAGCTTGGTGTTGAAACTAGGTGTAGGATGCATACAATGAGCCTAAGACTCTTCTTATATAGTGAATTGTGTGCTTTGAAAAGCTCCTCCAAAAGAGTAAAATAAAGCGCGAATGAATATGATCACTACGAAAAACAAACACTGTATTTGCGTATTCGCGTCCGCTGCCGTTTTTGAAATAAAGAAAAAGCATGTCAAAATAAACATCTTTCGCGCTGCGCCCGCTGGGTATCGAACCTTGATGGGTGGGATAGGAGGTCTTTGCTTTAACCAAGGCGCCCACGCTGTAATGTGGTAGAGGGAATAATACTGAAGGCTATACTACCTGTACTTACTAAGTGTTTTTGGACTAATAGGACATTGTTTTCGAGTCCACCTCTTCCTATTTTGCTGCCATATCCACCTCTTTTACTTCCTTTCTGTGTCTCCCCATTGAACCAGCAATTTTGAATGGTGTAGTTGGTCTTATCACAAAGAGTTTGCACATCCATGATGAGAATCATAAGCCGTCGTGAAAGATTTCCATTGCTTATCGCTTCGAATCCCATTGAGAATATGCCTCATGATAGCCTCGTCTTCAATCATCTCTCCAATGGATGCTAACTGATCTGCAACCTCCTTGACCTTGCTAACAAATTTCGTGATGGTTTTTTTAGGTGTCTTCCTCATTTGGTTGAACTCGTTCCAAAGATGATTCTTTCTTGCTTTGCTACTAGTAGAAAAGAAATTCTCGAGGGCATCCCAAGTCTCTTGAGATGTCTTGCATCCTCTAATATGCGGTAATAGAAAGTAAAAGATAGATTTTAGTATGTACGACCTTGCTTGAGCATCCCTTGTGCACCAAAGTGTGAGCTTATCTATCTACTCTTGTGTAGGTCCTCCTTTGGATCTTGGAATAGGCATAGCTTCATCACCTGCTACAATTCCATAAAGGTTTATACCTTGGAAATAGGCCTCCATTCTGATTTGCCAAACCACGTAGTTGTGTCGATCAAGCTTCTCGATCATTGAGGGAAAGCCATCACCCATCTTGATCTAGCTCTGATACCACTCAAAGACTTGGAGAAGCTTCTAAGAGGTAGAAAAATGAGTTGCGAAGCAATGAAGTTTGGTCCAACCAACCGGCACAAGACAAGCCCTTGAGCTTATAGAGACTCAAATAGACCTTATAGGCATGCGATAAGTACAATAAAACTCACTATGTACTTTGGAGTATCAAGGAGAAAGAGTCGATACAAAACATTTAGGTTTGTGCATCGACTAGCTCAAAAAACTTACCATCTTTGGAAAAGCCAATGAACGTCAAATGCTCATAGAGACCAACGTGATTACAATTAGAAAAAATCCTTTTATGGGAGTGATACACATAGGTTTGAGTGTATAGAATGCACAAAAGTATAAGGAATACGCAAAATATGCTATTGGAATGAATCAGACACTCAATGTTGGTACCTCCTATTTTTTAGGAACACGTAAAGATTGACCTCGAGATAGAAAAACTGAGATTTCTCCCAATCTACTAAACTAAATGCTATTTTAATTTACAAGCATATAATTTCTAATGAGCCATCTCTCATCCAATTTGGATCTCTGTAGAAAGAGCAGCAGCCTCTGCACAATTACTGTTGGTGAAGAAGATGATGCAAGAAAATGAAGGAGCAAGACAATGATGGTCACAAGTGTATGTATATTGCTTCCATATATTGTAGAAGTGATTTGAAGTCTGTATATAGACTCTAGAATTGATCCACGACTTCTACAAGTGGATTTTGAATTCAAGTGAAGGTGGTAAGAGTTGTTGGAGGGAATCAATTCACTTTCCTACAATCTAGGAAAAGTGAAGATCTAGTTTGATCTACTTTTAGGTGATTGATGGATTGATTTGATTTCAATTCAACCACCACAAATTCGTGGGATTTGGTATCTATCTTTCTACGTCTACATGTGTAAAGCTCTAGGCTTTTACAATGGTGAAAGATCCATGAAAAGTCTTTTTAAAAAGTACAATGAATGAGCATAAGGAAAGAACTCTCCTTCTTTCGACGTAATCCAAGTGATAGCTTTTGATGTAGATCAAATCCGCCTCAAGCATATTGTAAACTTGATGTCCCAACATTGCTTCCAACAAAAAGGGTGTCTCCCTAATTATCATCATAGTAGTCACCAAGTTTGTCATGCACTTGGTGGTGGTCGCTTAAACAAACCATGCCCACATTGGCATTGGTAGTCGCCCATGTCATGGTGAGGATAAAATAGGAGGTCACCTAAAATTAAACATTGATATACACTAATTGGTGGTCATCCCAAGATCCTAGAGAAAGTAGGTGCCTTGTACTTCCCCTTGGAGGTCGTCCATGTCTTGGAATAAGGTGGTCGCTCCTTACAAGCATTAAAATGATCAGGTTCGGTAGTCGCCCAAAACATGATGCTAAGAATTGCTTAACATGGGTGATCGCCCATGTGGCTAAAATGGAGAGGTGCACACTTTTTGGTTGTCTCCCAAATTCCTATTTTTTCATCACCTATGTCTTTGATCACACTTGTACACATTCCTATTTCCATATTTCAACAATCAATTCAACTATCATCTGATCCTATGGGACACACAACCATTGTAAGATGAAAGAATATAGCTTGACCTTCAATTCTTGATGATCATCCTACTTCACAATCTGATCTAGAACCAAGATTATAGAATTTCTTACTCAAATCCCTTCAATTCGTGATTATCATCTTGCTTCACAATTTGATCTAGAACCATAAATATAGAATTTTTTGCTCAAATCTTTTCAGGGAACTAATATATCACACTTATAAAAGAAGCCCAAAAAATATTTTTGTATATTGGCTCTAGAATGCACAATAGTGCAAACTATGCATTACTTTGTGTGAGCAAAAAGAGAAGGATTCCACCTTTAGTAGAAGAGAGCAAGCATTGTTAGCTTAGCATAAAAAATTGGTGGAACTCAAAACAAGTTTAGTCACAGATAAAGGCAAACATATTCAATTCATGTAAGATGAAATCAAGAAGCAAAAAACTCCTTGAAGATCAAAAATCTCTAAGAATGCTCCTAGTTGATGACTCTCTCCTACAACTACCTACCGATGATGTATCAAATGAAGTGGCTCAATTGGTATCAGAGAGAGAGAGAGAGATTGATTCTTAGACCCTCTCATAGTCACAAATGAGGTCATAGAATAGTTATAAGCTAACCACATAGCAAATGGGAGGGCATTCAAGGCCATTCCGCCAATGTATGAAGGTCGTCTATGTACACTATTTTTGATGCATCCATTCAAGAGCAACAACTTTTACATAGGGATTCCCTACCTGTAAATCATGTGGCAATTGTTTGTAACAAAGATGACATACCATCATGGTCTAAAGATATATCTCTTAAATATTCCAACCAAGAAGAGAACGATTAGATCGTACAAGAAATGGCAAGTGATTTTGAAAAAGACTCAATCGATATTCGAGTAATCATGAAAATTTCCTTGCACAAGCTTCCATATCTCCTAGCTTCATACCCACTTTCTTATGGATTTATTTGTATACAAAGGATTTTTTACTCATGCAAAAAGCTATATGCGTACCAGACTCGATGGGCAACTTCACTCATGAGCATGTTGAACATATTCCTTTTTAGTGCATTGAGAAAGATAATCTAGCTGTGTGGTGAAAGAAGTTCATTAGGAAGCACCATTTTCACAAGGGACTCAGAACCATGCACCGAAGTATGTTGGATACATTCCGATCTATGCTCCTGTACCTCAATGTTGCCTATGGCCACAATATGAGATCACACTCTGGGTTTGAACCCTAACCTTACAATCCACAATGGATTCTTTTGTCACTAGACCACCAATCTCCCAAAACATAGTCACTTTTTTAGAGGAAGTTCTATCGAAACCTAATCTCTCTTATAGCTTGAATTTGATTGAAAGAATAACTAGAGAGGTGAAGGGGCATAGTACTCATGAGATCCCCCTATATCCCACAAAACAGAGGTTAGATTGCTCGAAAGCAGCACTTGGAAAATATTCCCTAAAGGCAACTAATTTAAATATGCTTGAAAGCAATATGTTGACTTAGGGTCCACAACTTTCCTTGGTTGAAATCTACACGAAAACAATACATTGACCTAAGACCCAACTATCATGCCATAAAGAGGGGTTGAACCTTCGTCCCTGCCTCAAGAGATAAAAGACCCAACCAGAGAGTCTAATACGTACAGACAATCCATTCAGTTTTTTGAGAAATGAGATACAAACTAACGATCACAACACAAAAACATTCGCACGTAGCTATGCAAGTATACACAGTTTTTTGAAGAAATGACATACAAACTAACGATCACAACACAAAAACATTCGCACATAGCTATGCAAGTATATGGACCTATACAAGCATTAACCATAAATGTGCGTAGACTTATGCTTACATGTGCATAGATATGTAATCTCCGCGCACATATTCATATATGTAATTTAGATCTCCTCACTATGAAATCTGTGTGTGGATTCACAATGCACGACGACACAGAGAACGATTCCATGTCGCAAGTAAGTATTTGCCAGCTACAAGTGCAGAGTGTTGCGGACGCACAATCTTATGTATTGGCTCTCCCCCCTCGGCACAAAACCAGTCTATGCGCAACATAGAAGATCTAGACTTCTAATCTTTTGCATTGAGGATCGAACGATCATAAACATTTTACTCTTAGACTTCTAAAATTTTGCATTGAGGATCGAACGATTATAATCATTTTACTTTTTGTATTCCAGTGCCGCTTTCTGTGAATAGCGATGGCGGAGGAATCAGTATGCACTAAAAAAAAAACAGATTTTTGCCGCACACATGGACACACACGCCGCAAGCGCAATCATATACACAGACATTTTTGTGCCTACATGTGCGCAAATTTTTAATCCGCTACCGAATACTGTATAATGTGCAATATGTATGCTACAACAGCCATATCCATTACGTCTGCAGATAGGCGAACACACAATGATAGATATGGACATAAAGCAACAAACGCATTACTTAACGAGACGCCGGAATGGTTGATTAGGTCTCTTGTGAGTTTTCGTTTATTTATAATTCTCTGCATGGAGATTTACTTTTCTGATGCAATTCCTGTACCTCTGAAAACAACAAATGGCGCAATCAACTTTTCATCCCGTATTCGGAAAGCGCGTGTAGGACCTATAAGGAACGTAGATAATGCCAAACCAAACAAGAGGATGCTGTCAAACATCCAGCATCAAACTGTCTTACAATTTTGCATGTCCGGCCTACCATCTATTCGGAAATTCTCTCTTTCCCCTCGAATTCTGTTGAGTCTTGACCACATCTAGGATGACGTATATCTTGTTAGGCAATGGCATCCTTCTTTCCAAACGGCCTCCTATAGGAAACTGCAGAGCAGCAGCCATGACAATCGATTGGTTGCTCCTCTTGCCTAACTACCAGACATTGATCTCTACTCTTTTTTTTGTAAGCATCTTGTCCGAGCAGTAAGCACTGAGGAGATGCGTATTGGAAGATCTGCAGAACGACAAGTTACGAATAAATAAATGAATATTGATCGACATACACAGAGGCTTTTTCTGTTTGGAGCAGCAAATACAAAGATGCATCATAAATAGAGGCTTTGATCCTGCATTTTTTTTCTCCTTTTTTTTCCCATTATTTCTTTGAATAAGGTACAGCGGCAGATAGAAATTTGGAAATTTTATGATGGAACACAATCGGTTGGTGGGTAGCTAGCTCTATCAGGTTCACTAATTATGCTTAATGAGAGTGGCCATGGATCTTAATTTCCTGCAGCAGAGTAGTAGCTTCTCCATATTGTGGAGACCGGCTAAAGGAGCTGCTTAACATAAGCAAATGAATGTAACTACAATGGTTGATCTACCCTCCTACTGTGCTTATCAATGTTACTTCCCATCGGGATCATCAATGTTGCTCCATTACCAATTGTACCAGTTGGTGTCTAGCGACATGTTGAAGGGGCCCATGTTCTCGCCTTGCTCTTGCCATTCATGCTCGTTCTTCGTGGTCGTTGTCGTCGTGATGGTCGTCGAAGTGGTCGGTTTGTACACCAGTTGAGAAGGGGCCGCTGCTGCTGGTAGCCTCCAATGCTGAGCATAGAAGTCTGTCTCCTCATGAAATGCCTTGGAGGTAGAATTCGCAATGGCTTCATCGTTGTTGATGTCGCTTCCCTCTGTGCTGGACAAGCTATCATTGTGGAGATGAAGCTTCTGCTCATGAGGAGTTGATACGTTGTTGCTGACTGGCTTCAGAGAACCTTCTTGATCTTCCTCTATTTTCTCCCCCTCCCCTTCCTCTTGGTCATGCTCGTCTTCATCTTCGGCCTGGACATTCTCATCTCTACCCTGCTTGCTCATTGATTGACTCGCGGGAGCTGCATCATCCACCAGTGAGCCAGACGCCATCGTTGGAGAATCCTGTTGATGCTGTTCAGCGTTTGAAGTCCTGGGGTTGCTGAGTGCGTAGCCCTCCTGCACCAGTGCTTGTCCTTTCAATCTCGCAAGCTGCAATACTAATCAGAATCATCAGCGTAAACTAAAGAAAGCAGAAGGTGGAAAGTGTGCTGCTCATTACTGAATTGTGAGCTCTTATAGTAAACCTAAATTTCTAATCCTTTCCTGGTTTACAGTGTTCCTTAAATGATGAGATTTCTTCTGTAGGTGCATGTGCGCATCCCTGTATCGGTAGAGACTATATACATGGCGAGAATGTGAACTCAGCGGAGAAACCAAAGGGGGGGAAGAGCTGACCTCTGCCTGCAGGTGGTCCTTCTCTTGTAGAAGCTTATTTCTGTCAGCCTTAAGGGCCTCGAATTTGTTCTTGAGAAGTGCGTAATCTCTTTCCATCTGCTTTGTCTTCCACCTGGCTCTCCTGTTCTGGAACCAGACCGCCACTTGCCGAGGTTGGAGCCCCAATTGAGCTGCCAATCTTGTCTTCCTCTCTGGCTCAAGTCTGTTTTCCAGTTCAAATGCCTTTTCCAAGGCTTTCACTTGATCGTAACCGAGTCTTCTACTGCCTTTTTTCACCAGCTCACCTCCGACACCACCTCCTTCCAAATGGTCCATGTAATCCCCTGAATCTATGTGCTCCATGAAGTCCATGCTCATTTGATCTTCGCCCACGCCATTCCTTACTGTGCCTGCAATGTTGTCGTAATCCTGAGCCCCACTGCTAGCAAACCTTTTATGTGGTCCAGTAGAGATCGACCTCATCAGTTCCTCAGCAGCACCTCCAGTGGCGTCTGCTCCGATCGCTTCCTTCATGTCAATCAAGCCCAATGGACCTGCAAATCGATGAAGATTGATAAAATTATTCTGAGTGCATTATGACGACCAACTCAGGCTATGGTCAATGCAACTGGGAGAATCTACAGTACGTTAATTCATTAAGGTAATAAGAAACTATGCACCAATGACCAACAAGGTGAGTTGGAGAGGGAGAAAGATGACTGTTGCTTCCGGCCCTTCAAGCAATATTGACCTCTTTACAAAAAATGAAGATTTTGCCTCAGGAGATGCTCTTCCAGGAAAGCCATAACCTGTCCGATGAAGGAGATGGCTCGATAGGATATAATATGGGTACCAAATCATAAGGACGGGCACTAGTCGTGAGAGCGTGCCTGCTTCAGCCATGCCATGTGCGGTCATCAATCAACATTCATTGCAAGATTAAGAGAGCGAATTACAGAAGACAGAACGTTTGAAAGCAAGCCGCGCAAAATTTGTGAAATGCATTAGATCGCAGCGATTGTTAGCAGAAGGCTGAGAGAGCTTGGATTACCCCTCGCGCTGGTGAGCTGCTTGCTGGTAAGCATATTGTTATGGAGGTCATGCTGGCCACTCGATTTGTGGCTTCCAACAATGAAGCCATTCGGAGCAAAGAATGGCGGGGGTTGTCCACCCATACGACTGCTCCCTCCAGAGTTGATATGATTTCCATTTCCGACGACATGGCTAAGGTTATTGCTATTGCTGCTGCAGCTCGTCGCGCTTCTGCTTGTATTGCTGATATGGTGGAAGCTGTTATTGCCACTGGTGGGATTGTGGAAATTATGTGATGGGCTGAAAAGGCCGGTGCTGCAGTCCTTAGGATGCAAGATATGGCTATGATAGCGATCTTCCGGGGTCATCAAGCTCTAATGGTGAAAAATGGAGAACAGGACCTTCCCGGGAGGTGGGAGGGAAAATCAAATCGAAACTAAAGAGTTATAAATGGTCCAATGGCAAAATTGGATTCTGCAAGATCGGCTTGCGGGTTTGCAGCTTTCAGGCGATGTGGTCAGGTTTACTTTTCATATGATTAGGGTTGGCTGATTGCAGACAATGCACAGACGCTCGCTACCTGGGGAAGGAGAGGGGCGACTCGGGAGGCTATGGCGGCCTCGTTAAGACCTCATATTCAAGCTTTGAACCTCTCTCTCTCTCTCTCTTACACTCACACACACGCAGACGCACACATACACACTGACTCCGCGGTCTCCTTCGATCGCGTGAGTGCGCCCACCCGAGCTCTATTCTATATCGAATATGTACTGCTTTTGCGCATGCAGGGAGAAAATGAGAGTCTTTTGGCACGTAATTAGGGGGTTCAAATCCATCGCTCAGACGATGAGTCGCGACTCCCTTTACTGCACAGAAGGTCTACTCTCTCTCTGTCTTCCTCACCCACAGGGCCACAGACGATGTTGGCTGTATGCCGAAAGTCGACAACTGTCGAGCTATCGCCATCCTATTTCCCATATGCTTCCCATTTTCTTTCGCCCGAGCAGCTGATTTGCAGAGATGTATGTATATATAAAATTAACCATGCATTTTCTGCATTTCGCTCTCTTTCTCTCACATATATATTCAAACATACACACATATCCAAGTCATAACAAGCTCACATTCCGGGAACCCAAGAATACTCCGATTTGTGCGCTTCTCTAGAATCTCTAGCGCCTTATAGTAAGCGAACGCATCTCTTTCTTGTGACTTTCTCAGCCCTATTTCATTCTCTCCATTTGGCCCACCTCTTCCTGAGAGTATGCGATGGCGACGCAGATGAAGCACAAGCTTCCAAGCTCCCGCCTCGGCACGCGCATTGGACCCCCTCTTTTCCTCGCCCTCGTCCCCGCTCTTTTACGTATTCCTTTGTCCGAACACAAAAAGGTCTCGCCCACAACAGGACACGCCACAATCACAAATCCTCTCTCTCTCTCACATCAACCAAACCCCATATATGTGCACGTAAGCGATACGACATTACCCACAAGGACACGACACAAGGGCACTCAATATCCTGTCTCTAGCACACAAGAAAAAAAGAAGCTTGAAGTGGTCACCGCGGTCCGCAGATATGTTCGCGTCCAAAAAATGTGGTCCTGCCTCTCCCTCTCCAATACGTCTCTCTCTCTCTCTCTCTCTCTCTCTCTCTCTCTCTCTCTCTCTCTCTCTCTCTCTCGCATTACGTTGAAGAGGCTTAGCATTGTCTGTGCCTTCCGCTCCGGTCATTGCACAGGTCGAACAGACAAAGAAGATCGAACGGCTGTCTGAACAACTTTGTAGCTGAGAGAGGAGAGAATCGAATACTCAGAGAGCATCACGAATGCAATTTTTCCCCTTTTTCCTTTCGGGCAACTTCTTGACGGCATGCTAAAGCAAAGCTTCCATCTGCCATTCCTCCCCCTTCCCTTTATGTTGAGCCAAGCAGAAATTCCCATGGGTGGGGGGGGGGAGAGAGAGAGAGAGAGAGAGAGAGAGAGAGAGAGAGAGAGAGAGAGAGAGATTGCGACTGCCTCTTTCTAATGTTGCCTGCTTTAGGCTGGTTCCAATGATTTGTTGGTGGTCGTTCTTGTCACGAATCAAATCCATGTATAAGCAGGGTTTGATTTTCTGGTCAAAAGATCGGCCTTTCGTTGGTGCCACTCGTCCACTCCAAATGTAAATACTTCTCGGAGCCTCACCACAAAAACAAAAGTAAAACATATGAAGTAACACTTTCCAACAGCAAAAAGTAGTCTGCATGTTATGGTGGGATGGCGCACAAAGTTAACCTTCAACTCTGCATATACTCCATATACTCTCAGGCCGGATTACTCAGCTCTTTTGTAATAAAGCCATCTCTACCCATCTGTAATATACTACCATCTCTTCTCAGCTCATCAGTAAGAAATCCATCTCTACTTGGGCTTCATCCTCAAGTACATCATATCAATGTTTTTTCTCTTGCTGATGGTAGAATATGAGATGTTTCCATCACTCGCCACAAGCTTCAGCGTATTCCAAGCGCAATGAACAAATCAGTATTTAATATGTCAAGACCTTAATCTCAAGTATTTGACCACAAGTAAATCACCTGAGTCATTTCATATGCATCTGAGTTTGAGCAGAAGGATATGGTGTGCATTGATTGCATGTGCATGTGAGTTTGAGCAGAAGGATATGGTATGCATTGATTGCCTTCTACTGACAATAAAATCAACAAAAAGTTCCTGTTTTTTCTGCAATAAAGCCATCTCTACCATATTTACCCATCTGTAATATACTTCCAGGCAGGGCTTCTCAGCTCATCAGTTAGAAAGCCATCTCTACTTGGGCTTCATCCTCAAGTACATCATATCAACGTTTCTTCTTTTACTCATGGTAGAATATGGGATGGTTCCATCACTTGCTACAAGCTTCACCGTATTCCAAGCGCAATTAGCAAATCAGTATTTAATATGTCAAGACCTTAATCTCAAGTATTTGACCACAAGTAAATCACCTGAGTCATTTCACATGCATATGAGATTTAGCAGAAGGATATGGTGTGCATTGATTGCATATGCGTATGAGTTTGAGCAGAAGGATATGGTGTGCATTGATTGCCTTCTACGGACAATAAAATCAACGAAAAAGTTCGTGTTTTATAGCGTCTTTTAAATGGCTTAAGCTCCCATGTGATTTCTAAAGAGCCTGGATATTCCATCGCTCATTCTTAATCCATCTAGGGAACTTTTCATAAACTTACACGAGGGTTAATAAAATTACAAAAATGCTTTGAATTGCAATTGATAAGATGCCATTTAATAGTGGCACTCCAATGTGGCCAAGTGATTAAGTTGGTGATCATAACAATGGATTAAACCTAAGAAAGATTAATATTACTTAAAAATATAAGCTAAATTATTTGTGAGCTTGATGTCATTTTATATAACTTTCAGTAGGTCTTACACTGTTTAGATTGATCTCCAATTGCACATATTGTTGGAATGCAACCTCTAATTTTAGATCCTTACTTACAACTGAATTTCTTCCTTGCGTTTCTACAGCAAAGTCTCTTACAACTCCTCACTCAAATTTCTTTGGATTCTAACTTGGTAGATTTTTCGGAACACTTTTGTGATTGATGTTTGGACCTGTACTAGTCATGGAAGAAATACATGTGGGCTAAGAGAGCCATATTGAGTTCTTTACTTTTTCTATGAACTTAAAGAAACAAACCCTTTTCTAACTCTCAGTTTTGTGAACTCTTTCTACATCGTAATTTATATATCTTTTGTGATTCTAGTCTATAACAGTGTTTTAACATTTTCTGCATTTTTGGGATTGATCCCTATATAAAATCTAAGAAATACTTGAAATAATTCATGTATATATGTATACATTTTCGGTTAATAATTATCTCAATTAGTCAAGTATTCGAGTGAATGTGTTACTTGTTGTTCAAGTATTCCATTGGAATGCCATCATGCTTAATAGAACCATTTTTTAGTTTAGGAAATTGATAGTTATTTTATGAGTTTCAAATTTAAAAAAATTAAAGTGAATGTTTGAAAAAATTAGGAACCAATAGATGAACAAAGAAAACATGAAAGATATAGAAAATATCAATAAAACACAGAAAATAGAAAAGAAAAGAAGCAAAAGTGCAATTCAATCCTGGAATTTGAGTCATTTGAGTCTCAGAATGAGTGATTTTTATTGTTTGGCATGCACAGATCCAGAGTGGGAAAGCAGAGGAAGATCGAATTTCCTGTACTTCAATGAGATTATCAAATGTTTCACATTGACAAAGTGACATCCGTTTCTAGGTATGTGATTAAACTTATGTCTTTATCTATATCCCTTTCTTTATTGCACATCGAGTAGAAGATAATGAAATCATGGTTCTTTCAAGTATGTCTTCATAAAAATCAACGGTGCTCTTGAAAGTTTGGCTCGAATGGTATCCTAATCTTTAGAGAACAATCAATTTGTATCCCTTCACGGATTTTGTTTTATGTTGACTTTTCTTGTATCATACTTGGAAAAACATCAAACGAAAAGCGAAGTTGTTGTTTACACTCACATTTCACTACGTTTTTGGAGATTCGATTTTGAACTTTTAAATCATTTATAGTTTTTTTATGTTATTATATATAAAACATCTTGAACTTCTTGTGATTGACCTAAAAATTAGCATGATTTGAAATATTATTTCAAAGTAATCTCTTTAATATTTTTTTCTTTTAATATTTCGTAAGTATGGTTTTTCTTTTAATTGTGCATGACCTCGAATAAAGACATGCAAAAATAAAATAATAACATAATTTGTATTTGTTGATTCATATTGGTAGTGATGTGTGTGAACACACTTACGACTTTTAAGGAACTTTTTCCCTGTTCAAGAGGTTTTTTCCATTGCATTTATATATGCCTATAACTATAATGGGTTACTTATTTCTCCAAGACTCTTTTTCTTCCTTGTAGTGTTTGTGTGTCTCCATAGACATAAAACTCCAACAACTGGTATGAAAACAGGTTGTCACTTCATCTAGGGTATCATCAACACCCCTTCAGTCACAATCTCATAATCTAGCATACTCATGGCAATTAGGAGTTCAAAATAACTTCATTGTGTGGTGTCAATTTTTTATCTGAGCTCGTTTCGAACTTCGAACACACTATCGTAATGCTTGTGTAGGCTATTTCATCTTTTTCTGCCAAACATATACGGAGGTTTTGGTTTGCGAGTACCAGCATCTCGAAGTCTACTACAGATTTAGCAAAGCTCAGCATAGTAGTTTTGTTCAATTTATAGGGATGCATTCATTTTTCTACATCAAGGTATTTCATTAGTGGCCATGGTTGAAAGCAATGATGTATTCCATATGTTGGTTGTTGAGGGGTAGGTTGGATGGCACTAATTACCTATTGTGGGGATACTTCATGTGTCATGTATTAGTCAAAAGGACTATGGAATATTGTGTAGGGTGTTGAAAAATGTCCTATTACACCTACAAATATGATTATTGAAGGTGATGCATATGGTATTGAAGATGATGATGATCTTCAAATTCCTATTTTCGCTATGTTCTTGCTACAACTAATCTAGAACAACTTCGTTGGGATGGCAAAGATGTTCATGCACATGCATTGATAGCTTTGTTATCACGAGGAAGAAGATAAGGAAGAGAGCTCACTCACACATTCTCACACTCAAAGACCAGCACACATATAGATTGAGGCAAGGAAGAATGATCTTCTTCTACTTCTTCTTCTTCTTCTTCTTCTATTACATAAAAGAAATGTACAAGAATGACCTAAAACAAAAATACAACAAGTGTAGTATATAAAGAACAGTACATAAGGAAAATCCTAATGTCCACAAATGAGTGAGCTGGCAAGAAAGAAATGTGACATCACTCTCGATAGATAAATCTAGTAAAGCTCAATGAAATATCCCTAACATATATTGACATGAACACTATATGTGTCAGAGAAATGCAGAAGTGATATGTGCCATCCTAGATCATCACATGTTCAGCTTGATATTTTAACACTCCTCCTCAAGCTCAACATCATGTCCTCTAATCCAAGCATCTTTTGAAACTTCTCCAGCTTCTTTACTCCAAGTGCTTTAGTAAAGATATCAACAACTTGCTCATCTGTCCTCACATAAACAAGATCAATATAATCTACTAATACTTTCTCTCTGATGAAATGATAGTGTACATCCATATGCTTTGTTTTGTCATAAAAAGTTGGATTTCTTGTTAACTGAATGCTGCTAAGATTATCACTATAGATGGTGATTAGCTTCTTCACTTCCACACCTAAATTGGAAAGTAGCATCTTTAGCCATGATGCTTGACATGCTTCCATTGCAGCACCTCTATACTCGGCATCTATACTCAATAAAGCAATCCTAGGTTGCTTCTTGCTGCTCCATGTAATAGCTGCACTCCCAAGTGAGAATAGAAAGTTGTGAGGAGATGGAGAAATAGGATCCAGAGATGAGTTGGTGTTGCACAAAACCTGCTCTACACTTGTCAAGTTAACTCCATGGATGCTTAATATACTTATTTAGTTTCACAATAATGCACTTGGAACTACTAAGTCCTTTGGAGCATCATTTCCAAATGTTTGCATTAAAACAAATAACTTGCATCTACTAGAAATGTAAAGAAACCTTCTATTTTGGGAATAGAGGTGCTCAGTATTAAGTTCAGAGCTCACAACTTGGTATGAATTGACCAAATAACTTTTACACACATCTAATTGGAGTGTATAGCTAACTAAAGCAAGTTATTGCATCAACTTAGTTGTACCATACATTGAGAAATGATTATAACAAGTCACAGAAGTCATCCTAACTTTTCAAGATTGAGAAGGTGCAAGGACATAGTCGCCTTCTATGCTTCATATCTTGAGATCCTCTAACTCAAACTTGATGAAAATTGATATGCAAGTATTCACTCTAACTAATACAAGTTAAAATATAGCAAATGAGTGAGTACACGCAGAGAAACGGATTCCACAAAATCACTGTAATGATGAAGATGCAGCAGAGAACAGCGGACAAAGATGTACTTGAAGAAATGTATCAAAATGTATAGGCTAATGAACCTCTGATACAAGGGAAGTGTAGTGGACTACTCATACATGGGGTGAGCTCAATGTATGCTCAGTGAAGTAGCTGAATGTCTCTCAAAATAGCTCTATAGCCTGTGACTGAAAACATGCCTATTTATACTCATATTTTAAGTTTGAATTTGAATTGTTCCTCACCTAAAAGTGATCCTACAATTTAGGGAAGATTTGAATTGATTCTTCCTACCACATGAGTCATGGGTTCAGCTCCCTAACTTCATGAGATTCCTTACTCTATTAGCTTTAATAATTATCCAAAGCAACTATGCCCAAAATGACTAGCATAGGTTCACATGTAATTCTTTCTTCTGAAGGGATGGATGGATGAGAAGTCCTAAGGATTTTGCAATACACTTAGGCATGCTAATTGCACCAATAGCTCCCACTCAAGCCTAAGATGCTTGAGTCTTCAGTCCTTCATAATTTCTTGTAATCCAACCATTGATTTGAACCTATTCAATTTTCTTCCATCCAATTGAACCTATTCAGTTTGCTTCCATCCAATGCTTTTGTCATCATGTCTACACATCATTGATGTGTAGATATATATTAAATTTGTATCTCCTTACTTGCAACAGAACAAGGATTACAACCACTACATGCTAGAGAGATGACTCTCCTCCCAACCAAATGCCTCTATATATAGCTCTCTTGTTGGTGTAGGGCAATCAACAATTGAAGTTTTAATGAAGGTTTGGAAGTCAAGGACTGAAGAAAAACTTTAGTTGTGAAGCATGAAGGAAGAATACATCCAGAAGATGAAGAGATGTACACATATGTACATTAATACAGAGATAGTTCACTTATACTTTTGTATAGTCATGATATTGTAAATATTTGCCTATATATACAAGTAAAAAGTCGGGGCAAATATGAGAGAGCATGAGAATAGAGAAATCAGTAGTTGTATGAGTCATTAGAAATTTTAGAAGTGAGTTGAGTCTCTCTCATCACTTAGTTGTAAATTTCTTCAGGAATGGAAGAAAAATTGCGCCCGATGTTTCTGAGCATTCTCCTTCCGTGCTTGATCATTTCAAGGAATCTTTTGTAGATGTCTAAGTCCATAGTTAATGAGTCTATGGTTAAATTTTGAGAGCCTAATTGTAAACATGCTGTGAGAATTATGCCTAGGAACAAATATATGTGAAGAAGTGTTCATTGGTTCCTAAAACAGGCACAAAATTTGATGTTAATGTTTTGGTCAGTTCTCCTTCCACAGTGTAAAGTTTTGGCACTCAATCTTTAAGTTGGAAGGTAAGCTATCTGTGGCTAAAAGCATTTTCATAAACGAGTTCCAGATTGAGAGAACCAAGTGTTAAAAGTTATAGGTGTCTAAATCGACTTCTCAGAAGAGCATTTTTAGACATAGATAACTTGTTGAGATCATTTCTCAAGATATACTGAATCTCTTGGAGTGATTCGACTTGGAGAAGGTGTGCAAAACTGTAGATGACTCCTTGTGCAAAGTTTCATAAAAAACTTTACACAATTGATAAGTTAATGAGAGAGATATATGCAGCAAACTTTTTGTGTAGTCATCTCCTTCACAGATTTTTCAAAATCTTCATAGTTGATTATTGATCCTCTAAGTTTGGTGAAGGTTTGAGTTACTCTTGTTATAGAGGTGCTCTAATTACAAAAGTAGCTTGTTCTTTTGGAGATTAACACTCTCCATCAGTGGTATCAGAGCAAGAAGCATCAAAATTGAAGGAAGGAGGATCCCGACTGCTGCAGGTGCAAAGAATTCAAAATCTGAAGGTTCAAAAGGTGAAAGCTTGAGGACAAAGCTGAGATGGAGGTCATACGACATCAAGGAAGACAAAAAGAACATTCTTCAAAGTAAAGGTACATCTATTACTCATAAAGATTAAAGAATTCAATATATAGGTGAAGAAAGTATGGGATATTCTCTTCAAATAGAGAAGTTGGATAGAGAGAGCTATCCAGCATGGTCAATGAGGATGGAAGCTCATCTTATGAGCAAAGACTTGATAGCTTATATTATAGGTGAGGAAGAAAAGCCTCAGTTCAGAGATCCTAGTGTTCCAACTAGGGAAGAATTATCAGATTTGAAGAATTGGATGAAGAGAGATCCTCAAGCTAGGAGCATTATCTATATGGCAGTCAATGACTACTTGCTACCTCACATTAGAGGTCTTGAAAGTACAAGTGATATATGGAATGCTTTGGAGGAGCATTTTCAAAACACCACAAAGTCAAGGAAGGCATCTTTGTGTGTAGAATTTACTACTTTCAAGAAGAAGGCTTCTCAATCCATCTCAGACTATGTAACAAGGATGAAGGACATTGCAGATGCTTTAGGAGCAGTTGATGAAGACATTGAGGAGGATAAATTGGTAAGGCAAATCCTCACAGGGTTGAGAGGTGATGACAATTGGAAGCCATTCATTTTGTCTACTGAATTATCTCTTGATCATTTTACTCCTGACTTAAATCAGTTGCTATGACACATGTTAACCTTTGAGCAGGATGTCAAAGGTGAAGGTGACAAGATTACAGGTCATGCAATGTATTCAAAGGATAAGAAGAAAAATAGCAAAGGGAAGCAAGAAGCAAATGAAGATGAAGGCACAACTAGTCAAGCCAACTTCCTAAGAGGAAGAGGAGGTGGCAAAGGTACAGGAAGAGGCAGGAGTAATAAAGATGGAATCAAAGCTTGTTGGATTTGTGGTAAGACAAATCACTTAGCTAATGATTGTTGGCATAATACACAGACTAATGGTGGATATAATCAGAATTGTAATTCAAGAGGAAGAGGTGGCAGAAATCAAAGAGGTAATTTCAAAGGTAGAGATAGTAGAGGTTACTTTGGAAGAAATGCAGGTAGAGGATTCCAAAGTCAACAATACAACAATACCTACTACAATTATGCTTCAGATCAGAAGGAGAATTCAACATTGATAATGAATGCAACTTGTGAAAGACAAAGTGAAGATCAAAGAGTCTTCTACATTGAGTCAGGGTGTATCAATCACCTGAGTGGCAACATAGCTTTGATGACTGATTTGGAAAATAAAGTAACTAATCATGTAGTTCAAACAGGTGACAATACAAAGCACAATGTGAAGTCAATTGGATCAGTGAAGGCCAAGGATGGAAGCACCCTCTTGAGTAAGGTTTTGTATGTTCCTACAATTCCTAAGAATCTGATAAGTGTAGGACAAATTGTTAAAAAAGGTTATGAAGGAGTGTTTGTGGAAGACCCTAGCAATGGGTATAAACAGATTCTTTCAGGTAAGAAACAAGAAAGATTGTTCACATTGAAGATCCAAGGTAATTTTCATCATGCCTAGTTCACTTATGGAGGGCATAAGCTCTCTGAGTTAGATCTTTGGCACAAGAAGCTTGGACATTTCAATGAAAGAGGTATCAAAGATATGGTTAACAATGGTTCAGTGTTTGGATTGCCTAATGTTGCAGGTCAGCATATGACATACAGATGTGAGGCATGTCAATTAGGTAAGGCTCATAAGCAATCTTATTCCAAGCATGGTTTTATGTATACAGAGAAGCTTGAATTGGTACGTCACACAGATGTGTGCGGACCATCAAAAGATTTTAGTATCAATGGTTCAAGGTATTATGTGATTTATGTTGATGATGCTACCAGATGGATCACTATCTATGTGGAGTCCATCCACAAAACAATTCCTTGTATCAAAGGATGTTACATTTGATGAGCAAGGTACTTGGTATGCAGGTACAATCAATATTAATGCAGGTGATGAAGAAGTTGTGAACCAAAAGAAAGGTAAATGAAAGGTTCAGATATTTGATGAAGAGGAGAATAATGAAGTGCAGGTTGAAGTTGAAGAAATGCTAAGATTTGATCCTGAGTGTGATGAACTAGAAACCTCAAGGAGTGGAGAACTCAGAAGGTCATCAAGACACAAGTGGCAACCTACAAGGTATAGCTATGATACTTCTTTTTTGGCTACCAAAGATTATGCTTATATGATGAAGGCAGATGAAGACCCTTCTACATATGAAGAGGCAAAAGGTAAGGAGAATTGGGAGAAAGCTATGTAGGAGGAGCATGATGCATTGATGGAGAATCAGACATGGGAGTTGGTTCCTAAACCAAATAGCCAGAAGATCGTTGGATGCAAGTGGTTCTATACAAGACAAAGAGGTATGCAGATGGAAGTGTGTCTAGATATAAAGCTAGACTTGTTGTGAAGGGTTTTGCTCAGACTTATGGTATAGATTATGATGAGACCTATAGTCCTATGGCAAAGATGACAACCATAAGGACACTCATAGCTATTGCTGCATGTAAAGGTTGGAAATTATATCAATTAGATGTGAAGAATGCTTTTTTAAATGGTTATATTTCAGATGATGTTTTCATGGAGCAACCACAAGGATTCAGAGATGGAAGGTATCCAGATTATGTGTGCAAGCTCAAAAGAGCTTTGTATGGTTTGAAGCAGGCCCCAAGGGCATGGAATTATAGACTTGTGAAGTTCTTAAAGGAACTTGGATTTCAAGTATCTAAAGCAGATAGTAGCTTGCTTGTTAAAGCAAGTGAAGATGGGTTCATATACATGTGCATATATGTTGATGATATAATTCTTACAGGTACAGATGAGAAAGGCATTCAAAACCTAAAGAAGCAAATGGAGAAAGAGTTCAAAATCAATGATTTAGGAGATTTGTTTTATTTCTTGGGCATGGAGATTTCATACACTCAACATGGAGTGTATGTGACTCAAGAAAGGTACTTGAGAAACTTGTTGATCAAGTTTAAGATGAATGATTGCAGGGTAGCACCTACTCGAATGGAGGTGAATCACAAAATGAGCAGATATGGAGGTGAAGAGTTCAAGGATATGAAACTATATCAGAGTTTGGTTGGTAGTCTGATAGATGCTACATTAACTAGGCCTGATTTGTCATATGCAGTTGGAGTTTTGTCTCAATTCATGCATTGTCCTAGGAAAGAACATTGGATTGCAGGTCAAAGAGTGTTGAGGTACATTAAGGGTACACTCAAAGAAGGTTTGTATTATGGTTTTACATCAAATACAAACATCAAGATATATAGTGATGCAGATTGGGCAGGTTATCCTGATGATAGGAGATCAACTTATGGATACTTGTGTTATGTGCGAGATAAGTTAATTTCTTGGTGTTCAAAGAAGTAACACACAGTTGCTTTATCATCTACAGAAGTAGAGTACAAAGGGATGGTTGAAGCTGCAAAGGAAGTGATATGGCTCAAGAATCTGATGAAGAGTTTTGACATCATTCAAAGTACACCTACTATTCATGGAGATAACATGAGTTCATTGTATTTAGATGCTAATCCTGTTTTTCATGCCATTAGGGAAAAAAATGAACCATGAATGGGCCTTTTAGATTAAGGGGTGATTAGTGATGGACCAATGAGAGGAGGGTGGTGGCCACAGTCTAGAGCCTCAATGAAGTAGGCTAGGCCTAGATTTCCCTTGGTTTGGAGTAGTCAAAACAACTAAAATCCTCTCTTAGTGGTTTCGTCGACCAAAAAATTCGAAGTTCTCCAACCAAATTTGATTTGAGCCGTTGGATATTGAGGAAATCCAAAGATGGAGCTAGAAAGAAGGAAGTGAGTGCGCCTTTTTTTGTCCATCGTTGGATGAGGAATTCAATCTTGTGGCTGTCAAGCCATGGCATTAAATCAAGGGAATCTTAATTTTAAGGCCATCAGATCACCAAATGATCCAACGGCTCCTCTTAAATCCAAGCCACGTGAAATCGCATTTCAATCTCTTGCATTCGATTTGCGAGGATCCAATGGATGATAAGAACTTGGGTCCCAATTTTGCTAGTCTCTCTCTTACCTTTCCCATCTCCGAGTATGATGTGACCTTTGCTTCGTCGTTTTCTGCCAGACTTCCAAGCGTGAATCGTGATCATCCGTGAGAGATATCTAATGGTGTTGAATTACCCACGCATTTATACACTCTCTCTTCCTTTTCCCCACATCTTACAAGTGATGTGATAGTCTATTTTGTCCTTATCTACCAGAGAAAGACTCTTCAATCGCGTCCGTCCGTGATTCACATCCAATGGTTTCAAATGCCCACGAATCCAAGCTCACGGAGAGGTCTATTTTGTCTTTTTTTGCGAGACACATACCAACCCAAGCACACTGAGAGCTCTTTTTTGTCCTTTTTTGCGAGAACCACTTTCCTTAATCTCCTATGTTCGTGAAGGATATCCGACGGTGCTTAATATTCAAGAATCCAAAACAAGATATTTATCAACTGTGGTCTCTTGGAAATAGTATTTTTATATTAAAAACCACTACTGGTTTTTTTTAGTCCTCAATACCAGAGAAGATTAATTTTAATCCCGAAAAATTAGGGATCCTTACAAGGCCCATGCAGGGCTCACTTTTTCCCCTAATGTCAAGACTAAACACATTGAAATTCAGTACCATTTCCTAAGAGAGAAGGTGATGGATAAAGAGATTGAAGTTATACATACTTCAACAAAAGATCAGATAGCTGATATGCTAACCAAAAGCTTGGATGGAACAAAGCTACAGAGATTCAAAGACATGGCAGGAATAAAAAAGATAGAGAAAACCTCAATTGATGATTGAGGGGGAGCTGTTTGGTGCAAGGCAATCAACAATTGAAGTTTTAATGAAGGTTTGGAAGTCAAGGACTGAAGAAAAATTCAAGTTGTGAAGCATGAAGGAAGACTACATCCAGAAGATGAAGAGATGTACACATATGTACATTAATACAGAGATAGTTCACTTATACTTTTGTATAGTCATGATATTGTAAATATTTGCCTATATATACAAGTAAAAAGTCGGGGAAAATATGAGAGAGCATGAGAATAGAGAAATCAGTAGTTGTATGAGTCATTAGACATCTTAGAAGTGAGTTGAGTCTCTCTCATCACTCAGTTGTAAATTTCTTCAGGAATGGAAGAAAAATTGCGCCCGATGTTTCTGAGCATTCTCCTTTTGTGCTTGATCATTTCAAGAAATCTTTTTTAGGTGTCTAAGTCCATAGTTAATGAGTATATGGTTAAAGTTTGAGAGCCTAATTGTAAACAGGCTGTGAGAATTATGTGTAGGAACATTCATATGTGAAGAAGTGTCCACTGGTTCCTGAAATAGGTGCAAAATTTGATGTTAATGTTTTGGTCAATTCTCCTTCCACAATGTAACGTTTTGAGCAAGCAAGCACTCAATCTTTAAGTTCGAAGGTAAGATATCTGTGGCTAAAAGCATTTGCATAAACCGGTTCCAGATTGAGAGAATCAAGTGTTAAAAGTTATAGGTGTCTAAATCGACTTCTCAAAAGAGCAGTTTTAGACATAGGTAACTTGTTGAGATCATTTCTCAAGATATACTAAATCTTTTGGAGTGCTTCAACTTGGAGAAGGTGCGCAAACTGTAGACAACACCTTGTGCAAAGTTTCATAAAAAACTTTACACAATTGATAAGTTAATGAGAGAGATATATGCAGTAGACTTTCTGTGTAGTCATCTCCTTCACAGATTTTTCAAAATCTTCATAATTGATTATTGATCTTCTAAGTTTGGTGAAGGTTTGAGTTACTCTTGTTATAGAGGTGCTCTAATTACAAGAGTACCTTGTTCTTTTGGAGATTAACACTCTCCATCATCTCTCCAGGGGACTGACTTCTTGGGCAGGTGGATACTAGCCAGCCATGTGTCAGCCATGTAACTGCATGTGCGCCAAGTGTCCCAGTCAACTCGAGTTAACTCAAGTGGATGCTTCTAGAAGGCTCTAGATCTCTTTGGGCAAAATACTCTCCCCCTGTCCCCCATGGGGATTGAACCCAAGACCTCCTCCTTCACATCCTTGAGAATTAACCACTAAGCTAAGTGGATCACTTGTTCACAAGAGCACAAGACCTCCTAGTAAGTCTAAAATCGAGATCTTTGGTCATACATTCAGATGACCAAACGGTGTCGGATTTCAGATGTGTCTGAACCGGTTGGACCCCTAGATCATAAACTTACTTTATTACATTCTTCCCTCCTTGGAAAAATATTTTCATCCTCAAAAATAGATCTATATATCTACTATAGGCAACCCCCAAGCCTCATATTCTAAAACTGGAAGAACATGGTCATGTTCTAGAACTGGAAGAACATGTTTCATCTTTGTGGTGGCATCCCTATCCAAATGATTCAAAAACACAATCTCGCTTTGCACTTTGATAAATTAGTCAAAGTACAAAGTAGTAAATGAATAATTAGGATGGATCTAAAAACATCCCTGGCCAATTCACAGTTTCTTAATGTGCGATCTAGGCACAAACATGTGAACTGGGTGGATTCAAATTACTAGTACATTTATGGGCATGACTAGTGCATGAACTTAGTAACGAAGGTGGTATTCTTTTCCCTAGTAAGACTTTGAGAACTCTTGATTCACTTGAATTTTGATTTAGAGAACTTGAAGTTTGGTTGTCCCAAACATCTAACTTGGATGTTTTGTACAATGGTTAACTCATATCCAACAGTTACTTGATTTTTTCACCTGTCTAGAGAACTACTCTATCCTAATGAGTTTAAAAAATTCTTATGTAAACTGTAAGAGAAATTTTACCATTTTCTTTGAGTCAACCATAATAACTTGACCAATTCAAATTCAAATGAAGATTGTCCAACTTAGGACACTTTTCTCAAAAACTTGCTTTAGCTAAAAGTTCTTGGGAATTATCAATCTGTTGAGGAATTCATCACTTCTCTATTCTAGAGTATACTACACTCTAGAAAATCATTTATGCTATAACTTGAAGCAAACCCAAATGAATAAGTCAATCTTGAACTTGTTATCTTTCGATGTTTGTAAAGGTTATTGTACAGAACATCTATCTAGGATGTTTAGTTTAGTTTCCTGGTTCTATCTGGCTAACCCTTGAATTTTATGAAAAGAATCAGATACCATATCTGAGTCAAATCCAAAAGATTTGGAAAGCGAAAATAAAGAACTAAAACTCTATTCAACCAATTCAAACTTTGAAGATACGTAAACTTGCTGTGAGTCAAAGTCTAGATGACTCAAGTCTTTAACTTCTCAAAGATATGTTTCAACAGGATATTGAAGCATTTTTTCCATCTTTAAGAGAAATAAGTTGGATTCTCAAAAAGATTTAGAGCAAATCTAAAACATCATCCAACCACCATATACTAGTGTGGTTTCTAACATTAGTGTGGAGATCCACTGAGGTTCTATTGATGAATTTTTACTCAGATAATGCTTCACTTGAGACTAAGTTCAGGTCACATTCAATCCTTCTGACTCCTTACTGGGAATGCAATTCTTGTGCATTTCTTTGAATCAAAAGAGTGAATTTACCAAGTTATATTAGGAACTTGACGCTTGACTTAGTCAGTCTATTCCTTAGTTGAAAGATTTAGTTCAAACTCAAAGTCTTACTCTTTATCAAAAATGTTTGAATCATCAACACTTTAGCTTGAAGTGTTTCAAGAAGATCTTGGAAGTTAGCTACTTCGTATCTTCTTAAGAACTTTATCTTGAAGTATCTTAAGATCATACTTTTATCCTCCTTGAATTAAAACTTATCCTTGGAAGTTTTAATTCCCTTGAAGATCAGATCTAACTTCAAAATCCTTTTTGAGACTAAAAGATAATTATCATCACACGGTCCCATGTCCCATACCATCTTTTCTACATCAATTTGAGTATAAAATCCGGCATCCCATACTACCCTATTTTATATTCACATTAATGTGTGGGTGATATTTATCCTAAAGTCTAAACCTATCTTGATAGAGTACCTTTTCACTTTAACTCTTTGAAGTTTCAGGTATTACCTCTAACTTGATATTCTAGGTTTTAATTGCTTTGCACAATCGTTTTACAATCTCGTGCCCTTTTTTTTATAGGAAACTTGAAAACCTTTGATAGAATATCAATTCTTCTTTACAAGGATTTTCAAAGGAAAAACCCACTATCATTCCAAGTTCTTGAATTTCACACATTCAAGACTTATTGGTTCTACTTGGACCAATTTGTAGTGACAAGAGTTCTTCACTGGTTGTCTTTAGATTCCTTTTTAACAAAAGCTTTTAGATAGCTACCTTGAGGACTTTATAGGAATCTCTTTACTGCATAAGTCTAAGCATCAACTCATGCTTTTGGATTTCACCTTTAAGAAATCCCTTTAAGGATAGGCAAACTTTACGTTTTACCTTCCATAGACTTAATTACCATCAACACGGTTGCACACTACATTCTTGGAATTTGTATTCTGTTCAAACTTGGAATAATTTACTATTTTGATTGCCAATACTTGGGCAAATTCACAGTAGTTCCAACCGTAATTCTTGGACAAACCTTTCCAAGCTCTTGATCAAGTCTTGTTGATCATGTGATAATAATAAAGAATTTATCTTTATCTTTAAGATCTCTTGAACTATCAAAAGCTTCTTTGCTTACCCATGGGCTTTTAGAGGTCTTTCCCCTACTCAAGTCCAAGCATATACCAATGCCCTTTAGATTCTAAATCTAAGAATCTTTGATACACCTCCAGGTGATATCAATCATTTGGACTTTAAATATCAATTCTGGTGGTTTGGGCTACTAGGGAACTACTTACTAACTAAAGAATTTAAAGAATTTCCTTCTCAGTACTTGGGAGGACATTATTCTTCAATGACTAGAGATCCATTCTAGGCCATGACATGTGTGCATCCAATCATTCATGCACAAACAATCTATCTTTTACCTTACAAAAAGTTATAAATATACATGTGCAGAGACTTGAGTGCATCCTATTCCTTTTTGCAAGCAAGAAGAAAATGTGCATGGTGCATGAAAACATTCTTTTGAAAGGAGAGATGCACCAACAATCTTTTATAGATGCATGCCTATGATTGTGTTTAATGAGTTTTTGAATATCTTTATGCTCTTTCATGTAGGTCTCCATAATTTGCATCAAGATTATCAAGAATGAAGTTCACTACCATACTTCAATGATAAAAATGTTTCCTACAAGAAACCATAGAGCAAAACAAATATTAAAACCAATCATTAACTTTGGAAAATACTTATCTCCCAATTAGCTACGTCCCTCCATTGATCCTCGAGAAGAGCCAACCTTCATAGGCATGCACAAAAACCTAGAAGAGAGCTTTCTTTTGTCAATCGAAAATAAATGAAAATCGAAAGCACAATCTTCCTTGCTCCGATTCGATGTTATTTTGCTAGCTCGTTGAATCTGATGTCATTGAAATGATGAGGTTACGAATCCATCATTCCATTTTCTTCACTCCATCATGAAGACACAATACCAATGATATAGAATAAATTGAATTTTGCTATATGGCCCATAGGGAACAACATGGCTAGACGGCATAACAGAAAATAGAATCGGTGTGTTCAAATCAGGCTGATCCTCCTGAAATGGATATAGCAGAGGGTACCCAGCTCCAAAAGTCGCGTGATCAAACCCTCTGTTACCATTTGAAGAAACCTTTGTCTTTTGCTTAGGTAGAAGCTTTCCGCAGAGCAAAGATTCAGATCTTGACAACAGTTGCTCGTCTACTGGATGACGCCTAGTCCTAAAACCCATGGTCGCGGTGTCAAATCCTCCCCCCTCTGAAAATGGTACTCTCTTTTTGTTGGTCTTAGATTTTATGGTAAAGAGAATTCATACAAACATGTTCGTCGAAGTGCGCTACTGGTGCAGGCTAGCGCTTGTCCAGCCTAATTAATCTAAATTCAAGCATCACGAGTGCGCCTGCTGCCACGGATACTATGGAGCCCCCTGCAGTACAGGGTGGGGGGATCAACACCTGATCCTCAAGATCAGTTTGAAATCTACATATCACATCGTTTTTACACCATTTTTCACCAACTCCGAGCCGGGCTGCGAGGTTCACCAAGCATCACCAGAGGAGTCACGATAGGGTGCGGAGCTGACTGACATGCCAAGATCTCATAATAGAAATAATGTATGAGTTATACAGGCAGCCTTAGCTCGACAGATTCGTAGAATCACAAGTCTGGCAGGTCGCGAGTTCAAACACTCGGTTTGAAATTGCTGACTGGTTAAGAATATGTATTTTTGCTCTCGAAAACTCGAAAAGAGTGGTTGCGTACCATCAAAATCCGAAAATGAACGGGCAAGCTGCTCCGCCTAAAGAAGACTATGAGTAGAATCTGAAAATGAATGGGCAAGATGCTCCGCCTAAAGAAGACTATGAGGATATTATTAACAATAAGCGCATTCTAATGAAGAAGGTGATGAGCCTAGCAAGGTCACCATGAAAGCTCTGATACCAATGCAACAGAATAAGGATTACAACCACCACATAAAGAGATTATTAACAATGGAAGCGCATTCTAATGAAGAAGGTGATGAGCCTAGCAAGGTCACCATGAAAGCTCTGATACCAATGCAACAGAATAAGGATTACAACCACCACATAAAGAGAGATGACTCTCCTCCCAACCAAATGCCTCTATATATAGCTCTCTCCAGGGGACTACCTTCTTGGGCATGGATACTAGCCAGCTATGTGTCAGCAATGTAACTGCATGTGCGCCAAGTGTCCCTATCAACTCGAGTTAACTCAAGTCGATGCTTCTAGAAGGCTCTAGATCTCTTTGTGCAAAATACTCTACCCATGTCCCCCATGGGGATTGAACCCAAGATCTCCTCCTTCACATCCTTGAGACTTAACCACTAAGCTAAGTGGATCACTTGTTCACAACAGCACAAGACCTCCTAGTAAGTCTAAACTCGACATCTTTGGTCATACATTCGGATTACCAAACGGTGTCCGATTTCATATCTATATGAATCGGTTGGACCCCTAGATCATAAACTTACGTTATTACATTACTCATGATCTTTTCCCTGACATAATGATAGTGAACTTCTATATGTTTAGTCTTGGGATGATAGATAGGGTTGGCAGCAAGATGTAATGAACTAATGTTGTCTTAAAATATATGTGGAGTACAAGTATTCAACCCTAGACCTGAATATAGACTCCTAATCCACATAGCTTCTTGTGTTGCATTTGCAAGCCCTATGTATTCAGCCTCTGTTGATGAAAGAGCAACTCTAGGTTGCTTCTTGGAAGACCATGAAATCAACTTTGTACCTGCAAAAGTAAGGTACCCTAATGTGCTTCTCCTATCATCTTTAGAGCATGTCCAATCTGCATCAAAGAAGAGTTTAATATCTATATCAGATGTATATGGATAGTACAACCCTTCATTGATTGTACCCATCAAGAACTTCAAAATTCTCTTGGCTGCTTCCATGTGAGGCTTCCTTGGAGTGTGCATGAACTGACTTAGCTTACTAGCTCCATAGCAAATATCTACTCTAGTTGGAGTAGCATAATTCAAGCTTTCAACTAATCTTTGATAGCTAGTAACATCTTCAATTAACTCACCTTCGTATGCACTTAGCTTTAAATTTACCTCCATGAGTGTACCTACTGTTTGGGAAAATTCAATACCCCTATGCAACTTTGGAAGGTTTTAGACCCTCACAGGTTGTTTTCCACAGTGATCCTTAGTCATTGCTTTTCATATAATGCAAAATCTAGATATGCAAAACATAATAAAGCTTTTTAGAATCAAAGTTTTAGACACTCTCAACTATCCATAGCAATTTTAAACACTTGATGTGAATACTCCAATCGGGCAAACCAACCTCTGCAAGTTAGACTAGTTATTGGTACTTCTGCTTGCCTATGTGCAAAGACACACCTTCACTATTTACAACTTTACTCAGAAATCACTTGAAACATACTCACGAATTTCACATCAAATTGAATAGAATTTATAAGCAATCGAATGCAAGTGGTCACGTGAAATGGATACCAGAAGAAGGAGTTACAGCCAAAACAAAATAGTGTTGGAAACTAGCTCACTCCTCAAAGAGGTAGTGAGCAATGGTTAACTATAGAGTAAATAAGCTATCAAAATGACTAGCTAAGCAAAGGGGGCTGAGTATAGCAACTTCCTTACACTCTATATTAACTCTAGGAAGAGAGTAGAGGTCATGGTCACACCTTCATGACTTTGATTCTTACATATGTAGGTTGTCCAAAAGTGCTCCTATAATTTTGCAAGAATCTCTCAATCAGCCACTTAAAACATCTTTGGTAAGCTATGATTTAGGAAAGTGGTTGAGACTTCTTGATAGCTGAAATTTGTGATATGAAGCCTCTATATAATAGATCCACTTGCCATCTATGCTTTTGAGACTTTAGCTATGATTTAGGCAAATATTCAAAATTCTTGCATGACGGAACATACTGGACCATCGGGCTCCTGGACTATGAGACTATCGAAAAATCATCGAAAAACTACCAGAATAACGTCAGAGTGAACTTTTAGGCCACAAAAAAGTATCGGAAGATCACCAAAAAATACCAAAATAACACCAGACTATGTGATCCCTAAAAATTTTAGGCCACCAAGAAATTATCAAAAAATCATCGAAAAATACCGTAAAGAATTTTGGTCATCTTCAAGGCTTGATTTTTAACACTCCCCCTCAAGCCTTGAACTTAAATCTACCATGCCAATGCTTCTTTTGAATTTAGTAGCTTGGCTTGTTCTAATCCTTTCGTAAACATATCTACAAATTGATCTTTGGTACTTACATGCTCCACCTTGCTTCTTTTGCAATCACCTTCTCTCTTATGAAGTGATAGTGTACTTCAATGTGCTTGGACCTAGCATGAAAAACTCGATTCAAAGCTAGGTGCATTGCTCATATTGTTGCACATGATTGGAATCTATTTTACCTGCAAGTTCAAGTCTTTAAAGAGCTTCTTCAGCCACATAATCTCACATGTGACAAGGGCTAAGTCTCTATATTCAGCTTCGGTTGAAGATAGGGCTATTGTTGGCTATTTCTTAGAGCTCCACCTTGCTTCCAATCATGGCTACATAGCCACTTGTACTTCTCCTATCATCTTTTGAACCTGCCCAATCTGCATCACAATAGGCTTTTACCTGCAAGTCCTCATCATAAGAATAGAATAAAACTTCATTTATACTACCCTTGAGATATCTAAGGACTCTCTTGGCTGCTATTGGATGTTGCATTTTGGGAGTTTGCATAAACTATAGGAGAACTCCCACTACATGTTTGATGCCTGCCCTAGTAAGAGTTGCATAGTTCAAAGATCCTACAATGGATCTGTACAAAGTAACATCTTCAATGTCTTCTTCATCATTTGCACTTAGCTTTACATATACCTCCAATGGATTTGCAATTGGCTTGCAATTACACATGCCATACTTTGTTAGTACATCAAGGACGTACTTTATTTGCATGAGATATGTACCTTCCTCCTTGTAAATTACTTCTATGCCTCAGAAGTACCTCAACTCTCCAAGATCTGAGATCTTGAATTCTTCTCTAAGTTTGTTCTTGATCTCTCTAATGCTTGCTTCATTATTCCCTGTAAGAATAAGATCATCTACATATATGCAAATGTAGAAAACATGATCACCTTCCTTCTTCATATACAATGATGAGTCGGCATCACTTTGCTTATAGCCACATCTAGCCAAATATTCCACTAATCTTTGATTCCATGCTCTTGGTGCTTGCTTCAAACCATAAAGAGATTTATTTAACCTGCACACATGATTTGGATACCTCTGATCTTCAAAACCTTTGGGTTGCTCCATGAAAATAGTCACCTTTAGGTCACTGTTTAAGAAAGCATTCTTCACATCTAGTTGGTGGATCCTCCAACTCTTTCAGGCCACAATTGCAATGAGAGTTCTTACTATAGTCATCCTTGCTACAGGGGTGAAAGTCTCCTCAAAGTCAATGCCATAGGTTTGTGCAAAACCTTTAGCTATGAGCCTTGCTTTATACCTAGATATGCGACCATCTGAATTTCTTTCCAACTTGTACATCCATCACTCTTATGTGCTGATAACCTTCATATCCTTGGTTTTAGGCACCAATGACCAAGTGTGGTTCTCTTCGAGTGCTTTTACTTCTTCCTCCATGGCTTGGTTCCATCCTTCATGTGGAGAATGAGTTCTCATATGCACAACGGAAGTGTGTAGTGAGCCCTTGTATGTCCAGCACTTGGACAAACATCTGCACCTTAGATAGCTTTCTCCTCTCAATACAAAACTCAAATGGACTTGCGACTTTAGTCAATCAAAGTAGACAAAGAGAGCTTTCTAACAAGCTATAAATGACTTAATTTGGACAAGTTTTGATTAGGAAACACAACTGTCAAAGATGAACTACCTGTCCACACACATATGCTAAAGAACTGAGCTTCACGCTCGGACTGATAACTCTCTAATATATATCCTTTGAGAAAGATACTTGGTATAGATAAAGTAGACACAAATAGCTTTCCAACAAGATAAAAAACAAGTAATTTGGATGAGTTTTGTTCAGGAAACACAACTCACCAAGATAGACCACCTGCACACATAAGTACACTGTAAAACTAGACTTTACTATCTGACAGATATCTCACAGAATATAAATGATTTGAATGTGATATTTGGGACAATGAAAATAGATGCCAAGAGCTTTCCAAAAAGACAAAAGTTATGCAATTTGGATATGTTTTGGTTGGGAAACTTAACCGACCAAAATAGACTACCTATCTACATAGGTATACTGAAAAACTGGACTTCACTCTTTCATTGATATCTCACAAACTACATAAGCTTTCAAAGAGATATTTGATATGCAGAAAGTAAACAAGATAAGCTTTCAATGAATGTTTAAACGCACAAGATGGTTACCTATGCACTGAGATATGAGCTCTACAACAGATCTATGTACAAACTGACGTGCGGCTGGAAGGAGTCTAAGGGAAGCCAAAATGACAAAATGGCCAGATCCGACTACTCGGAGCTCTTGCCTCTTTCTCTCCTTGTTTTGAATGTGCTCCCACTTCACTTTTATAACGAATGAGCATGTGAAGAAGTTTGTGCCTTCTTCTTAACTCACCACTTTCTCCACTACATGCTACTAACTACAAGGCAAGATATTGTATCTCTTACTCATCATGAATTTTGACTAGATTTTTTCTTTTATTATTTTTTCCTTTTTTCCTCCACTTTTTCTTTATATTTATATTTGTTAAAGTTTCCAAGCATGGCTCATATGAAAATGAGCTTGTACATTTATCTTCAACACTCCCCCTCAAGCTCATTTGGGAGTTATCTTCATCCATGTCCTTCAAATTTATCGCATCCTTGAAACCTTTGAGTTTAGAAGCATCCAAGAACTTTGTAAACATATCTGCAACCTGCTCTTTGGTTCTGATGAACTTTACCTCCACATCTTTGCTCAGCACCTTCTCCCTTACATAGTGGTAGTTGACCTCTATGTGCTTGCTCCTTGCATGAAACATAGGATTGCTTGCCAAGTAAATACTTACCATGTTATCACCGTATATAGGGATGGTTCCAACTTGCACTCCAAGATTAGCCAAAATCTTTTTAATCCACATTGCTTCACATGTGGCAAAAGCTAATCCTCTATATTCAGCCTCCATAGATGAAAGTGCAACAGTAGGTTGTTTCTTTGAGCTCCATGTGATAGGTTTGCTTCCTATCATGAACACATAACCTGAGGTTGATCTTCTATCTTCCTTTGAACCTGCTCAATCAGCATCACTAAAGCCTTTGACCTGCAGTTCTTCATCAAACTTGTAAAACAAAGCATGATTAACTGTATGCTTTATGTATCTCAACACTCTCTTGGATGAATTTAAGTGTTCACTTGTCGGGGCTTGCATAAACTGAGAAATTACACCAACAACATAAGACAAATGAGGTCTTGTAATGTTTGCATAGATCAATGATCCTACAATGCTTCTGTATGTCGTTACATCTGCCAATGCTTCTCCATCATTTGAACAAATCTTTGTATTTGTGTCCATGGGTTGAGTGAGTGGTTTGCATTCACTCATTCCAAATCTGAAAAGAACATCCAACAAGTACTTCTTTTGCATCAAGTAGATACCACTCTTTCCATAAACAACTTCAATTCCTAAAAAATATTTCAACTCTCCAAGATCTGAAATTTCAAACTCCTTACCAAGCTTCCTTTTGATATCTTTAATCCCTGTAACATCATTTCCTGTTATGATGAGATCATGGACGTATATGCAAATATATACCTCTCTATTTTCTTCCTTATTCATGTACAACGAAGGATCTGCACTACTTGGGTTGTATCCACACTTAGTTAGATACTCTACCAATCTCTGATTCCATGCTCTTGGTGCTTGCTTCAAGCCATAAAGTGCCTTCTTCAACCTGCAAACAAAATCTGGATGGTTTTCATCTTCAAATCCAACCGGTTGACTCATGTATACCTCTTCTTGTAGTTCTCCATTGAGAAATGCATTTTTGATGTCGAGTTGATATAATGGCCATCTCCTTGAAGCACCAATCGCTATTAAGGTTTTGATAGTTCCCATCTTTGCAACGGGGCTGAAAACTTCATCATAATCTATGCCTTGTGTTTGTTTAAATCCTTTGGCAACTAATCTAGCTTTATATCTAGCTAGTGAACCATCAACATTCCTCTTTACTTTAAACACCCATTTGTTTGGAACAATCTTCATACCTTCTTTCTTTGGCACTAGCTCCCATGTGTGATTTTCTTTGAGAGCTTTGATCTCCTCTTTCATAGCTTGCTTCCATTCATTTTGTTGTGCAAGCTTCTTCATATGTCTCAGGCTCTTTGTCTTTGATAACCTGCATCATGTATGCAAAATGTGTCGCCATAAAACTATCATAACTCAACCTTTGAGTTGGATACCTTGTCCTTGAAGATCTTCTTTCATTGCCTTTAGAAAGTTGCTTCTTTAACCTATTCAACCTTACCATCGGAGTGATTACCTCTTCATATTCTTCTTCACTTGCATCTACCTCACTGTTTGGAGTAGCACTTGCTTCTTCAGCTCTACTATGAGCTGAATTTGAAGACAAAGAATGACTCCCCCTCCATGTTGAACATTCTTCATTTGATGTAAATGCCTCTGGACCTGAAAGCTTTGTGCTTGATTGTTGAAATTCTCTTTGATTTGTTCTTGCATAATCATCACAATCTTCTTCAAGAATATTTTCCTTTCCTTTATCTTCATACCATGGTCTTAGTTCATCAAAGACCACATCTCGCGAGACTCTTAATTCCTTTGTTCTAGGGTTGTAACACTTGTATCCTTTTTGCTCCGTCGAGTAGCCGATGAAAATGCATTTTTCTAACCTTGGTTCCATCTTTGTTCTAACTTCTTGTGGAATGTGAATAAAGCAAACACATCCAAACACTTTGAGGTGTGTAAGATCAGGTTTCTTACCGGAATATACCTCTTCAGGAGTCAAGTGATGTATTCCCGATGTTGTGCACCTGTTCATCAAGTAAATGGCAGTTGTGGTAGCTTCAGCCCAATAGTACAATGGTACCTTCATCTCGTTGAGCATGCATCTTGCAATTTCAGCAATTTGCCTATTTTTCCTCTCAGCTACTCCATTTTGTTGTGGTGTATACCTACAAGTGAATTGCCTTTTGATCCCATTCTCTTGTAGAAAATCTGAAAATTCTTTGGAGAAGCATTCTCCTCCACCATCGGACCTTAAGGTTTGGATAGACCTTCATGTTTCCTTTTCAACTTCAACTTTGAATTTTTTGAATATAGAAAACACCTCTGATTTTTGCTTCATACAAAACAGCCATACCTTTCTTGAGTGATCATCAATGAAGGTGACAAAAAATCTATTACCAACCATTGATGCCTCTTGGTTTGGTCCCCATACATCCGTATGTATCAAGTCCAAGACATTTGGAGCCATGTAATTGCTCCTCTTGAATGGTTGCCTCATTTGCTTTCCTAATTGACAAGCTTCACATAACTCATGCAGTCCAATGCTATTAAATTTTGGAAGACCTCTTAGCACTTCATGTTTGCTCATGTCCTTCAGCTTTGGAATGTTGATGTGTCTATTCTTTTGGGCCATAAGTCTAGCTCTGAAATCTTCTTGTTCCCACATTGAATGTACATGACCTTTCCATGTGGATGTTGGACATCCAAAGTGAACATCCTTCCGTCTCTTCTACCTCGAGCAATGACCTTGAAGCTTTCCTTTGGATTCTTTGTGAAGCACCCATTCTCATTGAATATGACATGATAAACCTTCTCTACCATTTGTCCTACTGAAATCAAGTTCTTTGAAATTGTAGGAATATGAAGAACATTAGATAGTACCTTTGCTCTACTTGTATCTCCAAGCCTTATATCTCCAATGTGTTCAATCATGTGTTGAGTATCATCACCTGTTTCAACACATCCTTTTCCAATTGGTACCTGTAGATTAGTGAACAAACTTCCTTGGCATGACATATGGTTACTACAACCTGAATCAATGTACCATTTTTTTTCATCTTCACAAGAGCTTCTATACGCATGTCTCATTGCAAGTAGTGTGTCCTTGCTTCCTTCACTTGAGGTGCTTGCATAGTTGCTTTGGTTCCTTTGATTGCCTCCATTTGGTCTTCCATTCTTCAGCCAACAATCACTAGCATAGTGTCCTACTTTACCACAATGATAGCATGTTATACCTTTATGAGAATTGTAGGAGCTTTGGCCTCTTCCTCTACTTCTACCTCGACCTCTTCCTTGTGTGTTGGCATTTGATGCATCCTTGTTGTCTTCCGAATTGTTTTGATTGTAGTTGGAGTGGTTGTGACCTCTTCCTTTTCCTCTTGAACCTCCTCTTGAGTTTATTCCTTTACCTCGACCTGCATATAACATTTGGTTGTGGTTGTCCTTTCCTTTGGGACCACCAAAGCTAAGCTCTTCTGTGACAAGATGAGGGATTAGTTGTTCAAAACCTGGATATACATCTTTCAAGTTAATGGAAGTTATAAAAGGCTTCCATCTTTCATCTTCTCTCAAGCCATTGAGAGTATAACACACAAGATCTTTGTCTTCAACCGTTGTGCCAATAGAAGCTAAAGCATCGCTTAGCTCCTTAATCTTCAACGTATATTCAGCTATGGATTGACTCGAACTTTTCTTGATTGTGTTCAACTCATTCTTGAGTTGAAGTTTCCTAGCTTTGTATTTGTTGAATACATCCTTTCAAGAGCTTCCCAAGCATCCTTAGATTTCTCTAGATGTTGAATATGACCTACCATGGCATTAGTAATGACTTGCAAAATGAGGAACATGACTCTCCTATTCCTCTCTTTCCATTCTTTTGCTTGCCTCCTTTGGACTTCGGTGGCCATAGCTTGATTGATTTGAGGTTGAACATCATCGCCGCTGACAATACCCCATAAGCCTTTGCCCATTAGGTAGTTGGTCATTCTAAACTTCCACATGGGATAGTTATCCTTGTCCAACTTCTCTACTTGTTGACCCAAGTCAGCCATTGAAGAGTATCAAGGACTTTGAGAGTTACCTCGAATAGTTATAGTCCTTTGCTCTTGCGTTTGTGAAGCTCCTTCTTGTTTTGTAGCTCCTCTTTTGCTTTTCTTTATCTCCAGCTCTATTGATGAAGCTTCAACACAAAGTTTACTCTAATACCAACTGTGGAGAATGAGTTCTCCTATGCGCAACGGAAGTGTGTAGTGAGCCCTTGTATGTTAAGCACTTGGACAAACATCTGCACCTTAGATAGCTTGCTGCTCTCAATACAAAACTCAAATGGACTTGAGACTTTAGCCAATAAAAGTAGACAAAGCGAGCGTTTTAACAAGCTGTAAATGACTTAATTTGGACAGGTTTTGATTAGGAACCACAACTGTCAAAGATGAACTACCTGTCCACACAGATATGCAAAAGAACTGAGCTTCACTCTTGAATTGATAACTCTCTGAATATATATCTTTTGAAAAAGATATTTGGTATACAAAAAGTAGACACAAATAGCTTTCCAACAAGATAAGAAACAAGTAATTTGGATGCGTTTTGATCAGGAAACTCAACTCGCCAAGATAGACCACCTGCACACATAAGTACACTATAAAACTAGACTTTACTATCTGACCAATATCTCATAGAATATAAATGCTCTGAATGAGATATTTGCGATCGTGAAAGTAGATGCCAAGAGCTTTCCAAGAAGACACAAATCATGCAATTTGGATATGTTTTGGTCAGGAAACTTAACCGACCAAAATAGACTACCTATTTACACAAGTATACTGAAAAACTGAACTTCACTCTTTCACTGATATCTCACAAACTACATAAGCTTTCAAAGCGATATTTGATAAGCAGAAACTACACAAGATAAGCTTTCCAATGAATGTTTAATCGCATAAAATGGTTAAATATGCACTGTGATATGAGCTCTGCAACAGAGCTATGTACAAACTGACGTGCAGCTGGAAGGAGTCTAAGGGAAGCCAAAATGACAAAATGGCCAGATCCGACTACTGGGAGCTCTTGCCTCTTTCTCTCCTTGTTTTGAATGTGCTCTCACTTCACTTTTATAACCAATGAGCATGTGAAGAAGTTTGTGCCTTCTTCTTAACTCACCACTTTCTCCACTACATGCTACTAACTACAAGGCAAGATATTGTATCTCTTACTCATCATGAATTTTGACTAGACTTTTTCTTTTATTATTTTTTCCTTTTTTCCTCCACTTTTTCTTTATCTTTATATTTGTTAAATTTATCCAAGCATGGATCATATGAAAATGAGCTTGTACATTTATCTTCAACACTTCATACTTGCTTGCATCCTCAAAACAATTTAGGCTCTTCACATGCAACTACTTGACTCATATATGCATAGTGTTTAGCAATGAAAGAGTCATAAGTTAATCAATGAACTAGATATCTCTCTCTTGTTGAACCTTCATATCCTTGGCTTTAGGCACCCATTTGTTGTTGATAACTTTCATATCCTTGGTTTTAGGCACCAATGACCAAGTGTGGTTCTCCTCAAGTGCTTTTACTTCTTCATTCATGGCTTGTGTAGCTCAGTGATGAGTAGCACCTCCTTTAATGTCAATCCGGGAAGACGTGAGGATGGTATGAAGACCTCGAGCAAGTGGAGGCACAAGTGCGTGAGTGAGAAGCACACAAACATGCACACACATACACACACACGCGCACACACGGCAAGACAAAGGGTGAGAAGCAATGGAGTTCTTAGATTACTTTCAAAAAGCTCTTACAAGTTCGTTTCAATTACAATCTCACCTCAAAAATGAGCTCTCTAGCTCCTTTTATAGTTTTTGACTAGCTTTGGCCCTGTCCAGACCTAGTGTCCGGCCTAGTTAAAAATTAGGTTCCAGGGCTTATTTGAGGGCTCAAACGAGATCTAAAAAATACGAAAATTGGTAAGCAACTACTTCTAAGGCTCCTCAAGCTCGAGGACTCCTCGGCTTGCACAAAATGGAGCTACAAAAAGGTGAACATGGTATTTACAGGGGTTGTTAGTGATGAGAATCACTTTTAATTTGTGTAAGGATTTGAAAAAATTAAAGGGTTGCCTTAGTGCTAGATCTGCGTGAATGCTCGTACTTGCTTCTTCATGAAGAAAATTATTGGCCTACTTGCCAGATCGTCGTTGACTCCCTTATCTGCTGCTAACACTCCCCCCTCTCTCACGTCTGTCGTCCCTGACAGACCCTTGTTGGGAGGGTCGTTGGATGTAGTATTCGACAACATCTTGCGCTAAGTGATGTTCGGCAATCCTCAATCCTTTTGCCAAGTCTGTGAGTAGAGCATCCCAATCTACCGGCCCGGGAACCTCTGGATGTGGCATTCGTAACTTTTCTGAGTGGAGAGCTTGTTCCACTGCAAACAATTGTAATAAATGTGAGGGCCTCGGAATGAAGATCTCTGAGTGATATTCCCAGAACCCGGTGACAAACATCTCTTCAAATCTTTGTTTGAAGCAGGCCGGTAGGTACTTTATGCGGGCATGCCATGCATAAACAACATTAATAGAGGGCGTTGTGATCATGTCATAAACTAAATCCTGATTGGCTTCATTAAATCCGAGCGCAGAGAGGTGAGGTTCCTTAACATTCTTGAAGGTCCGGAAGGTGACTATCATGAGTTCAAAAATTTTAAGACACATCTGTGTCATGACATCTGGTACGTTTTTGAACCTAACACCCCAATGCCGAATTGTCGATATCATATACCCTACAGTAGGTTGACCTTTAGGTGGCACCTAGTAGACATAGTTGAGCCACTTCTCGCAGCCTTTGGTTGTCAGCACCATCTTTGTGTATTCCGGCCATGACCTTCTTCGGAAAACAGGACAGTAGCAGGGATTGTACTTGATATACAGGGGCATGTTATTCCATGTGCGATTCATTTCCGGGTAGGTTTCAAGCAGCCGAATTCTCCAAGTCAGTTGGCGAATGTTTCCCTGCTTGGCACTTTCTGGGATATCGTCTGGTGCAAACTGTGTGGTAGAGGTTGGTTCCCGTGAAGTGTGGTGCTTGATCTCAGCATTATAGTCCGCCATTAGGACACAAAAAGGAACGTACAAGTCGTCAGAGGTGCCGATCCACCTGTGATGAGAGAGGTTCCTAAAATAGTCCGATTTTATGACCACCTCTTCTAAGCGTGACATCGATGCTATCTGGACTGCCACCCTGTCATCATGTGTTGTGGCCACCTTTTCCAATTTCTGCATCCATTCCGGAGCCTCTATTTCAAGGGTGTCCATGCCCTCATCTGTTCGCTTGCCCCCAGGTGCTGGCATCGGAACGTACGGGTCCTCAAAGGTTTCCTCTACTTCGATTGGTACTAGGTCTTCAGGTTCTGGTTCTACCAAGGGGGAGGGTTGGCGTTCATACACAAGCACTTTCTTTTGTAATTCTTTGAGTTGTGCTTTGATCGTTGCTACTTCGTCAGTTGTGTCAACTGTGGTTGGGACTTCTTTGGGTGGTGCTGGTTGAGCTGCCAATTGCTTTCGTAGTTCGTCTCTTTCCTTTTCTAAGGCTTTTCTTTCTCTAAATCAATGAATCTTCCTTGTAACTCTTCATGTCTCCTGAACAAACTTGTATGCTGAGCATCGAGGTGTTGATAGTATTGTTGTAATTGAGACATGCACTGATACATATTATTAAATACATTATTAATGGGGGTGGATGCAGGGAGGGTGTTAAGTGCAGAGGGGAAGGGAAAGGGGAAGGGAAGTGTGAATGCGGTGCTGGAAAATGGTGAAGTGGGTGGTGGGGGAATGGGAGATTGTGGTGGTATGGGGGGAGGGAGAGGTGCAGTGGAGGGTGATATGTCCATAAAATCCATGGTGGAGGCAGTAGTGGGAGTGATTGTGAATAGTGGAATTGTGGGTGCAGTGATTGTGGTGAATGTGTACAGTGGTGTGTGCAGTTGTGAATGTGAACTGCCCGAAAGTGTGAGTGGGGGAATGGGGATGTCAGTAGCTGCCGTGAGGGTCACAGTGTTAGTGGAGGTATATACACGGGAAGTGTTGAGAGGGTGTGTGGGTTGATTGGCGGTTTGTGCTTCAGTCATGGCGGTGGGCTCGGAGGCGGTAACGGTGGTTGTTACATTGGTAATGGGAGGTGAATGTGGTGGAGAGGGAGGCGAAGGTGGTAAGGGAGGTGATGGAGGTGCACTTGATATATGGGCTTCCTCGGTGTCGTGAGCGGTGTGTGCAGTGTCCGTGGTTGTGGGGGTGCCTTGTGGTCCTGATCCTAATACATTCATTTGTTTCCCTGCTCGTGGGGGCCGTCTTCTGTATCTTCTTTCCATTCTGCGTGATTGTGCCAGGGCCGTCTGCACTGCCTCAGGTACTCCTAGGGCATCAGAGATCATATCTAGTGTGGCACGATACTGTTCGTCAACTCCTTCCTCCTCAAGGATTTGGTGCATGATAGCCTTTCCTGCAGCAAGGGATAACTTATGTTGCTGTTGGACTCTGTTGATGGTATCGTGGAGCTTTTTCAACTCCTTTGTATATGCTGGGGCACCCTCTAGCTCCTGTATGACTTCTTGCTTATAGTCATGTGCCCCTTCATCAGAAAATCCTTCCTGTTCATCCTCTTGGTCTTCTTGTTCCTCATCTTCCACTTCTACCACTTCTGGTTGTCTTGTCTGGGGTTGTTGTGTAGCCGTTTGTTGTCCACTACCCTGCTCTGCCTCGACTTCCGCATTAACAGCTTCAATAATTCTAGCCACTTCTTCATCCGTTAGATCTTCCAAAGTAAATCCGTGAGGGAATTCCAGATCAGTAGGTACTGGTGGAAACACAAGGTTAGGGCCATCTGTGTTGTGCCTGGGTAACCTGATAGTAAATGGTTGCACTCTTCGAGGAAGCCTTGGAGTTGTTTCTGGTGTTAGGGTTGCACCGCGGGGTTGTGCACAAGGCATCTGTACGGTGCCTCTCATCTTCTTTGAGGGAGGTCCTACAGCTGACAATCTGCGTTGAAACTCCTGTGCTCTGGACCAAATGAGAGCCCTTTGCACCGGTACATCATAGGCGAGACATCTATACACAATCCTGGTAAGTGCACAACATCCATAGAGTACAGATTTTTGTTTCTTATACCACCTTTGATGAGCCATATGGATCTGGTCTATAATCCAGTGGGGCATATTGATGGTCAAATCAAAGGCATCCGCTAAGTAGAGGCTAAACCAGATCTTCTTGGGAGGCATTGTGAATCTGTCTTGCGCGGGGAATGCGAAATGTTGCATGACCATACGTAAATGAATGGCGATCGTGGGAATCATCGCTACCATGTCCTTTAATTTTTTCAGATTCCTGTTCTTCATATTATCGGGGACCATAGTCTCTTTCTCCGTAGGAATGTGCATTCCGTTCATATCGAGAGCTTCTCTTACCAAGTTGATAGTCAAGCGGAAACGCTTCAGCTCATTGCCCCTTGTGAGTGATGGGAGTACAAAGGAGCTGTATCCTTTTTTGTCTTTGCTTGGAGTGAGGGTGCTAATCAAGTATGAGCACCTTAGGAAATCGGGCTTTGGTAGTTGGAACTTGAAATAATCATAGAGCCCAGCCTTCTTCCATATCGGCTTTAGTCCTTCGTTATTCTGTAGCTTTTCAAACTCTCTGGTAAAGAAGTGGTATCTGCCCCAACCTCCATTGAATTCTACCTCGGACTCCCACATGTATGTGCCTTCACCCAGAGGTCCAGCAACATCACTGAACCAGTGTGAGGTTTTGCCCACCGGCATTGTGTGACCCTATGGAGGATTCTGAATCGGTATGGCATGTAATGCCCTTAATGTCGCTGGTCGTTCCTTTAATTCCTCCTCAACCGGAAGGCTTTCAATGTCCACAATTTGGGGGCTGGTGCCTGCCTGGGAGCTAGTTCCTACCGTATCTGCCATGTTACTTCTTGCTTCCTGTCTCTGTGAGAATATAGAAACTAGTGTTAACATTGTACAGGACAAGAGAGAACCGTTGCTCCCATTACAACATTAACACGAGGGTTGGGAGAGATTAATGGGTTAGTAAGTGCTCGGTGTGAGTGTGTGTGTGGTTAGGAGTTCAGTACACCTAAGAGTTAAGTGGAATGATGTAGTGTGATAGTGATGGGGTTATTAGGTTATCATGGATTTACAATTGGGGTCCGGGGGTTTGTTACAAGTCTTAGGCTGCCAAACGTAGTGGATGGGTTTTGCTCTTGGTTCCGTAGAGACTCTCGAGAGCTTTATGGGTGTGTCGGCTTGAAAATGAGACCTTTTAGGGACCCATTTACAAGTGATTCTGTTCGTGCTCATGGGCCTTGGTGTGTTCCTGAGTGTTGAAAACGAGTGGATGCTGGCTGTGCGAGTGAATGGATCATGCTGTGTAAGGTGTGTTCTTGGTGTAGTTATTTGAGCCCGCAAACAAGCCTTAGGCACCCAAATTTGTCTTGATTGTGGGCTGGCCTTCATCGACTTCTTGGGCACCCAAATAGACTTCACGTTAGCAGATGAGCTTCTGAAAGACTTCGTATTAGTATCGTATTGTTGGTTACTAATAAGAGGCTTTGCCCGTGTGGTTGGCTTGAGTGCAACCGGGTGTTCGCCTTTCCGCACCCACACTTGTTTCACTTGCTGAGACATTTTGCTGCGCAGGTACTTTTGATCTCCGACATAGGTATTACTCTGCTTCTTCTGCCTTTGATCCACCTTTGGTTGCCGCCTCTCTCTGGCCTTTGGAAAAGAAGCGAGTTCTGTTGCCTCCCTGACTCCTTTTTTGCAACCATCATTCCTCTACAACACATAGTTTTGGACAAGAACAGTATGGTCATCTTCATGTGTACTCCTGGAAGGACCAGGAGTGTGTGCCTTTCCTAGTTCCTTGAGTGCTCCATTATCTAACTCTATTGTAATGTGACTATGATTGACCCATACCTGAAGAAGTCCACTTCTTAGGTTTAGATTGACTGACCCAAGACAAGAGGCTCAGTGAGGTCTTCGTCTTGGCACACTAGTACCTTAACCGTCATTAACATGTCCTGAATGTAGAGGGGAAGCTCCACCTCGCCCATGCAAGGGGTTTCCACACCTCCTAATCCTATGAGATAAGCTTCTATAGGATCGACCTTTAATTTCAGTTCTTGACAGTAAGAGAGTCTCACCGCACTAGTGGCTGCACCTGAGTCAATCAATGCTCGCACGGACTGTACACTAGTTCCTTGTCCTACCTCTATGGTCACAAAAGATCGTCGATCAATTATTCTATGGGGACCCTTCCTGCGACTTCACACATTGCCATATGATATCCTTGATCTGCATAGTCATTTGTTCTAAGCTGATCTCTACCTTGTCTTCGCAACTTCATCCTTCTGATGCGTTCTAAAGCTTCCGCTTGAGCTTCTTCTCGAATCCGCTTTTCTTCTTCCTTGCGTTTCTTGGCGATATTGAGTCGACTTAGCATTTCCTCTGTGAGAGGCTCCTGATACAACTTGACTCTGCATCCGCTGATATAACTTGGGAGAACTTCGCCGTCTGATGTGGCCAGTTGCACTGCTCCACTTGTTGAGATCCTATTTATGATCATAGGACCATAGCCACACTTCTCCAGTTTCCTCGCATGTTGCTTCAGTGTGTAGACTAAAACTAAGTCTCCTACTTTCAAGCCCTTATCCTTCACATGGGCATCAAAGTATGCCTTCTGTCTCTTCTTAGCTGCATATATCCCTGCAGCTGCTCTCAGTCTAGTTTCTCCTAATCGTTCAAGGTCAAAAAGTCTAGAGGAGAGTTCATGACCCGTCCATTCGTGCTCATGTGCTACCTTCAATGTAGGTATCAAGAAGTCCAAGGGTAGCACCGCGTTTTGGCCAAATACCATCTGAAAGGGGATGGCTTGGAGTACCGTTTTGTAGGCGACTTGGTATGCCCAAACAGCATGGTGTAGCTGTTTGTCCCAATCAGAGCGTTTATTGTTTACTAATTTCGTCAGTACATTGCATAAGATCTTGTTGGTGCTCTCAGCCTGGCCATTTGCTTGAGGGTGATAGGGGGCAGACTTCTTATGTATTACCAAGAATTCTTGGAGTAGATTTTCAATCACTTCGTTTAAGAAGTGAGTGCCTCTATCACTGACTAGCTCTATAGGTAACCCGTATCTAGTAAACACATTCTCAAATAAAAACTTAGCTGTTGTTTGAGCATCGTTCTTCGTTGTGGCTTTTACCTCTACCCATTTTGTTAGATAATCTGTTGCAACAATGATATATTCTGCATGGGAACCCTTAGCTGGGGGATTAATAGGACCCACAAAGTCTATTCCCCACTTAGAGAATGCACGTCCACCCATCATAGGTTTCAGTGGCATCTCATCTTTACGTATAGGATACTGAGTTCTCTGACAGACATCACATCGTTTCACATAGGTATGTGCATCCATGTGAAGGGTCGGCCACCAGAAGCCCGCAAATAGAATTGCCTTGATCACCCGGTCTGGTCCAAAGTGTCCTCCTGCTACACCTTGGTGAGCAGTTTCCAAGACTTTGAGATATTCGCTTTCATGGACACATAGCCTTAGGTAACCATCTTTACCACGCTTATATAGATTATTACCAATGAGTGAGTAATCATGGGCTTCTTGTTCTAAACTCCTTTTTCTAGCCAAAGTCATATCTGGAGGGAACGTTTTCGTCCTCAAGAAGGATACTAGTGGTTCACTCCAATCTGGCACAATGGACACTTTATAAAGAGTGGCATGTTCCACAGGTGGTTTAGTGCAGCAGATTGGGCATTCCTTGCACAACCTTTGGGCATCAGCTTCCATAGTTGGCCAATGTACTCCGAGTCTCCTTAGTGTCTGTAAGGTTCGTTGCTTTGAGTAGTGTTGCTCTAATGCGCCTACATGTGCTAAATGCAACCATTTATTGTACTCATCCTCTTCCACACAACAAGCCAAGATTCCTTGATCTGTGTGCTTGTACATGCTTCCGGCCATGATGTGGTACTTTTGGGCTTTCACAACCTCTCTATTTTGTGTGTTTACTACTGGATGGTTAGGCCCGTATGTCAATACTGGCACTAGTGGCTTAGCCCACTGCGGCACCACTTCCAAATTAAACAAGTAATCATCAGGAAGGTCATCTGACACTCCTTGTGGGGCTTCTCCAGATGTGAGCCTAGAGAGATGATCCGCTCTCAAATGAGTCTTCCCTTTCCTTACCACAACCTCGAAATCATATTCCATTAGTAAGAGAAACCATCTTACTAATCTTCCTGTATTGCATGGCTTGTTTACTAGATATAACAATGCTTGGTGGTCAGTAAAAAATTTAAACTTGTTTGCAAGCAAATAGTGTCTAAATTTCTTAACTGCATATACCATGCCTAATCCTTCTCTCTCCGTAGTGGTGTAATTTCGTTCAGCCGCATTCAATTGTCTACTGGCATAGGCAATTGGAAGATCCATGTTACCTTCACCAGTAGGTTGAGCAAGCACACATCCAATGGCATAATTGGATGCATCCACATGAACATGGAAAGGCTTATTCCAATCTGGCGTGGTCAAGATTGGTGCTGAACATAATCTTCGTTTAAGCTCATTGAAGGAATTCTCACATTCCTCAGTCCACTCAAAGTTAGTCAAAATTCCATACATGGGCTTTGCAATGACAGCATACATGTGAATGAACCGGTGGTAGTAACCACAATGCCCCATGAAAGCTTGTACTTCCTTGACATTCCTTGGCCTAGGTAACTCTGCTATGGCTCTCACTTTCTCTTCGTCAGTAGATATGCCATTTTTTGACACTATATGCCCTAGAATCTTGCCTTGCCTGACCATAAAAACGCATTTTTCTAGGTTCAAGCAGACCTGATATTCTCTGCATTTGTCAAAGATTTGTCTGAGTTCGGGGATATGGGTTTGTCTAATGTTGGAACGAGCACAAAGATCATCAACATAGACTTCCAAATTCTTCCTCAAGAACTCCTTAAATACATGGCACATCAGCCTCTGGAAGGTTGCTGGCGCATTGGTAAGCCCAAATGGCATTACCCTAAAGGCAAATATGCCCCACTCTGTGGCAAAAACCGTTTTATGCTGATCTTCTGGTGCAATAGCCACTTGATTGTAGCCCGAAAATCCATCAAGGAAGCTGTACACTTCCTTGCCTGCTACTCTTTCTAAGAGATGGTCTGTGATGGGAAGTGGATAGTTATCTCGGATTGTGGCTGCATTGACCTTCTTCAAGTTAATGCATACGCGCAGCTTGCCATTCTTCTTGGGCACCACTACGATGGGGGATACCCACTCAGTGTGCTCAATTTCATAGATAAATCCAGCTTCGACCAGTCTATCTATCTCCTCTTTGATCTTAGCAGCGTAATTATCGTTATATGTATAGGGCTTTTGCTTAGAGGGTTTAGCATCTGAGGTCATGGGGATGGTGTGTGAGCATATGTCTGGGTCAACACCTTTCAAATCCTTGTAACTCCAAGCGAATACATCTCTGTATTCTCTTAGCAAGGCTATTAACGCATGCTCTTCTTCCTCTGTTAGGTCATGGCCTATGTATGTGCATCTCTCCTCTCCTTCTTCTAGGGCCACAACTATTTTCTTAGTGGTTTCCTTGTTATCATATGCCTCTCCTGATGGTGCCTCTCGTTTAGGCATTCTTATCATGACTCTCATGTCGTCTATCTCATACTTCTTAAAATTTTCTGGGACCTCAAACAAGGATTCTTCCTCTTCGGGTGAGACTTCTGTCTTCTTTCGTTTCTTTCCTTCTTCCTTCGGGGTCACATGTGTGGCTAATCTTACATCATTTGTAAGCTCTCCATGCCTCTGGGGTTGAAATTCTACTTCATGGAAGTATTCTTCGTCTGATGCAAAAGGGGGGTCCATAATGATTGACTCTAGTTCGGAGTCACTTGCATCCTCAAATGCATCAGGGCTAGGTTCGCATTCTTCTAGAACTGCCTCTCCCATGATTGGCTCTATGGAGAAGACTAAAATGTCATAGCCATCCTCATCACAGTGAGGTGTCCATTGTTCCTCATTGATGGCTACATCCATGGTTGCTAAAATTTCTGCCCAGCCATGAGGTTCAAATTCTTCGTCTGGAAAAACTACAGGTGCATAGGCTGAGTCTTAGATTGATCTATGGGTTTCTTTTGCACCTACCTCTCTGGCTTTTTCTCTCTTCTCTTCGTCTACTGCTACTTTGCACATCCATAAGTGGGTGTCTTCATGCATCCAAGAGGATCCTGACCCTATGGAATGCACCGATTCCGTATCATCTTTGGCTCTATGGATGGGATTCCATTGGATAGGAGGGACATCTCTATGAGAGTAATCTTTGAGATTCACTTTGGTCGTAACACCTAGGTGCTGCAGGTACAAAGAATTGGTTCCCCAATCCTGTACCACTTGCAATTGTCGCATAAAAGGTCGTCCCAAGATCATTTCATAGGCATGGTTCTTGCTAAAATCACATATAGCAAATGTATGCTCAAACTCGACACCACAAGTGGTGAGAGTTATTCCTTCTAGCAATCCTAAGGGTCTCTCAATATGACCATCGGCCATCTGCAGTTTCATTCTCGTTGGCCTGAGTGCTGGCTTGCCCCAACGCTTCCATAGGGAAGTGGTGGCAATTGCAACTCCTGCACCTGAGTCCAAAATTGCCTTGGTGGTGTACTCTTGGTAGGTAATGGGAAGATAGGTGTTCCCTTCTTCACCTTCACACATATCTCCTATCTTATCCAAGGGTATTTCTGGCACTGTCCTATGTGATCCTACCTGGGAACGAGGTTTTGCTATCTCTGGTACTTGTTTGGCTACATGTTTCCATAATTCAGGTCTAACCTTGAGTAGCTCTTCTAACTTGAGATTGCACTGCACTTTAGTGTTCTTCACTACCTATGTGTTCAAGGTATGGCCGAATCTTCGTTTCTTACCATGACTGTGGGTGCTCTCATACAAGTAGACTTAGTTTCCCATGGGCCTGTGAAGTGGGGTAATTCTTGTAGAGAGTTAGACTCAAAGTCTAATCTTTCCTGAGATTGGGTGCTCTCCTGCTCCTCATAAATGGATGGGATATCTTGTGGGAATTGGTCGTGTGCATCATCCACAAGTTCAATAGGAGGAGAGACTTCAATCTCTTTAGCCCATTTGTCTTCTTGAATCTCGCGTAGGAATTCTGGTGTGAACCGATTCATAGAAGAAGATGTGTCCGGCTCCGTAGAGTTAGGCACATAAGCTTCAGGCACATAGGCTTTCTGAGCAAGAATGCTTAATCTTTCACTTGCCTTGTCCTTGTGTTGAGAGGCGGGTTCCTTCTCTGATTGTGCAATCAGCTTCTCTATTCTTTCTAGCAGTCCATCAAAGTGCAACTGCGTCTTTGCTGAGCTAGAGATGTTAAATAGGCGACTGGCCTCAAACATGGTTTGAGCCAACTCCACCATCTTAGCACAAATTTTGGTTCGTTCTAGCTCTAATTCTGCTCTTGGGTAACACTTTTCATGATCAGTTACGTTTGGCCCTTCTTGGATTCTGGCCTGATATGCTTTAAGCATCATATTAAGGTCTTCGGGAGTGGGATCAGCTAATACTGATCCTGCTTGGGGTGGTGGGTGGGTTACGTGGGGTGTATTGGAGGGTGGAGGGATGGAGGGTGATGGGGATGGTAGCGGTGGGAATGTGTGAGAGTGCGGTTGAGATGTGATCTCTATGATTTTGGCCTTGGTTTCTCGTAGACTTTCCTCAAGTTCACTCATCTTCTTTGCCCATTGTCTTTTCATTCTTTCTCGACTATCTCTCCATGCTCTAGTCCTTTTCTTTGTCACGCTCTCGGTTTCACTAGCCTCTAGGTTCTTATCCTGGTTTACAGCTTGGTTTTGCTGCAATGCTTGAGCTCTTGTGACCACTTGCACTGGCGCAGTGGAAGTCACACTTCCTGTGGGGTCTACCACTAATCCAATAACGTTAATAGGAGTGATTTTTGGCATATTACTAGGATTCCTGGGGCAGTCTCGTAAGAGATGTTCTTTTCCACACTCTTGGCAAAAACCCTGGATCGTTACTGACTGGGGTTGTGTCGGTGGAGGCAAGGACAATCACGAATGAGGTGATCTCCTTGACATCTGTAGCATGGTCCTCTAGGGAATGGAGGTCTTACCTGCCTAGATTGAGGCCTAGGATTGGGGTTTGTATACATGAGGTTTGTGTGATCTGACTCCCAACTAGGTTCACTCTGTTCTTCACTATAGTAGGACTCACCATGTTCAAGAGATTGCATGTAGTAAGCCTGGGGACTATCAACGTGTGTAGAATCAAAGCTATGGTCACTGGGATCACTTTCTGAGAGCACTGGTGTTACAGGGACTATAGCTCTATTCAGGTTTTCTTCTATAGCTGCATACTTTACAGGGATTAAGTTGGATGGAGCTGGAGGTTGTTGGGCTAACACAGGTTGAGGCCTTTGCTGGGCTTGGTATTGTGGTTGGTAGGTTTGCTGTGGCCTGCCATATGGCTGTGGAGGGTACTAGTTCTGGTATCTTCCTTGCGGTGGATAGGGTTGAGGGTAAGTTTGCCTAATTGTTTGCTTATTGTAGGGGCAATCTTGTGCGGTGTGATTGGTGTACCTCCGTTCTATGGTGCAGTATTGGCTACTAGGATTAACTTGGGGTTGGGCCATAATGGGACATACATTCGCCATGTGGTCGCCACCACAAGTATAGCACCTTTTCACAGGGGCAAACCTTGGGATTTTTTTGTTAGTGACACCTAATTTCTCAGCTACTTTCTCTGCAAGTTCCTCGATTGATGTGGATTGCGTGGAAGAGATGTTAGAGGCACTATCCAAATCTTTGTATATCTTGGAAAGCTCTAACTCCTCCCCTAGGTTATCCTCAATGTCAATGCACATGCGTACACACTCTTCTATAGTCCTAGGGTCCTTCAAGTACACATAAGATCTCAATTTGGTACTTAGCAATCCATCCAGGAATAAAGCCACTTGCTTAGCTGGCGTGGGTAACTCAAGGGTAGGGCATCTCTCTAAGTATTGCCTGAATCTTGTTCCTGCAAGTCTCACGGTCTCTTGAGGGGTTTGCTTGAAGCTGTGAATCAATGAGGAGGTATTATGCCTTATGCCACTCTTAGAGAATTCAATAATGAAAGCCTCTAGGAGTTGGTCTATGCTCCTGAACTGCCTCTCGTTTAGCGGCTGAAACCATGTCAAGGTGGTGTTCCTAAGGGTCAGACCAAAGGCATTGTACTGAGTGAATAGATCCTCTACTTGTTCAGCTCTCAGGACTTGCCTAAACTCAGCCACATGATCGTATGGATCTCCAGTGCCATCGAAGTAGTTCTTCATGGACTTAACTAGCTGAGTCGGTCTCAAGGTTCTTGTGTGCTCTCTAGGTCGTGGTAGAGGGAACTCATCCTCATTTCTTTGATTCCTGTGAGCTCTAAGTATCTCAGGTTCTACCCTATTTGTTTCCGTCCTCGTTCTTTCTCTGCCCACTGGGTTGGCAAAGCTTACTTTCGGCCTTTCTCTATGTCTGTCTCTTCGCATTCCATGAGCTTGGGATGATCCAGCTCCAGGGTGACCATAGGATACATTCGATCTTGGTTGGGGGAAAACAAATTCACCCTTCCAAGTGTAAGCATGCCTATCATGTTCTGTCACCACAAAGATCCTTTCCGAAGAGTGATCTAAGTAGGTCACTCTACCTGGGCTATCAGGATCCTTAAACTCATAGATCATGATTGCTCCTATATCAGTTGGCCGATCAGGTTTGTACCTCCAAAAGGCTTCGTCAGTCTCTCGATTGAGGAGCAACTCTATGCTCTTATTATCCTGGGGAATCCACTCCGGTGTGATAATCCTAGTGAGAACCGATTTACCTCGAGGGGTTCTAGGTTCTACACCCATGTTTCCTTGTTCTAGGTCACCTAAGTCTGCTTCAGGGATCACATTTCCAAATTCGTCCGTCCTATCTGGGTGACTGGTGACTACGTATATGGTTCCTTCTTTGTCCAAGTATGCTCCGTTTTCAAACTTGACAGCTGGGTGCTCTAATCCAATGGATTGATCAGGATTCTTAATCTGTACCACAGATCTTCCTAGGCCGTCCTCATAGATGCTAGCACCTAATCGGTTGGTCCTAAGGTATTCCAACTGTGTTTTGTAAGGGCCTTCTACCCTGTGCAAGTATGGCATTTCTGTACTGCCTGTAGGTCTCTCCATACCTTGAGACATCTCCGAATCACTAGTCTCAGAACTTGGGTAGTATGAGTGGTGGCTCAACTACTGGGCCCACGACCTAGCAGTGTGGTTGACGCTAGCCTCTGAAGACCTAAGGCTTTGTCTATCCCTTACTAGATGTCGCCCTGATCTAAGGTTCATAAGCCTAGCTGAATAGCCCAATTTGCCCACGTACAACCTCGTTGCCGATCAATTGGTCTCAGTCACTTGATTCATTTTTAGTGAGTTATTATGTTTATGATCTTGTCTGGTATTGCGTCGTCAGGAATACTTGAGTATTTTCCGTACTTGGAATTGATCGTTCCACGTTAGGTTCTTTTCCTTTATGTTATCGACAATACATGGATTAGGTTTTTAGCTTGAACTTGAGTTTTTTAGGTAGTCTTCAACTTGATACCTGCCTATCGTCGCCCTGACTTACTTCTAGCACTATTCGTACTTAACCTGAGCTAGAAAATGACCGAGGGAGTTGAGAATATTCCAACCTTTTGTTTCCTGCTTGGTAGCCCTTGAATGCCCAGGAAGTGTGTTCCCAAGCTTGCACTTACACTTGCTTAGAACGCCTTCCGATGCTTTCAAAGGACCAATTTGCACTATGACTTTTTGGACACAACACTAGAGATCCCTGAAATTTGATCCCCCTGGGTATGGTCACTTCAAAATACCCTATCTGAAAATCAACGAGCTTTCCAACAAGCCCTAGAGCTCAAAAAATGGATTTCGTATGAAAAAGTTATGACTGTTCAGGGTTTCGGGAGTTAAAACAGGATTCAATCTGGCTGACAGATCCTTGGATTTTCTCCCAACTCACAAGTGTAGGAACCTCCAAAAATGCTAATAGATTGACTATTTTGCCCCAAAATTATCCAAATTTTGAACAAAAGCAAACCCTAATTTTTTGGCCGAAAAGCCTGTCAATCGCGATCGACAGGTCTGTCAATCGCGATTGACAGAGGTGTCCGTCGGGCCTGTCAGTCGCGATCGACAGTGTCAATCGCGATCGACAGAGTCGATCGTGGCTGTCAATCGCGATCGACAGAGTCGATTGTGGCTGTCAATCGCGATCGACAGAGTCGATCGTGGCTGTCAATCGCGATCGACGGTATCAATCGCGATCGACACGTTTTCCGGTTTTTTCGCCAAAATTTCAGTCAATCGGGGGCCTATCAGTCGCGATGGACACGTGGCTACGCGTAAAAGTCAATCAATCGTTGAATTTCAGTCGATCGCGATTGACGGTGTCAATCGCGATTGACAGAGGTGTCGGTCGTGGCTGTCGATCGCGATCGATGGTGTCAATCGCGATTGACAGGGTCCTACGTGGCAGTCTGTCGGTCGTGAAGTCTGTCGATCGCGATCGACGGTGTCAATCGCGATTGACAGGGTCTGTCGGTCGCGATTGACAGAGGCTGTCAATTGCGATTGATAGAAAAACACGGAATTTTTCTACTGTTTTGCTCTCTCTCACAAGTGAAATGAGGGAAATGAGGTGGAGAAGGTGATATGATCAAAAAACTGAAATTTTAGCGATGATGGAGATGGAGGTGGGAGATGGTGATGATGATGATGGTGATGAAGGTGGTGGAGAAAAAACAAGAAAATAGATGAAAGTGAAGAAAATACCTACAACTCCAACACGTCAACTCTACGTCTTACCATCACACGCTCGTCCTCAAAGCTCGATCCCCGACAACGGCGCCAAAATTTGGTGTAGCTCAGTGATGAGTAGCACCTCCTTTAATGTCAATCCGGGAAGACGTGAGGATGGTATGAAGACCTCGAGCAAGTGGAGGCACAAGTGCGTGAGTGAGAAGCACACAAACATGCACACACATACACACACACGCACACACACGGCAAGACAAAGGGTGAGAAGCAATGGAGTTCTTAGATTACTTTCAAAAAGCTCTTACAAGTTCGTTTCAATTACAATCTCACCTCAAAAATGAGCTCTCTAGCTCCTTTTATAGTTTTTGACTAGCTTTGGCCCTGTCCAGACCTAGTGTCCGGCCTAGTTAAAAATTAGGTTCCAGGGCTTATTTGAGGGCTCAAACGAGATCTAAAAAATATGAAAATTGGTAAGCAACTACTTCTAAGGCTCCTCAAGCTCGAGGACTCCTCGGCTTGCACAAAATGGAGCTACAAAAAGGTGAACATGGTATTTACAGGGGTTGTTAGTGATGAGAATCACTTTTAATTTGTGTAAGGATTTGAAAAAATTAAAGGGTTGCCTTAGTGCTAGATCTGCGTGAATGCTCGTACTTGCTTCTTCATGAAGAAAATTATTGGCCTACTTGCCAGATCGTCGTTGACTCCCTTGTCTGCTGCTAACAGCTTGGTTCCATTCTTCATACTTGCTTGCATTCTCAAAACAATTCACATGCAACTACTTGACTCATATATGCATAGTGTTAGCAATGAAAGAGTCATAAGTTAATCATTGAACAAGATATCTCTCTCTTGTTGAACTTCTTATCTCTTGCAGGGCTGGAATGAATCTTTTTCTTCTTTCTTTTGATGTCTTTACACCTGGAGTTTCTATTTTTTTCAAACTCTCCCTCACTGCTATTATTCATATCTCCCATACGATTGTGCCCATCATCCTTTTCCTCCATGCCTTTGCTTCTTGTAGAACTTTCTTCACTCGAAGTAGGCTTGCTTCTCAATCTCCCTTTCCCTACAGATGTGTAGTTGCCCTCTCAAATTGTTCTTAAAGTTGAAGGACCAAAACTTTTCCACACTTTCTTGGTCTTCTACATGTCTCCTTTCAGCATCATGTATGTCTTCAACCTATAATGAATCTTTCACACCATACCATGGCAACAAATCATCAAAGATAACATCTCTAGATACCTTCAGTTCTTTGGTTTTAGGATCATAGCATCTAAAACCTTTTTGCTCTAATGAATACCCAATAAAAATGCCCCGTTCAACTTTTGCTTCAAGTTTATGCCTCAGCTCATAAGGCACATGCACATAACATACACAACCGAATATCGTGAGGTGAGATAGGTCTCGTTTCTTACCGTACCATGCTTCATATGAAATTAAAGGATGTACACCTGATGTGGGATATCTATTCATGATGTATATGGTTGTACTTGTTGCATCTACCCAAAAGTTGTTCATCACATTCATCTCGTTGAGCATCGATCTTGCCACTTCAGCAATGTGTCTATTTTGTCACGAGGAAGGAGATAAGGAAGAGAGCTCACACACACAATCTCACTCTTAAGAAGAAGCACACACACTAATTGAGGCAAGGAAGAATGATCTTCTTCTTCTTCTTCTATTACATAAAAAGGAATGTACAAGAATGACCTAAAAACAAGAATACAACAAGTGCAATATATAAAGATCAGTACATAAGGAAAAACCTGATGTCCACAAATGAGTGAGCTATCAAGAAACAAATGTGACATCACTCTCAGTAGATAAATCTAATAAAGCTCAATGAAGTATCCCTTACATATACTGGCGTGACCACTATACATGTCGAAGAAACAAAAAACTGGTATGTGTCATCCTGGATCATCACATGTTGAGCTTGATATCTCAACACTCCCCCTCAAGCTCAATGCCATATCTTGTAATCCAAGCATCTCCCGAAACTTCTTCAACTTCTCAGCTCCAAGTGCTTTGGTGAAAATATCAGCAACCTGCTCATCTGTTCTCACATAAACAAGATCAATATCACCTGCTAATACCTTCTCTTTGATGAAGTGATAATGTACCTCGATATGCTTTGTTCTAGCATGGAAAACACGGTTCTGTATTAACTGTATGCTGCTAAGATTATCACAATAAATAGTGATAGGCTTTCCCACTTCCACACCTAAACTTACAAGTAGCATTTCTAGCCATGATGCCTCACATGCTTCCATTGCAGCACCTCTATACTAAGCCTCTGTACTCGACAAAGCAACAATGGTTTGCTTCTTGCTACTCCATGTAACAGCTCCACTCCCAAGTGAGAATAGAAAACCACAAGTAGATCTTCTATCTGGAATGCTACCAGCCCAATATGCATCGGTGTATCCATAAACCTGCAAATCTACACTAGCATCATAAAACAATGCATAATCCAAAGTAGCACTCACATAACATAGAGTGCGCCTCAGAGCATCCAAATGTGGCTTCTTGGGAACCTGCATAAACTGACTTTCAAGTTCAGCAGTGTAACTTAGATCAGGCCTTGTAATTGTGAGATATATAAGACTTCCCACAATTTTCCTGTACATAGTAGCATTTTCCAATGCTTCACCTGATGTAGTATCCAACTTCAAATTCTGATCTAATGGCATAGAAATTGGCTTACAATCAGTCATGCCATACTTTTGGAGCATATTCAAGGCATATTGCCTTTGCGACATCCATATACCTATTTCTGTATGTATAAACTCAATGCCCAAGAAATAGCGTAGCACACCAAGATCTCCATGTCAAATTCGTGCATAAGAAGTTGCTTTACCTCTTTGATGCTTCCTTCATTATCACCACCTACAATGAGGTCATCAACATAAATAGCCACAATAGTGATGCCATCATTAGCCTTCCTTGCATATGGTGAGTCATCTGCATCACACATAGAAAACCCAATGTTGGTTAAGTAATCAGCAATCCTTGCATGCCATGCAAGAGGGGCTTGCTTCAGCCCATACAAAGCCTTTTGCAACCTGCAAACATATTGTGGATGCTTTGAATCTTCATATCCTTGTCGCTGGTCCATATATACTTCTTCCTGTAACTCACCATGTAGGAAAGCATTCTTCACATATGAATGTTTCCTCATAATCAATGCCATATGTTTGTGCATATCCTTTAGCTACCAATTGTGATTTATACCTGCTTATGCTACCATCAGCATTATGCTTTACCTTGTAAACCCATTTTCAGCCTATGGGTTTCTTTCCTTATGGCAATGGAACCAACTTCCATGTATCATTTCCATAAAGTGCAGCCATCTCCTCATCCATAGCTTTTTCCCAATCTGCATTACCAATTGCATCTTTAAAACAAGAAAGTTCAGCATCTTGTATCACCTTTGTCATGTAGGCACAATGGTGAGCCATGTAACTATCATATGTCAATCGTTACACTGAATTACGCATCCTCCCAGATCTTCTTGGTCCTGGGTCACTTCTCCTTGTATCATCTACATGTGCCCTTCTTACTTCTAGAGTCTTCACAGAGGGCAATCCAAGTTCCTCATCAAGACTCTTTTCTAAACCACTTGAATCTCCATCAACATCTTCAAAACCTGCACATGTTTTACTACTAGCAAAAAGCTTTTCTTTACCTTTCTTGGATGTATTTGATGAATTTGTTGGACTGAAATTTCCACGCAATCTTCCACTCCATGGATTTGAGTTGGAACTATTGCTTGGTGATGCATCTAGTCCACTCAAAACTTGAGATTCTGCACTTTATTTTTCAGCATTTTCTTTGTCATTTGGTTCAAGATTCAGTCCTTCTTTGGCATCTTCATAGAAGCTTGACATTTCATCAAATACCACATCTCTCCTCACCTTCACCTATCATGTGAGTGGGTTATAACATTTGTACCCCTTTTGCTCAAGGGAGTATCCAATGAAGATATATTTTTCTGCTTTCGGATCAAGCTTCATCCTCAACTCATCTGGAACATGTACATATGCCATACTGCCAAAAACTTTCAGATGTGATAAGTTTGGCTTTTAACCTGTAAACTTCTCTTCAAGTGTAACTTGATGTACAACAAGAGTTGGAGTTCTGTTCATGATGTATATGTGAAGAGATGGATAGGTATGTGCTTGAAGATGAAGAGGTGTTGCAAAATCCTTGATCTACACCAGCCAAATGAACTCCAGGAGTATGTGGTGGGCCCTTTTAGCTTGCCAATGGATGTATTAGAGACCCTATGTACCTTGGAAGATCACTCTCAAAAAGATAGATCAAAACAATAAAGTTGGAGTTAGCTCAGAGGTGAAGAACTTGCTATTTTGGTTCATACACATGTCCAGTGTTTTGCATAATTCTCTGAGCACAACAGTAATTAGATAAATTCCTTTTGGGGAAGTCTAGTTAACTTAAAGAGCTAACTTTCAAGATTAATCGCATTAAAAATAATGAACCACACACTGAGAATGATGTTTAACAAGTGATGACATCATCTCGATTTTCACGGGCTGCCATAGTAATGAGACCAGTGAGCAAAAAAATGAACATAACTCAAGATTTAAGAATCCAATGATTATGAAAATTTGTATGCTTATACAGGACAGCATACTGAATCTAGCAAGCCTTAAATCATTGAATTGGGTTAAGTACACACTGAGAAAACAACTCTGACAAGATGAGTAAAAAAGTCAGGTACCTGAGAGAGAAGTGAAAATGAACAGACAGGGTTGACTTCAACTGAACATAACTAAAGATTGAAAGACCCAAATGAAATGGAAATTGGTGAGCATAGAGTAGACTTGTAGAGCTAACTTTACCAAGTTAAAGCACTAAAAATGATGCACCAAGCTCAGAGAAACCATCTCTGCAATCTGACTTAGGAAACTGAGAGATATGGCAGTGAGTAGTATGTTGAAGAATCACTCACTAATTAGACATAAAAGACATGAAGACATATGAAGGATGAAGGAAGACGAAGAGAAGGAGGAACAAAGCATTCAGAAAATCAAGCCTTAGTGAAGGGACAAATTCACGCTTGTAATATAGTACTTAAAAACTTCCAAAATTACGAGTTTTGAATCTCGGAACAAATATGTATATAAATGAGTTAGAAGATCATAATAAAGAGGCTGAGAAATAGAGAGAGAGCATATAGAGTAGAATGAAGTGCACGTATGTAGAGATGAAAAGTAGAACCTGAACTGTCGGGTATTCATCTATAAGAGAGATGGTAAGGAAGAACTACTCAGCATAGGAGTGTTTTCCATGGCTATGAGCGAAGTGAGGCCAAGCCATTTTGTACACATCTTCTCTAATAGAAAACACATGTTTGTGTAGAAGGATTTGAGCGCATTCTTCTTGTGTGAAGAAATCTAAGTATTTTCATGTTATTGTGAAAGTTAGTTAACAGTTATAGTTTTCTCAACGCACATTTTATTGTACTTATACAAGTTAGATCTCACAGTATAGTGTAAATTTTTTCATGAGTGATAGCTTATTTTGAAGCTACTAGTCTCAGCTACAAACTGATCAAAAGAGTTATGTGAAACTGGACATGTATACATAGTATTGTGTCTAATAGTAAAGGCATCCAAAATTGATGAAGTGTTTCTCAAACTTCAGATAGAGTTCATTCATTGAAGTAAGCTCATGTATTACTTCCTTACTTCATTTATAATCATTTGAAGTAACTACAAACAGAATTGTAGTTGATTCTAGTAACATTACGGTAAAATTACGGTGGCATTCCGATAATAGTCTGGTGGAGTTCCGATGAGATTCCGGTGAGTTTAAAACACAGTATTAGTACATCTAAGTGGTGGAAAGAATTTCTAATAGTAAGCAAGCACATAATTGTAAAGATTGAAGTAAATCAGATCAGAATTGAAGCCTGAAGAAAAGGCGAAGTTTTCTGTAAAGTGAATTTTCAGATTTCACTAAACACAGTAATAAAGTTTTCAATTTCAGAAAGGTTGCTAAGCTACTGATGATTATAGAAGTGTTCTAATATCACTCTAGCTTAGTTCTTGTGGCATGGCAAATTCTGTAGTTTACGTCGCGTCAATAAGTGGTATCAGAGCAGAAAGGTCCTCAAGAGTAAAGAGAACTGCAGATATAAGGAAAGCTGAAGAATTCTTTGTTGGAAAGGTGAAAGCTGAAGTGATCAACAACAAACGGCATCAAAAAAGAATTCCAAAGTTATTCTCAAGGTTAAAATTTTATGAAACGTAAAATCTATTAACGTTACACTCACAGGTAGTAACAAAAACAAGAAGACCATGGCAGATCATATTTCTATTGAAAAATTGGACATAGATAATTATCCTGCATGGGTAATGCGAATGGAAGCCTTACTTATGAGTAAGGACTTTATGATATATGTGACAGGAGAAGAACTGAAGCCTACTTTTGGAGACGGCAGTCAACCAAAGAAAGAAGAGTTAGAAGCCTTGAAGCTGTGGCAGAAGAAAGATGCATCTACAAGAGCTTATATCTGCAATACCATTACAGATCATTTGTTACCACATATCAGAGGTTTGGAAAAAGAAGAAGACATACGGAATGCATTGGAAGATCATTTCCAAAACACTACCAAAGCTAGGAAGGCTAGCTTATGGTCACAGTTTACAACGTTCAAGAAAAAGCAAAGTCAAAGCATTAGTGATTATGTCACTAAGATGAAGGACTTGACAGACAATCTTGGATCTATTGATGAGGATATTGAAGACCATAGGTTAATATCACAATTACTTGTCGGATTGAGAGGATATGAAAGGTGGAAACCTTTTGTACTCTCAACTGAACTTTCATGAAATCATTTTGTACCAGATTTAAATTAGTTGCTTGGATTAATGCTTACATTTGAGCAAGATTTGAAGAGAAATGGAGACCAAGAACATAGTTCTACTATGTACGCAAAAAGTAAGAAGAAAGGTGATAAAGGTAAAGAAAAGGATGAAGAAGAGATGCTACTCAAGCAAATTATGCAAGAGGAAGAGGTAATGTCAGAAGTAAAAGTAGAGGTAATAGAAAAGGAAGAGGTAATCAGAATAACAACAAGAAGACTTGTTGGAGCTATGGATTAAGCAATCATTTGGCTCATGATTGTTGGCATAATTCTCAAGGATCAAGTCAAAATCAGAATAACAATAGCAGAGGTAGAAGCGGAAGATATCAAAGAGGTAGACAAAGCCAAAGAGGCGGATATGGTAGAGGTGGAGAAAGAAGTTGGGAACAGAATCATTCTTATAACACCACCTACTACAACTATGCAAATGATACACAAAACGACAATCATACAACACTAATGATGAATTCGATAAGTGTGTCAAAGAATGAAGATCTAAAGGTATTCTATATTGACTCTGGTTGTTAAAATCATTTGTCAGGAAATATAGAATTGTTATCAGAATTGGAAGGAGGTATTTCAAATCATACATTACAAATAGGTGATAACACAAAACATAATGTGTGTTCAATTGGAAAAGTAAAGTGTAAGAATGAAGCTGACCTGCTAACAAATGTTTTGTATGTTCCAACAATCCCAAAGAATCTGATCAGCGTAGGACAGATAGTAGAAAAAGGTTTTCAAGTCAGGTTTACAAATGAAGGAGTATTTGTTGAAGATCCAGAAAATGGATACAATCAAATTGTCTATGGTAAAAATGAAGGTAGACTTTTTACTCTTAAAGTGCAAGGGAATGTTGGTCAAGCCTTGATCACACATGGTGATGAAGTATAAACTAAATTAGATCTCTGGCATAAGAGGTTAGGACACTTTAATGAAAAAGGAATCAAAACTATGGTGGAAAAACAATCCGTAAGAGGATTACCAAATATGAAGAATCAACATATGATTCACAAATGTGAAGCCTGTCAAATGGGAAAAGCACACAGGTTACCATTTCAGAAGAAGGGTTACAAACACGATGGTTTGCTAGAACTCATACATACAGATGTATGGGTTTAACCAACAAAAGAAGGATCTATCAGTGGCTCAAGGCATTATGTGCTTTTTATTGATGATGCAACAAGATGGATAACTCTTTACATTTTGAAAGAGAAGTCATAAGTGTTTGGAGCTTTTAGGCATTTTCATGCATATGCTTAAAGACTTACAAGACAAAAACTCAAAAGGCTAAGGTCTGATGGAGGAGGAGAATATTTTTCTCAAGAATTCAATGATTATCTGTGGAATGCATGTATCAAAAGAGAAATAACTTGCAGGTATACACCACAACAAAATGGAGTAGCAGAAAGGAGAAACCGAACTCTAGTTGAGTTTGCCAGAGATATGTTAAAGGAGAAGAATTGTCCAAATTATCTTTGGGCTGAGGCTGTAAATACAACCACATATCTTGTAAATAGATTACCATGTGCAGCTTTAAATGGGATGACCCCTTATGAAGCTTGGTGGGGTAAGAAACCAACACTTGATCATTGTAAAGTGTTTGGATCAGTTGTTTATGCTTATGTACCATCACAACTTAGACATAAGCTTGAACCAAAAGCTGAAAAATATGTGGATATGATGAAAAGCAAATGGGTTATAGACTATGGAGTCCTTTAACCAAACAGTTTATTGTTTCCAGAGATGTGACATTTGATGAAGGAAAGAGCTGGTATGCAGATAAAGAGCATAACTATGAAACATTTGAAGAAGAGGTAAGAAGAAATGAACAAGGTAAATCACATATGCAGGTGAATGGAGATGAAGATCATATGCAAGCAAGTACATCCAGGTTTGGTTCAGTTATGAGAAATGAAGATGCACCTAGATTTGATGAAGAAGTGTGTTCAGATACACATGAAGAATATGAACCAAGAAGATCAACGAGACTAAGGAAACAACTGACAAGGTATTCCTATGATACATCTTATTTGACTCAAAAAAATATGCTTATTTAGTAAAGGAAGATGAAGAACCTCGGAATTATAATGAAGCAAAAGGTAAGGAAAAATGGGAAGAAGCAATGAAGGAAGAGTTCAATGCACTTGAAGAGAATAAGACTTGGCAACTTGTTCCAAAACCAAATGGTAAGAAAGTGATTGGAAATAAATGGGTTTACAAATTTAAGAAGCTTGCAGATGGAAAAATAGCCAGATACAAAGATAGACTAGTAGTCAAAGGTTATGCTCAGACGCATGGCATAGATTATGATGAGGCATTCAGTCCAGTGGCAAAGATGTCAACTATAAGGATATTGATTGCTATAATAGCATCAAAAGGATGGAAGCTAAGTCAATTGGATATAAAGATTGCATTTTTAAATGGATATATATCAGGAAGTTTACATGGAACAACCTGAAGGATTTGTAAGTTCCAGTTACCCAAATCATATTTGCAGATTAAGAAGAGCACTCTATGGATGAAAGCAAGCTCCAAGAGCTTGGAATTACAGAATTGTGAAGTATCTCAATGATCTTGGATACCAAAGTTCAAAGGCAGATGCAAGTCTACTCATTAAGAGAACAGATCAAGGTATGATCTACATTTGTATTTATGTAGATGACATTATAATCACAGGTACTTCAGATGAAGGAATCAAGGAGGTAAAGGGATTTCTTGAGAAAGAGTTCAAGATCAGTGATCTAGGCAAGTTATCATACTTTCTTGGAATGGAAGTCACATATAGAGATCATGGTATATATGTTTCACAAGTAAGGTATCTTCTCAACTTACTGAAGAAGTTTAACATGGATAATTGCAGAGAAGCCTCAACACCACTTGAGGTCAATCATAAACTCAGCAAATATGATGGTGCAGAGTTTAAAGATATGAGGAAATATCAATCTTTAGTGGGAAGCTTGATTTATGCTACGCTAACAAGACCTGATCTTAGTTATGCAATAGGAGTTCTCTCATAGTTTATGCATTGTCCGAAGGATCAACATTGGGTTGCAAGACAAAGAGTTCTTAGATATATAAAAGGAACCATAAAGGAAGGATTATATTATCCTTTTACATCAGATATAAAGCTGAGAGCATACAGTGACTCAGACTGGGCAGGAAGTCAAGATGACAGAAGGTCAATACATGGGTATATGATATACCTAGGAGATAAGCTTTATCGTCAACTGAAGCTGAGTATAAAGGACTTGTGGAAGCACTTAAAGAAGTGATATGGATGTAGACCTTGTTCAAAAGCTTGGAAATTGATCAAGGTATACCTATCATACATGGAGACAATATGAGTTTGTTGTATCTTGCAGCAAATCTAGTATTTCATGCAAGAACAAAGCATATAGAAATTCAATACCATTTCTTGACGCAAAAGGTAATGAAGAAGGATATTGAAATAGTATACACTCCTACACAAGATCAGATTGCAGATATTATGACAAAGAGCTTGGATGGAGTAAAAACAAGCAAATTTAAAGAAATGGCAAGAATAAAAGAAAAGAAGAATATATGAAAGATCAGAGGATGCTAATTAGTGATTGAGGGGGAGCTGTTGAAGAATCACTCACTAATTAGACATAAAAGGCAGACATATGAAGGATGAAGGAAGACGAAGAGAAGCAGAAACAAAGCAGTCAGAAAATCAAAGCCTTAGTGAAGGGACAAATTCACGACTGTAATATAGTTCATAGAAACTTCCAGAATTACGAGTTTTGAATCTCGGAACAAATATGTATATATATGAGTTAGAAGATCATAACAAGATAGGCTGTTGAGAGTAGAGAGTGAGTGCATAGAGTAGAAGGAAGTATGTGTATGTAGAGATGAATAATAGAACCTGAACTGTCTAGGTATTCATCTGTAAGAGAGATGGTAAGGAAGAACTACTCAGAATAGAAGAGTTTTCCATGGCTATGAGCAAAGTGAGGCCAAGCCATACTGTACACATCTTCTTTAATAGAAAACACATATTTATGTGGAAATATCTGAGGGCATTCTTCTTGTGTGAAGAAATCTAAGTGATTTCATGTTACTGTGAAAGTTAGTTAGCAGTTACAGTTTTCTCAGCGCACATTTTACGGTACTTCTACAAGTTAGATCTCATCGTATAGTGTAAAGTTTTTCATGAGGGATAGCTTATCTTGAAGCTAGTAGTCACAACTACAAACTGATCAAAAGAGTTTTGTGAAACGGGACATGTATGCACAATATTGTGTCTAACAATAAAGGCATCCAGAACTGATGAAGTTTTTTCTCAAACTTCAAATAGAATTCATTCACTGAAAAAAGTTCAGGTATTACTTCCTTACTTCATCTATACATATTTGAAGTAACCACAAACAAAATTGCAGTTGATTACGGTACAATTCTGGTAACATTACGGTGACATTCCGGTAACAGTCTGGTGAAGTTACGGTGATATTTCGGTGAGTTTAAAACTCAGTTTTGGCACAGTTAAGTGATTGAAAGATTATCTAACGGTGAGCAAGCACAGAATTGTAAAGTTTGAAGTAAATCAGATCAGAATTGAATTCTGAAGAAAAGGTGAAGTTTTATGTAAAGTGAATTTCATATTTCACTAAACACAGTTATAAAGTTTTTAGTTTTAGAAAGGTTGCTAAGCTACTAATGATTATAGAGGTGTTCTAGTATCACTCTAGCTTAGTTCTTGTGGTGTGACAAATTCCACAGCTAATTTCAACCTACATCCCACCAACAAGTGGTATCAGAGCAGAAAGATTATGAAGAGCAGAAAGGTCCTCAAACGTAAACGGAAGTAAAGATACAAGAGAATTTGAAGAACTCTTCATAAGAAAGGTGAAAGCTGAGGTGATCAACAGCAAACGGAATCAGAGAAGCATTCTGAAGTCATTCTCAAGGGTAAAGGTTTATGAAAGGTAAAATCTTTTAACATTCTACTCATAGACAGCAACAGAAACAAGAAGACCATGGCAGATCACATTTCTATTGATAAATTGGACAGAGATAATTATCGTGCATGGGTAATGCGAATGGAAGCCTTACTTATGAGTAAGGAATTAATGATATATGTAACAGGAGAAGAAAAAAGGCCTACTTTTGGAGACGATAGTCAACCGAAGAAAGAACAGTTAGAAGCCTTAAAGTTGTGGTAGAAGAAAGATGCAAAAACAAGAGCTTATATCTATAATACCATTACAGATCATCTACTTCCACATATTAAAGGTCTGGAAAAAGCGGAAGACGTATGGAGTGCTTTGGAAGATCATTTCCAAAATACTACTAAAGCTAGGAAATCTAGCTTATGGTCGGAGTTCACAACGTTTAAGAAAAAGCAAAGTCAAAGCATTAGTAATTATGTCACTAAGATGAAGGACCTGGCAGATAGTCTTGGATCTATTGACAAGGATATTGAAGACCACAGGTTAATAGCGCAATTGCTTGCAGGACTGAGAGGAGGTGAAAGGTGGAAACCTTTCGTACTCTCAACTGAACTTTCATTAAATCATTTTGTACCAGATTTAAATCAGTTGCTTGGATTAATGCTAACATTTGAGCAAGATTTGAAGATAGATGGAGATAAAGGACATAGTTTTGCTATGTATGCAAAGAGTAAGAAGAAAGGTGATAAAGGTAAAGAAAAAGATGAAGAAGAGATGACTACTCAAGCAAATTATGCAAGAGGAAGAGGTAATGTCAGAAGTAAAAGTAGAGGTAATACAAAAGGTAATCAGAATAACAACAAGAAGACTTGTTGGATTTGTGGATTAAGCAATCATTTGGCTCATGACTGCTGGCATAATTCCCAAGGATCAAGTAGATTCAGAATAACACTAGCAGAGGCAGAAGCAGAAGATATCAAAGAGGTAGACAAAGCCAAAGAGGCGGATATGGTAGAGGTGGAGCAAGAAGTTAGGGACAAAATCAGTCTCACAACACTACCTACTACAACTATGCGAATGACACGCACAATGACAATCATACAACATTGATGATGAATTCGATAAGTGTGTGAGAGAATGAAGATCTCAAGGTATTCTATATTGATTCTGGTTGTTTAAATCATTTGTTAGGAAATATAGAATTGTTATTAGAACTGGAAGGAGGTATTTCGAATCATACAGTACAAACAGGTGATAACACAAAACATAATGTGCGGTCAATTGGAAAAGTAAAGTGTAAGAATGGAGCTGACCTACTAAAAAATGGTTTGTATGTTCCAACAATCCCGAAGGACCTGATCAGTGTGGGACAGATAGTAGAAAAAGGTTTTCAAGTCAGGTTTACAAATGAAGGAGTATTTGTTGAAGATCCAGAGAATGGATACAATCAAATTGTCTATGGTAAAAAGGAAGGTAGACTTTTTACTCTTAAAATACAAGGGAATGTTGGTCAAGCCTTGATCACACATGGTGATAAAGCATTTACAGAACTAGACCTCTGGCATAAGAGGGTAGGACATTTTAATGAAAAAGGAATCAAAGTGATGGTGGAGAAACAATCCGTAAGAGGATTACCAAATATGAAGAATCAACATATGATTCACAAATGTGAAGCATGTCAAATGGGAAAAGCACATAGGTTATCATTTCAGAAGAAGGGTTACAAACATGATGGTTTGCTAGAACTCATACATACAGATGTATGGGGACCAACAAAAGAAGGATCTATCAGTGGCTCAAGGTATTACGTTCTTTTTATTGATGATGCAACAAGATGGATAACCCTTTATGTTTTGAAAGAGAAGTCATAAGTGTCTGGAGCTTTCAAGCATTTTCATGCATATGCTAAACGACTTACAGGACAAAAACTCAAAAGACTACGGTCTGATGGAGGAGGAGAATATTTTTCTCAAGAATTCAATGATTATCTGTGGAATGCAAGTATCAAAAGAGAAATAACTTGCAGCTATAAACCGCAACAAAATGCAGTAGCAGAAAGGAGAAACCGAACTCTAGTTGAGTTTGCTAGAGCAATGTTAAAAGAAAAGAATTGTCCAAACGATCTTTGGGCTGAGGCTATAAATACAGCCACATATCTTCTAAACAGATTACCATGTACAGCTTTAAATGGAATGACCCCGTATGAAGCTTGGTGGGGTAAGAAACCAACACTTGATCATTGCAAAGTGTTTGGATCAGTCGCTTATGCTTATGTACCATCACAACTTAGACATAAGCTTGAACAAAAAGCTGAAAAATACGTGTTCATCGGATATGATGAAAAGCAGATGGGTTATAGGTTATGGAGTCCTTTAACCAAACAGTTTATTGTTTCCAGAGATGTGACATTTGATGAAGGAAAGAGCTGGTATGCAGATGATGAAACAATTGAAGAAGAGATAAGAAAAAATGAAAAAGGTAAATCACATATGCAGGTGAATGGAGATGAAGATCATATGCACGCAAGTACATCCAGATTTGGATCAATTATGAGAAATGAAGATGCACCGAGAGTTGATGAAGAAGTGTATTCAGATACACATGAAGAATATGAACCAAGAAGGTCAAATAGATTAAGGAAACAACCAACAAGGTATTCCTATGATACTTCTTATTTGACTCAAAAAAACTATGCTTACTTAGTAAAGGAGGATGAAGAACCCTAGAATTATGGTGAAGCAAAAGGTAAAGAACAATGGGAAGAAGCAATGAAGGAGGAGTTCAATGCACTTCAGGAGAACAAGACTTGGGATCTTGTTCCAAAACCAAATGGTAAGAAAGTGATTGGAAATAAATGGGTTTACAAAGTTAAGAAGCTTGTAGATGGAAGAATAGCCAGATACAAAGCTAGACTGGTAGTAAAAGGTTATGCTCAGACGCATGGTATAGATTATGATGAGACATTCAGTCCAGTGGCAAAAATGTCAACCATAAGGACATTGATTGCTATAGTAGCATCAAAAGGATGGAAACTAAATCAGCTAGATATAAAGAATGCATTTTTAAATGGATATATATCAGATGAGGTCTACATGGAACAACCTGAAGGATTTGTAAGTTCCAATTACCCAAATCATGTTTGCAGATTAAGAAGAGCACTCTATGGATTGAAGCAAGCTCCAAGAGCTTGGAATTACAGACTTGTGAAGTATCTCAATGATCTTGGATACCAAAGTTCAAAGGCAGATGCAAGTCTACTCATCAAGAGAACAGATGAAGGTATGATCTACATTTGTATTTATGTAGATCACATTATAATCACAGGTACTTCAGATGAAGGAATCAAGGAGGTAAAAAGATTGCTTGAAAAAGAGTTCAAGATCAGTGATCTAGGAAAGTTGTCATACTTTCTTGGAATGGAAGTCACATATATAGATCATGGTGTATATGTTTTGCAAGAAAGGTATCTTTTCAACTTACTGAAGAAGTTTAACATGGAGAATTGTAGAGAAGCTTCAACACCACTTGAGGTTAATCATAAACTCAGAAAATATGATGGTGCAGAGTTTAAAGATAGGAGGAAATATCAATCTTTAGTGGGAAGCTTGATTTATGCTACGCTAACAAGACCAGATCTTAGTTATGCACTAGGAGTTCTCTCACATTTCATGCATTGTCCGAAGGATCAACATTGGGTTGCAGGACAAAGAGTTCTTAGATATATTAAAAGAACTATAAAAGAAGGATTATATGATCCTTTTACATCAGATATAAAGCTGAGAGCATATAGTGACTCAGACTAGGCAGGAAGTCAAGATGACAAAAGATCAACACATGGCTATATGATATACCTAGGAGATAAGCTTGTCAGCTAGTGTTCAAAGAAGCAGCATACAGTGGCTTTATCGTCAACAGAAGCTGAGTATAAAGGACTTGTGGAAGTAGCTAAAGAAGTGATATGGATGCAAACCTTGTTCAAAAGCTTGGGTATTGATCAAGGTACACCTATCATAAATGAAGATAATATGAGTTCATTGTATCTTGCAGCAAATCAAGTATTTCATGCAAGAATAAAGCACATAGAGATTCAATATCATTTCCTGAGGGAAAAGGTAATGGAGAAGGAGATTGAAATAGTATTCACTCCCACAAAAGATCAGATTGCAGATATGTTGACAAAGAGCTTGGATGGAGTAAAGACAAGCAGATTCAAAGAAATGGCAAGAATAAAAGAAAAGAAGAATATATGAAAGATTAGAGGATGCTAATTAGTGATTGAGGGGGAGTTGTTGAAGATTCATTCACTAATTAGACATAAAGACATGAAGACATATAAAGAATAAAGAAAGACAAAAGAGAAGCAGAAACAAAGCAGTCAGAAAATCAAAGCCTTAGTGACAGGACAAATTCACGAATGTAATATAGTTCATAGAAACTTCCAAAATTACGAGTTTTCAATCTCGGAACAAATACGTATATATATGAGTTAGAAGATCATAATAAGATAGGTTGTTGAGAGTAGAGAGTGAGCACATAGAGTAGAAGGAAGTACGTGTATGTAGAGATGAATAATAGAACCTGAACTGTCTAGGTATTCATCTGTAAGAGAGATTGTAAGGAAGAACTACTCAAAATAGGAGAATTTTCCATGGCTATGAGAAAAGTGAGGCCAAGCCATACTGTACACATCTTCTCTATAGAAAACACATATTTATGTGGAAAGATCTGAGCGCATTCTTCTTGTGTGAAGAAATCTAAGTGATTTCATGTTACTGTGAAAGTTAGTTAACAGTTACAGTTTTCTCAGTGCACATTTTACGGTACTTCTACAAGTTAGATCTCATTGTATAGTGTAAAGGTTTTCATGACGGATAGCTTATCTTGAAGCTAGTAGTCACAACTACAAACTGATCAAAAGAGTTTTGTGAAACGAGACATGTACGCACAGTATTATGTCTAACAGTAAAGGCATCCAGAAGTGATGAAGTTTTTTTCTCAAACTTCAAATAGAATTCATTCACTGAAAGAAGTTCGTGTATTACTTCCTTACTTCATCTACACATATTTGAAGTAACCACAAACAGAATTGCAGTTGATTACGGTACAATCCCGGTAACATTACGGTGACATTCCGGTAACAGTTCGGTGAAGTTATGGTGATATTTCAGTGAGTTTAAAACTCACTTTTGGCGCAGTTAAGTGATTGAAAGATTATATAACAGTGAGCAAGCACAGAATTGTAAAGTTTGAAGTAAATCAGATCATAATTGAATTCTAAAGAATGTTGGAGTTAGATGTCTACGGAAGCACACGAACAGCATAAGAAAGAAGAAGAAGCTTGGAGCACAACACACAAGACTGAATGTATTACTAGAGAATGTACAAAGATAAGTAGCCCATTAGGGCAATAGGCGTATATACAAGCCGGGGGAAAAAACCTCCTAAAGAGGGAAAAAAGTGCCCCAGTGGTCCTAGTGTGTTCACACACATCACTACCTAAATATATCAACGAATCCCCCCTGGGATTGATGCGGTGAACAAGGAGCTGGCACTCATGTATAAGGAAGTGCCAAGCTATGTGGAAATCACTCCACAAAAGGAAGTAAGCCCAAAGCTTTGCGAAAAGCTTCAAACTTCTCCCTAGACAGAGCCTTCGTGAAAAGGTCTGCTATGTTCTCCTGTGTGGGCACATATGCCAAGCTGATCTCCCCAGCAGAGAACCTCTCCCTGACATAGTGATAATGCACCTCAATGTGCTTAGTGCGAGCATGGAACACAGGGTTTCTCGCAACTGCCAACGCGCTCTGACTGTCAGTGAAGATGGTGGTGGCAGAAGACTAGCCAACACCCAAATCAGCCATAAGGCGTCTGAGTCACACACACTCAACAATCGCTGTGAAAGATGCCCTATACTCAGCCTCATAACTAGAAGTGGCCACAGTAGGCTGCTTCTTGCTCAACCAAGATATACATGAGCTACCAAGCATGAAGCAAAAACCACTGGTGGACACACGAGTGTCATAGCAACCAGCCCAATCTGAGTCAGAAAAAGCATTCAAATCTGGCGATAGTGATCCCCCCTTGGGATAAAACAACCCAAGTAGCCGAGTACCACTCAAGTAGCGAAAGATGTGCTTAACCTCCTTCCAATGCGTGACTCCTGGGCAATGCATAAACCTGCTCATCTGTGAGACAGCAAACTGAATATCTGGCCGAGTAATGCATAAATAAATCAAGCATCCAATAGCCTGTTGATAGAGAACAGCATCAAATGCATCTCCAGCATCATGAAGACTCAATCGTAAACTTGTCTCCATAGGAGTGGCAATAGGCGTACAGTCTTCAAGGCCAAAATGCTGCAATAATGTGTCAATATATTTCGTTTGACACAAAGCCATTCCACCATCAACTTGCATAAACTGAATGCCCAAATAGTGATGCAAATGCCCCAAATCAGACATCTCAAATGAGGCATGCAAATCAGCCTTGAAATCAGCAATATGCTTCTCAATAGGACCAGTGAGCAGCATGTCGTCAACATAGACAACAATGATCAGAAGCACATCATTAGCACGCTTAACATATAAGGTGCTTTCAGTTGGACTGTTCTCAAAACCACGTGCAACCAGATAGGCATGTATCTTCTCATACCAAGCACGTGGTGCTTGCTTTAAACCATATAATGCCTTCTTTAACCTGCACACCTGGTTTTCATGCCCTTTCTGCACAAAGCCACGAAGCTGAAAAACATACACTTCTTCATGCAAGTCACCATTGAGAAATGTTGTTTTAATGTCCAACTGATGTACATTCCAACCATGATGGGCTGCAAGTGCACAAATACTCCGAACAGTAGTCATACGGCATGTAGGTCCAAAGTTCTCATCAAAATCAATGCCTCTTTCCTGCGCATAACCCTTTGCAACAAGCCTAGCCTTATACCTGTAAAGTATACCATGAGGTTTATGCTTCAGCTTGTATACCCACTTAGTGCCAATGGCCTTCTTGCCAAGAGGCAAGTCACATAAAGACCATGTACCATTCTTCATTATAGCATCATATTCAGATTGCATAGCAGCCATCCAATTTTCTGAATTCTGTGCTTCATTAAAAGAAACAGGCTCATTCTCATCACAGAGACTAGACGCAGCCATAGCATAGCAATCTGATGCAAAGCAGGCACTATGAGAGCTTGAACGAGTACGATATGACAAAGGTGCATCTATTTTGCTGTCACGCAAAGTCTGCACCAGCCATTTTGGCATAGTTTTTGCCTGCTCAGTATCAGCTCTCTCATCAACAAGTGCATCATGTAAATCTGTATCTGAAATGGAATGATCTACATCATCATATGAAACGTGCAAAGGCTGAGAAGCTGCCTCATTAGGACCAGCACTAGACTTTCCACCTGTAAAAAGAGGCATCAAAGTATCATACATGTCTTTGGAGCTAACAGATGTCTCCTTAGTACATGAAGGTAATGGTTGAATAGCATCTTCCACAAAGACAACATCACGACTAACCAGAATGCGTTTAGTCTGTGGATGATACAGACGATAGCCTTTACTTTCCGAACTATACCCAACAAATATACATTTTATTGCCTTATCATCCAATTTTTTGTGATGTTGTTCATGCACTAGTGCATATGCCAAACAACCAAAAACACGCAGATGAGAAAGAGATGGCTTGCGGTCATGCCAAGCCTCATATGGAGTGATAGACTGCAGCGCTTTAGTGGGACACCTGTTTAGTACATATGCTGCACACATGACAGCCTCAAGCCAAAAACTATGTGGTAAAGCCTGACTCTTGACCATACACCTCGCCATCTCCATGAGTGACCTGTCCTTCCGTTTAGCAACTCCAGTCTGTTGAGGTGTATATGGCACTATACACTGGTGTTTTATCCCACGTTCAGCCAAAAATGCATTAAAATCAGAAGACATATATTCCTCCCCTCGATCAGAACGGAGGGTGCCCATTTTACATGCTGACAGATTTTCAGCCAAAACCAAAAACTGTTTGAAGCATAAAAACACTTTAGACTTTGCCTTCAATGGATATACCCATGCATGCCGGGAAAAATCATCAACGAAAGTCACGAAGTAAAGATAGTTTCCAAAAGAAGGTGTCTGCATAGGACCACAGACATCACTATGTACAAGCTGCAATTTCTGCGTAGCCCGAATTGAACCATCTTTTGGAAAGGAGGAACGCTTCATTTTGCCCAAAATACAGCCTTCACATACATGTTTTCCAGGTGCTTCAAGCTTGGGCAAAGGAGACACCATATCATATTTCTGCAGGCCTAGCAAACTAGCAAAATTCAGATGACCAAGGCATGCATGCCAAAGCTTTGCATCTGACATAGCCTGAGAATCATGAACTGCACATGCCGAATCATTCACAGATCTTTCATAGTCTATGAGCTTATACAGCCTACGACATAAAATGCCAGAAGCAATAATAACATCACCATTTGAAAGATCACGAACTGTACATCTGTCATCAACAAATTTCACAACCAAGCCAATCTTGGCTAATGCAGAAACTGATAACAGATTCTTCTTGATCCCTGGCACAAATAAAGCATCTGACAAGGTGAAAGAACTACCATCAGTAGTAGTCAGAATGATCTTACCAACTCCCATAACAGGATAAGAGGAGTTGTTGGCGCATGTGACAGTATTCCCTGTAGGGGCAGGCTCGAGTGAAGAGAAGAAATTGCGCTGTGAGGTAATATGTTTGGTCGCCCCATTGTCAAAGTACCAAACATCTGAGTCCACTCCAGACATGCACTGCTCATGAGAAGATGGGTCAAAACTGCAAACAGTAGTAAATGTCCATTCTTCTTCCTACACAAGATTAGCAGACTCTGTTTTTGGTGTAAAGGCTTCTACAGCAGCCATTCTAGCCTCCTTTTTCTTTGCCTCTTTTGCAGCCAGTTTTGGACAGTTCTTTATGATATGATCATTCCCTTTACAGTACTTGCAAAACAATTTTTGCTTTTCTGATTTCTTCTCATCTTTATCATGGTTCTTCGAATGTGCAAGATTTGCAGATTTCTGCTTACTAGTAGAAGAGCTCCATTTTCCTTTGCCCTTCTGACTAGCTAGGAAAGCTTGATCTGCAACACGCATAATGGACCTGTTCTGCCTGGATTGATCTTCCTGCAACAGAACAGAGACTAACTCCTCAAATGATAAGGCATTCGAATTGCCTTTCATCATCAACCGAAGAGTAGAAGCAAAACTCTTATATGAATCAGGAAGACCATTCATAACGGTCTGCATAAGTAAGCTATCTGGTATAACCTCATCAGTAGAAATCAATTGTTCCTTTAAATCTTTGATCTTTGTTAGGAAACTGTCCATTGAATCACCTTCATTCATGTGCTCACTCTCCAACTGTTTTCGGAGGTAAGCAACACGAGCCTCATTCCTAGCTTGGTACAATGTGGTAAGTGTATCCCAAGCATCACTAGCTATTCTACAAGAGCGAATATGAGGAATAATGGCATGTTTGACATACAAAGCTATCAATGCATGTGCCTGGGCATCTCTACCATCCCAACGAATCTGCTCTGAAGTAGGTGCAGCAGAAACAGCAGCACAAACATGAATTTGCACAATATCATCTTCGACACCATCTTCATCAGCTCCAGCACTTGTATTCGCAGTACCTGTTGTTATAGGTGTAACAGGACGTCTTTCAACACCCTGCACAATGTTCCATAATCCTTTTGCAACCAATACATGTCGCATCATATAAGCCCATAATGGGTAGTTGGTACCATCCAACTTATCCTCAACAGCCAACATACGAAATACATCACTGCTTTCATCCATGGCCGGTGACTAAAATACCTTGATGCAGAAAATTGATTGTATCTCAAAAAGTTGAACGAAACTGCCCAGACGAGTTTTGCTAAACCTGTAGCAGACTTCGAGACGCTTATACAGGCGAACAGAAACAGGTATATACCTTTGGCACAAAAAGACGAAATAGCCTGCACAAGCACTGCGATAGTGCGTTCGGAGGTCAAAACGAGCTCAAAAACACCCTGAGTATGCTCACCAAATTTTGTGTGAATCTGAGACTGCAAACGGAGGAGTGTTGACGGCGCCCTAGATGAAGCGAGGACCTGCTCTAATACCAATTGTTGGAGTTAGATGTCTGCGGAAGCACACGAACAGCATAAGGAAGAAGAAGAAGCTTGGAGCACAACACACAAGACTGAATGTATTACTAGAGAATGTACAAAGATAAGTAGCCCATTAGGGCAATAGGTGTATATACAAGCCGGGGGAAAAAAACCTCCTAAAGAGGGAAAAAAGTGCCCCGGCGGTCCTAGTGTGTTCACACACATCACTACCTAAATATATCAACAAAGAAAAGGCAAAGTTTTCCGTAAAGTGAATTTCAAATTTCACTAAACACAGTTATAAAGTTTTCAGTTTCAGAAAGGTTGCTAAGCTATCGATGATTATAGAGGTGTTCTAGTATCACTCTAGCTTAGTTCTTGTGGTGTGACTAATTCTGTAGCTAAGTTCAGCCTACGTCCCACCAACAATAACCATATAAACTTCTACCTTGGAGATAAGCTTCCATCCTTAATGACCAAGGTGAGTAATTACCTCTATCCAATTTGTCAATTGATGAAGGAAATCCATCTGCCATGTTGTCCAACCTTGCTCTGATACCACTGTAAAGAGATGGATAGGTATGTGCTTGAAGATGAAGAGGTGTTGCAAAATCCTTGATCTACACCAGCCAAATCAACTCCAGGAGTATGTGGTGGGCCCTTTTAGCTTGCCAATGGATGTATTAGACACCCTATGTACCTTCTAAGATCACTCTCAAAAAGATAGATCAAAATAGATAAGTTGGAGTTAGCTCAGAGGTGAAGAACTTGCTATTTTGGTTCATACACCTGTCCAGTGTTTTGCATAATTCTCTGAGCACAACAGTAATTAGCTTAATTCCTTTTGGTTAATTCTAGTTAACTTAAAGAGCTAACTTTCAAGAGTAATCTCATAAAAAATAATGAACCACACACTAAGAATGATGTTTAACAAGTTATGACATCATCACGATTTGCACGGGCTGCTATAGTAATGAGACTAGTGAGCAGAAAAATGAACATAACTCATGATTTAGGCATTAATTCCAACAATCTTCCATATTGACAAAACATGAACATACCACAACTTAATCATACTGATGATGAGATAAAGATAGAGAAAGAATAGACGACATGTGTAAGGTGTTACGTAAGCCATCGCTTACTCATAGTATCATATATACCAATGTTCAATGTACAATGTGGAAGCAAAACTCACAACCACTCTATGTGATGAGAAATAGATGAATGAGTGAATGTACAATGTAACAAACATATTCAGATGTCTGGGCAGTAATCTGAATATACATGAGATGTGTGACCTAATAGGTTATAGAAGAGTGAATATGAGTGACTGAATGAGGAAGGATCAGTGTGAACGGAAATCCTCAAACTCATGTGAACACACCTTCTTAAACACCTCATAAAATATGCATAAAGCATATAAGTACTGATTCTCTTGTACCTATGCCAAATAGGACTCCTCCTGATATGAACGCCACGACCTCCATAAACTTCAAGTAGTACCTGTGTGCATAAAGAGAATATGTACCTGAATACTTTAACATAAGATGTGAATCTTATGTTAAACTCCATCTAATGTCTTTGAAGTAGCCAGATATCTTCTTGTAGAAGACAATATTCAACCTAATATCTTCCTGTAGAAGATAATCTTCAAAATCATGTAGATGGTCCCATCCAATGTCTTTGAAGTAGCCAGACATCTTCTTGTAGAAGATAATCTTCAAATACATCCTGTAGATGGGCGATCCTCACCATCAAGCTGCTAATGACCAAGTCTTCTTGCCATGAACAAGAGATAACCTCCTCTCCATGAGGTAGAGTGTGAGCACACCCTTCATCTTCATCAAGAAGAATCACCAAGAAGAACTCCATAGCTGCTCCTCAACATGCTTCAAGTTAGCACCATGGCTGCCCCATGTGCTAGAAGAAACACCACCTCTAGTGAGGTCCAAGCTCTAGAAAGCTTGTGTTGATCCTAGGTGAAGGATGATTTAACATGAGCATGAGGCTCTTCTTATATAGTACTCTTGATCCCTCAAAAGCACCAATAAAGCACTTCGTAAAAGAATAAATCTGCGATCGCTATTCTCGTGAAAATCAGGTCGCTCGTCTATCGCGATCCATCGCTCTCCACTTGTTTTTTTTAATTTGAAAAGCATAGATCAAAATATAACGTTCGCGCTCGCTGCAGTCTAGGGGACTTGAACCCTGGCGGGTGCTATGAGAGGACGACGACGTATCCATGCCACCAACACATTTTGGTTGTACAAAGAGTAGTAACCAGCTCTAAACACGTCAGATCTGCTCGTCTCCTTTTCTTCTTTGCCAAGAAAGACTAAGAACTAAAGCAAGGTCTTAGACAAAATGGACCAATTGCACATTGTTTTCCAACAATCCCCCCTGCAATGTCATATTGGTACAACCTGGACTGAATCTACAAACTTCATAAGCTGCAAACTATTATAAGCTTCAAGCTTGTACTCCCGCACTGACCTTCAAACCTGAATTTTTTGACTTTCCTTCAAAAAACCTGAACTTGCTGAATATGAACCATAATACTTGAGAAAATATGCAAACTAGATATCCAATAGTGTATAAATCAAGCAATCACTGCTTGACAACTGTAGCATGAGCTGTCTCTGCACCTGCTATCTCTTGTCTTCAAAAACCTGAAAACATACACTAGGATCCACATATTTGCATTTACCTTCCAAAAAGGTTTCTCAATGTACTTCTGCTGCGTCATGTAAATACACTAAACAAAATCAAGAACTGAATCCTGGAACCTGTGACTGTCAACTCACAACTTAGTGTATTATGAATACGGCTGGTTCGTCTCTGACTGTACTCAAGTCAAATCAACTCAACTCAGTTGCAATCAACTGAAATATGAGTCAAAAATCTATGATGTCATCGTGTCTTCATCCTTTAAATCCTTCATACCTCTTTCCTTCAGAACCTGGTATAAACATATATGTGCGCACTTCTGAAATATACCTCTCTGAAATATCAAGCTTCTCTTTAATAGAAATTTGGAACCTTCTCCTGAATAGGAACTTTCTCCAAACATTCTCCTTCTTCCTTCTTCTTTCAAAGCTGGAACATAAAGAGAACCTGACAAAGGAAAGATAGGAATACCTGTAGGTATGACTCTGCATTCTTTCACATATGGCTGAAAATAAGTCTTTATGTTTAATCACCCCCCTGGATGACTTAACACTAGTATCCAAAATTCTTCAAAGTATATCAGACTTGATGAAATGTGGAACGTCTTCCTTCTTTCAATAAATCTGATGTTCAGTGATCAATACCTATATCTGAAACAAAATCTCTCAACCCTTTTATTAGCACTGCGCAGTTGCCAATAGCTTCCACTATCATTCCTCAGCTTTCCAAATTGTAGAATAAGGTTAGCTGATCCTAACATAACAAAACCTTGCTGAAAGCATTTTAGGATTCATAACCTTCTGCAACATAACAAGTATCTTCTTCTATCTCTGTAACACAAATCTGATAGAATCTAAATCTTTGACTTACTTCCTCCAATGCTAAGAATCTTACAAAACAAAGGATAAACAACTGAATCATAAATGATCATTCAAGATCATATAAGATCATACAAGATCAATGATCTCTCTTGTGTAGAATCTGCTCTTATCAAACCTTCATGACTGAATGTTTGATTTACTTCCTGAATGTCTTCAAGTGTCCATGCTTCTTAAAAATTTGTTTTTCTTCAAACAAATCCTTCAAGGACTCTGCAATTCCTACTTGAAACATAAGTGGACAAACTTCTCACCTTCAGAACTCCAAAAGCTGCAAGTTGATACTTCATAACTTTCATATTTTACCCAGGTGAAATGTGATAGTACCTGCTTGATTTTCTTTTGGCTAACTCCACTTTCAATCAAGTGATAGGATATGATGGAACACCTTTTTGAATACAAACATGTATCCAAAAGTCTAGACAATCATAAAAAGTAGATTCTTCAACTGACTGGTACATCAACAAGATTCTGAATTTTCTGAAGTTTTCTGAAAATACTGAGTATGAGGTAACCTTTTCCAAACCTCAACGCAAGTCTTCAACATCTGCTACAATACTCTTTTACCTCAAGAGTTTAGATAAAGAAGAAATATACTTCTCTGCAACTTGTCATATACCAAGTAGCTCTGTATTGACACTCCAAGAATTCTTTGAGGGAACATATAAGCTGCCTGCTCAAAAAGCTTCAACATAACTCATATACATATGAGTCGAAACATATATCTGCTGCTTTTCTTTCTCTCAATGCAATTCTTTGCAAATCTACTAAATCATGACCAAGTGTAATGCAAAACAAGAAACTGCTTCTTCTTTAAACAAGATGTTCTCGTAGACTTGTCTTTGGATGTAGAGGATAAAATAGGAAAAGTATATGGAAAATATGAGAGAAAAGGAAGTCTTACTTTTCTTTTGGAAATGATGGACTTTCTTCTTCTGCATTGAATTTGGGTAATTACACACTGAGAAACAGCTTTGACAAGATGAGTAAAAAAGTCGGGTACCTGACAGAGAAGTGAAAATGAACAGACAGAGTTAACTTCAACTGAACATAACTGAAGATTGAAACACCCAAATGAAATACATATCCTCTTTCAATCATGTGTCCACCTCATACCAAATTCTTTGTGATTTTCAATACATGTAACACATCTTTAAGGCACTTTGCATTTTTATTTTCATCCAAAGGAACATCACCTATGTGTGTGATTCTATGCTTGGTATCATCCCCTATTTCTACATGTCCTTGTGTGCTTGGTTCATGCAAATTACAAAACATTTCCCTATTCTAGCTCATGTGATTTGACCATCCACTATTGATGTACCATGTGGTTTCTATGCCTTCTCTCTTACCATTTCTTTGCACCATGGATAAAATATTATCATTCTCTGATGTCTTTGAAGTATTCGCATAGTTACTTTGATTCTTTTTATGGCCTCCTTGGCTATCGTTTGAGTAAAGTCTCTTGCAAAGTGTCCTGGCTTGCCACAGTTGCAGCATTCCTTTGTGTAGTCCCTTGCTTGATATCAACCTCCTCTTCCTCTAGCTCTTCCTCTTCCCCTTGCTCCATGGCTTTGACTTGCAACCACTTGATCATTGCTTGATCTTCCTCTACCTCTACCTTGACCATTGTGTCCACCTCTCTTCCCTTTGCCTTTGCCTACATTAAAAACTTGGGCTTAATTGCCCTTTGAATGACCTCCATTGAGGTTCCTTTCCTTAGTCACCATAAGTGTGACTAATTGCTCAAAATCTGGTATTGAGCCACTCACATATACTGAAGTAGTGAATGGCCTCCATTTGTCATCATCCCTTAGCCCATTCAATGTATGAGCTAGCAAATCATCATCATCAATGGAGCTGTCTATTGATCCTAAGGCATTTGCAATTCCTTTTACCTTGAGGATATAATCATTGATGTTGCTATTCAACTCATTCTTGAGATGAATCTTTTATGCCTTTGTGGAGGTGGAGTATAATCTCTCAAAGGCCTCCCACACTTTCTTGGATGAGTCCAAGTCTTGGATATGACCAATTATGATATTACTAATGTGTTGAGATAAGATAAATATGACTCTCCTATGTCTTTCAATCCACGCATCCACTTCCTTTTCATGTGCTTGAGTGAGTGGCTCTGCATATTGAGGTCTGGGATCAGCTCCACTAACCAATCCACATAGTTCTTTGCCCATGAGAAAATTGCTAACCTAATATCTCCAGGGTTGGTAGTTTCCATTCTCCAACTTCTTTATTTGGGTAGCATACCCAACCATTGCTTATTCTATGCTTCCTTAGCCTCTTTGAGTGTGACAGAGTAGGACAAGTTCAAATGATTACCTTCTTATAGCTTTCTCCCTTGGTATGTATTGAGGAACTAACTACAAGCTTCAAGGTCTACTTCTAAATACTGATGTAGCTCACCAATGTGCTACAAGTCCTTTCCTAAGAGCTTTACTAGCTTTAGAAAGTTGCCTTGACTTCTTTCAAGAGTCCCAAATGTTATGAAGTGCTTTGATACCACTTTTGGGGAAAATTCAATACCCCTATGCAACTTTGGAAGGTTTTAGACCCTCATAGGTTGTTTTCCACAGTGCCCTAAGTTTTCTGTCTCTAATGCAAAATCTAGATGTGCAAAATATAATAAAACATTCTAGAATGAAAGTAGAACACTCTTAGCTATCTATAGCAATTTAAAACACTTGATTTTAATACTCCAATAGGGAGAACCAATCTGTGCAAGTTATACTAGTTGTCAGTACTACTATCTACCTATGTGTAGAGACACACCTTCACTATTTACAAGTTTACTCAAAAATCACTTGAAGCATACTCATAAAATTAACAACACATTGAATAGACTCTATAAGAAATTTAATGCAAGTGAAATCACTTGAAATGGATACCGGAAGGAGTTATAGCCAAAACAAAATAGTGTTGGAAACTAACTCACTCCTTAGAGAGGTAGTGAGCAATGGCTAACTACAGAGAAGAATAAGCTATCAAAATGAGTAGCTACGAAAAACAGGATACGTATAGAAACTTCCTTACACTCTGATTAACTCTAGGAAGAGATTAGTGGTCATGTTCACACCTTCATGACTTTGATTCTTACATATATAGGTTATTCAAAAGTGCTCCTACAATTTTCCAAGAACCTCTCAATCAGCCACTTAAACATTTTTGGTAAGCTATGATTTAGGAAAGTGGTTGAGGCTTCTTGATGGTTGAAATTCATGATATGAAGCCTCTTGTTATCTATTCCTACGAGACTTTATCTATGATGTAGGCAAATATTTGAAATTCTTGCACGGTGGAACATACCAGACCACCAGACTCCTCGACTAGTGGACTACTAGAAAATCACCAAAAAACTACCAGAATAACACGAAACTATGTGATCCCTGAAACTTTCAAGCCATTGGAAAAGTACCAAAAAAATCACTGAAAATCTCGGAATAACACTAGACTATGTGATCTTTGAAACTTTTAGGCCACTAGAGAAGTATTAGAAAATCACCAAAAAATACCAAAATAACACCAGAGTGTGTGATCCCTAAAACCTTTAGGCCACTAGAAAAGTACCCAAAAATCAACGAAATATATTGAAAACAATTTTGTTCATCTTCAAGGCTTGCTTTTTAACACCTGCAACCTTTGTATTTTCCCACTCGAATTGCTCAAATCATGTAGCAGGGAATGTAGCTCTACTCTCAGACTTGGAGGATCCAAGGAATAGACATGACGTCCAAACATGAGATGACACAAAGCATCCAATGGAGAAGATAGGAAATGTAAAGACTTCATATGGTAATATGAACCTATTGAGCAAGGTATTGTATGTGCCAACTATCACCAAAAACCTCATAAGGGTAGGTCAGATTGTTCAAAAAGGATTGCGTGTCAGATTCATAAAGCATGGAGCCTTTGTTGAGGATCCACATCAAGGATCCAAGAGGATAAAAAGAGGATAAAAGTCAAGTAGATTATTTACATTTGAGCCCCAAGATACTAGAAACATAATAGAGGTGCTCATTACTATGCTTAGAGCTCACAACCTAGTACAAATTGACTAGAGAGCTTTTATACACATTTAAATGGAGTGTATAGCTAACTAAAGAAAGTTATTTTACTAATATATCTATACCATACACTAAGAAATGGTTCTAACAAGTCAAGGGGGTCATCGTGACTTTTCAAGATCTAGAAGGTGTGTTGACACAATTACCTTCTATCCTTCATATCGCAAGATCCTCATAATAAAACTTGATGAAAATTGATACACAAGTAGTAGACACTTCACTCTAACTAATGAACCATAAATTATAGCAAATGAATGAACCATAAAGTAGTGATACAAGGGAAGTGTAGTGGACTACTCATACATGAGGTGAGATCAATTTATGCTCACTAAAGTAGCTCAGTGTCTCTCATAATAGCTCTATAGCAAACGACTAAAGACATGTCTATTTATACTCATAGTTTGAGTTTGAATTTGAATTTTCCCTCACCTAAAAGTGTTCCTACACTTTAGGGATGATTTGAAGTGATCCTTCCTACCACAATATGAGGCATGGGTTCAGCTCTCTAACTTCACAAGTTTCCTTATTCTCTTAGGTTTTACAATTATCAAAAGTAACAATGCCCAAAATGACTAGGATAGGTTCACATGTAGTTCTTTCTTGTGAAGGGATAAATGGATGAGTAGTCCTAAGGCTTTAGCGATGCACTTAAGGTTGCTAATTGCACCACAAAAATCCACTAGTAGATCTTCTATCTGGAATACTACTAGCCCAATATGCATCAATGTATACAAGAACCTGCAAATCTACACCAGCTTCATAAAACAATGCATAATCCAAAGTAGCACTCATAATATCTAAACGTGGCTTCCTAGGAACCTTCATAAATTGACTTTTAAGTCCGACAATGTAGCTTAGATCAGGCCTTGTAATTGTGAGATATATCAAACTTCCCACAATTTTCCTGTACATAGTAGCAGTTTCCAATGCTTCACGTGATGTAATATCCAACTTCAAATTCTAATCTAATGGCATAGAAATTGGCTTATAATTATGCATACCATACTTTTGTAGCCTGATCAAGGCATATTGCCTTTGTGCCATCAACATACCTGTCTTTGTATGTATAAACTCAATGTCGAAAGAAATAGCACAGCAAGCCAAGATCTATCATGCCAAATTCTTCCATAAGGATTTGCCTTAACTCTTTAATGTGTGCTTCATTGTCACCTCCTACAATCAAGTCATCAGCATAAATATCCACAATCATGATGCCATCATCACCCTTCCTTGCATATAATGAATGATCTATGTCATATCACGGGTGTTGCATGGGAACACCTCTAAGATGAGGTGGCATGTTTTGCCACATGGCATCAGATAGATGCATTTTATATAATACTAGAGAGAGAACTCATGAGAAGAGACTCTCACACGTGAGTCATTTGGAGGAAGACGCTCGGCAGTCGGGTGGAAGAACAAAAAAAGTGCATCTCTGTGTTCGAACACGCACGAGAGAAGCCATGCGCAAGCAAAAAAAATTATTACACTGGCATCAGAGCACTTTCTAGGCCCGCTTCCTCACGTGCATGAGCTACAAATCGAACCTGAACCACCTCCTTGCAAGGCAAACGAATTAACCAAGACACCATGCCTTGATGCTACTATTTTGAGCGCAAAACATCTTATTCAGTGACTCTAAGTAATCAGAACTCTCCTGAGAAGGCTAGGCTGCCATTCCCACTGCCCACATACAACATGCTAAGGACAACATGATCATCAAGAAGAGGAGAGGAAATATGTCCTGTTTGAGTAGAGATGCTCACACAAGGAGTATAGATTATGGAACAAAGATGCCACACTTCCCTCCCTATGAAGTGGCACCAAATGGAGTCTCGAATTTCTCAATATGGAACGAAACGAAAAGCAACGAGGCATGATTTAAAGAAGGATACCGAGAACTCCATTCCAGGTACATGTGAATTTCAATTTTATATTGAATTTTTAGGAGTCAATTATAGGAAGACTCTGATCTTTGCAAAAGAAAGCATGGGCTTTAAGCCACACCCTTTGAGGGAAAACATATTTATGGAGAGTATGGAGTATGTACTCTCATCTAGAGTCAAGAAATCCCTCAAAATACGAGAAAGCACAAGATATAAGTATCTCCAAAGTAGGTATGTTCATGATTCTTTTTACATAAATTTCAGGAGCTATTTTCGACTAGTAGCCATTTTGGGAAAGGGAAATAAAGAGGGATTTTCTTAGTTTGGTAGGAAAAATCATGCACGCATATAGTATAATATATGCACTTTCATATCCCATCAAGAAATCCAAAATATATCTCAGTACGATGGGAGTTTAAAGCTCCACAAAACCCCCTTCCATCACTGTTGAGAAAAAATTTCAGCACTTGAATCTAAGAAATTCCCATTTTGGAAGAGTGAAAAAGAGGTGTGATAGCTATGGGTGGATGGGAAAAAGTATATATACTGAGAGTACGGTGTATGGATTTCATAGGTGAATCATTATATTCATCAAAATGATAAGTTAAGGAGGACTTTTGTACCCTCAAAGACCCCCCTTTCCACACTTTTTAGGAAAAAATTCAGATGTTAATTTTTGCCAAACTCCACTTTTGGGAGTAAGTAAAGAGACCATCTATGAGGCTTCCCATTGATTAGTGCACACTTACATCGAGTATGGTGTATGAATTACCATGAAGAAGAGAAAATCATACGACGCGCTCTACTCACACACACTCATGCTCTCACTTTTTCTTCTTCCTATCTCATATATATACAGTTTTGATCCGGTGTAACAAACTCTAATTCTAGAAGTTTCTACGTTGTACATTACAGTCGTGAATTTGTCCCTTCACTAAGGCTTTGATTTTCTGAATACTTTGATTCTGCTTCTGTTTATCTTTCTTTATCTTTATGTGTGTCTGTATGTCAAATTCGTGAGTGATTCTTCAACAGTACCCAATACATATCATGTATGTTGGGATCTACAGAGAGGTACTCAGACCTTGTCTTGGTACCTAAGAACAAGTTGGTTTGGAACAGAAAGGCATATCAATGGTCACATATTGACTAGAACCAAACTAACTAGTTCGAGGACATGGGACTCATTTGAGTCAACCAACATGATTTTAGGATGGGATTCATTAGAATCCACTTGTATATTCCATTATATATATATATATATATATGTATATATATATATGGAATATATATTCGGTTTAGTGTAGGTATGGTATCGTGAATTGGAAGAAATTTTCACTTGTATGGGATAGTGCAAATGACTTCCCTTTGAGTACTTTATATGGCCAGGGAGAAAAGGACTCATAATTCATGGCATCATGTCTCATTAGATCAGAGGAGAGATCTTAGTAGACATCTCCTTAGGATTACGAATTATCCTTCATAGATTAGGGAAGACCTTTTCTTCCAGTAGAGAATGTGATGGGTGATTTTATCACCATTGGTATCACATACTCATTTTTAGGTTTTTTAGGAAGGATAATTCCATGAGTTTGTTTGGATCGTATAGATCCATGCATAGAGGATGGTTGGCAGAGATAGCTCTTTAGTATGGATACACATGTGTTCATGGTATCATGTCATATCATTGCTGACCATTTTAGCAGAGTGCTTTGACCCTTGTTAGGAATTTTTTTTCTCCACTCGTCACTACATACACCTTCATTAGTCAAGGGAGATTTGTTCTCCATCTTCATAGGAATATATGTAATGAGAGATTATGCATTAGTTATGGAAGAGAAGACTAAATAAATTCATAAGCTTCTCTTTTAAGGAAAGGAGAAAGTGGAAATCAGCTCAGAGATCCATGAGAGATCTCACTTTAGCTTAGTGGTCTCACTTTAACTCCTATTCTTTGAGAGAGAAAGAAGGAAAGGAAAATATGATTTCTTCATAGGAGAAGAATAGAGCATATTTTCCTTTTGATAGAAGAGGTGTTTGGGAAACATCTCTTAGTTTATATCTCAGAAGGAATTCATTTACTCTACTTTTCAGTATATTTTTCCTTCACGTGGGAGTCTCTTTCTCCACTATTTTTGGAGGAAAATATGGAGAACTTATGTAACATATTCTCAATTATGAGCGGAGTAAATGGATTCAACAGAATCTCTTTTAAAGGGAAAGGGAAAGTGGAATATGTTCCACTGATAGAGTTCTTTTTCTTAAAAGAGATTGAATAGAGAGAGTGAGAGTTTCACTTTCTCACTTTCAGGTTGTCTAGATAGAAGTGGAACTCTTCTATCACAGACAAGAGGGGAATCAGTTAATCATGATGGTTAGATTGAGTCTCACATGCAAACTCTGGAGAGGAGCAATTATGTTAATCCAGTGATGGTCCTTGACTAGATGAGATGATCTAGTTATTGACATAAGTGAGACTGGGAGTAGAGTTATGATTCTTCTCTTTAGGATTTCCAATAGATATGGAGATATCTAACCTATGGAGGTACCAAACTCTTAGTTGGTGTTACATCATGAGCATGATGTGTAAACATCAGTTAGGAGGATGGGTACTTAGGGACTATCTGAATCTCAAAGGGAATGCTTTTTGCATTCATATGGAAAACTACAGGGAAGAGAATATTATAGAGTTTGCACTAGTGCCAATAGATGCTCTTCTAATAGAACTTAGTCCAATGGTAAAGGATGACAAACCACAGACTTTTTGGTTGGTGAAATGTAGAGATTGGATTTTACTATCATGAGCTAGATGATGGATTTGCATAGTTCACAAGATAGTTAAGTTAAACTATTACTTGTGATTACACTCAAGGTTAGGAAGACCTAGAGTGGTATGAGGGCAATCTATCATTTAGTTTTAGATGGGTTTGGAGTCACTTGTTATGGGACTTTGTTCTATATTTTAGAGGATTATATGGTTTATTATCTCCACTATGGTACAATCAAGCTTATAAGTTTGGCACTTTACACTTGCTTCTCATACTATTACTTCATAGAGGATATATCATATGGACTAAAGTCATTTGGATGATGTTGTATGTTATGGGAGTGATAGTTTGGAGGTGGAGTGTATATGGGAGATGGTAGGCATCACTCAGACGGTTTCCCACCATTGAGATGATCTCATATGAGACTTCTTAAGGGGAAGGATATGGGGAAACAACACACAGAGATGACCATGTACATAGAGTACATGGGGTTCAGGGGAGTCCGAGCACTTTCTTCTTCCATTACGAACATTTCATCTACATTTTCGAGGACGAAAATGTTTTCAAGGGGAAGGAAATGTCATATCATGAGTGTTGCATGGGAACACCTCTAAGATGAGGTGGCATGTTTTGCCACATGGCATCAGATAGATGCATTTTATATAATACTAGAGAGAGAACTCATGAGAAGTGACTCTCACATGTGAGTCATTTTGAGGAAGACGCTCGACGGTCGGGTGGAAGAACAAAAAAAAGCGCATCTCTATGTTCAGACATGCGCGAGAGCAGCCATGCGCAAGAAAAAGAATTTATTACAATCTACATCGCACATAGAAAATCCAATGGTGGTTAAGTAGTCAACAATACTTGCATGCCAAGCACAAGGGGCTTGTTTAAGTCCATACAAAGCCATTTTCAAGGTGCTAATATACTTTGGGTGCTTTGAGTCTTCATATCCTTGTGGCTAGTCCATTTATACTTCTTCCTGTAACTCACCATGTAGGAAAGCATTCTTCACATCCATCTGATGAAAAGTCCATCCTTTTGATGTAGCTAATGGAACAACTCTTCTAGCAATTGAAATTTTAGCTACAAGGCTAAAAATTTCCTCATAATCAATGCCATATGTCTATGCATATCATTTTGCTGCCAATCATGTTTTGTACCTGCTTATGCTACAATCAACATTGTGTTTTACCTTGTAAACCCACTTGTAGCCTATGGATTTCTTTCCTTGCAACAATCAAACTAGCTTCCATGTATCGTTTCCATAAAGTGTAGCCATCTCCTCATCCATATCTTTTTCCAATCTGTGATTCCAATTGCATCTTCAAAGCAAGAAGGTTGAGCATCTTGTATTACCTTCATCATGTAGGCACAATGACAAGCCAGATAATTGTCATACATCAATTGTTTTACTGAATTTTGCATCCTCCTATATCTTCTTGGTCCTGGTTCACTTCTCCTTGTATCATCTGCATGTGCCTTTCTTACTCCTGGATGTCTTCACAAAGGGCCATCCAAGTTCCTCATAAAGGCTCTTTTCTGAACCGCTTGAATCTCCATCAATGTCTTCAAAACCTATAGATGTTTTACTACCAGTAGAAAGCTTTTCTTTACCTTTCTTCCATGTAGTTGATGAATTTTCTAGACTAAAATTTCCATGCAATCTTCCACTCCATGCATTTGAGTTGGAACTATTGCCTGGTGATGCATCACGTTCACTCAGAACTTGAGATTCTACACTTGCTTTTTTAGCATTTCCTTTTTCATTTGAGTCAACATTAAGTCCTTCTTTGGCATCTACATAGAAGCTTGAAATTTCTTCAAACACCACATCTCAACTTACCTTCACCTATCATGTGAGTGGTTATAGCATTTATATCCTTTTTTCTCAAGGGAGGACCCAATGAAGATAGATTTCAGCCTTTAGATCAAGCTTCATCCTCAAATCATGTATAACATGTACATATTCAAGACAACCAAATACTTTCATATGTGATAAGTTTGGCTTTTTACCTCTAAACTTCTCTTCAAGTGTAACTTGATGTACACAGCAGTAGTCAGAGTTCTATTAATGATGTATATAGCAGTATGCACAGCTTCTTCCCAATAAGAATGAGGCATATTCTTCTCATCCATCAATCCTCTTTCTATTTCTGCAATATGTCTATTGTTGCATTCAGAAACCCCATTCTATTGTGGTGTGTATCAGCATGAAAATTGACATTGAATTCCATGACTTTTAAGAAAGTTGCTGAAAATATTTGAAATGTATTCACCTCCTCCATCAAACCTTAATGTTTGAATATAATTTCCTATCTGCTTTTCCACCATAGTCGGAGAAGAAATAGAAGAAAAGCAGATAGTAAGGCAAATCATAAATGGCATCAAGGCTGATGATAAATGGGACTCCTTTACCATAGCAATGGACCTATATATGGACATGCAGATACCTGACCCCAAGACATTGATGGGGCAACTCTTCACACATGAGACAAAGCTCAACAAGAATGGAGATACTTCAAGAGTTAATCAATCTTTTGCTCTTTAAACGGATAAAAAGTAAAGATAAAGGCAAAGGTAAGAGGAATGAAGAAGAGGCAAGTACCTCTCAAGTTAATTTCACAGGTAGAGGAAGAGGTACTAGAGGAAGGGGCAGAGGAGCAAAGCAAGGTAGGGGGAGACCATAAAACTCTTCACCTTGCAACATTTGTAGCTTAACTAATCATACCACAGATGAATGCTTCAAGAACACAAAGAATCAGAGAGGCGTTGGAGGAGATAGTGGATAGTCTTCAGAGATGAAGTGGTGTTTCTTGATCCTGCTTCACACCTGTGAAGAATTATTGTTGGAGAGTACAGTGGGATTCTTTAGCTAGCTAATGATCATAAATAATCATCTATGTTTCTTGGAACATGATCCACTAATCATTGGATCAAAACATATAGGTAGGAATGTATCCAAGACTAAGAAACTTGTTATTCTTGTATATACACTTGTTCAATGTTTTGAACAGTTCTCTAAGCACAGTAGCAATTAGATTAATTCCTTTTGGGGATATCTAATTATCTTAGATAGCTACCAATCATGAGTGATCTCATAAAAAATGATGGACTACACACTGAGAAAGATGTTTAGGAAATCACAAAACCTTCCCGACAATTACGGGATGCAACAATCAATAGACCAAAGAGTAGAGATATGTTAATATCTCATGATCCAAAGAGTCAATGATAATGAGACTTTGTAGTAATATACTAGACAGTATGCTGAATCTACCATGCTTTAAATCATGACAAATGATCAATCACACACTGAGAACAAGCTCTTAGAAAGCCACTATTCTGATGTAGTCATAACAGAGAAGTGAAATGAGAATGTAATGATAATATGTATATTGAATCCTATATAAATATAATGTAAATGGAAATCATATATTGCACAATGTGTGAGAGGTGAATGAGCTATGAGATGAGATCCCAATTCACAATAGATGCCCTTCACAATGATCTCATGGAGTTGAGATATCATGCGGGTCATGTCATCCTCTTTTTATAGTTGTAATTGGAGCCAATATTTGAATTCAAATTCAAAGAGATCTACCTAAAAGTGAATCATAAATTATAGGATATATTCTCTCATCAATCAACAACTAAGAACTTTGAGATTTGATGCTTCCTAACTTCCTCGTGGTTGTAGGACACTTTTACAAAAGTAAATGTGAATAGTTTTTACAATGGGTTGATCACATAATGTTCTATAAGAGATGTGCCCATTAACCAAGTATGTGGGCTTGGTTTTAATTGCACCAATAGCTCCCCCTAAAGCCTAAAATGCTTGATCTTCATTCCTTCTTGATTTCTTGCAAACCAATCATCAATTTAAATCTACTCATCTTGGTTCCATCCGAAGACTTTGTGAGTATATCTACACATTGTAAATGAGTTGATACATAGGATAGTTGAATATCCTTGCTAAGCAGTTTTTCCCTTACAAAATGATAGCGCACTTCAATGTGCTTAGTCCTTGCATGATATACAGGATTAGCAGCCAAATGAAGTGAACTAGTGTTGTCTCCAAAGATTATCGGAGTGTAAGAGTGCAACCCCAAATCTGCACAGAGTTGCTTGAGCCACATAGCTTCTTGAGTTGAATTTGCCAAACTTCTGTATTTTGCCTCTGTAGATGATAAGGCCACAGTTGGTTGCTTCTTAGATGACCATGATATAAGTTTTGAACCTATAAAACATAAGTACCCTGAAGTGCTCCTCATGTCATCCTTGGAACCAGCCCAATCTGCATCAGAATACATCTTTATCTCTAAGTCATACGTGAAGGGATGAAACAACCCTCATTCATGGTACCCTTTAGATATTTTAGCACCCTTTTGGCAGCTTTCATGTGAGGCTTTCTTGATGCATGCATAAACTGACTCAATGTACTTACTCCATAAGCAATGTCTACTCTTGTTAGGGTAGCATGATTGAGGCTCCCTACAAGGTTTTGGTAACCTATAACATCCTCAAGAAGTTCTCCCTCATGAGAACTAAGCTTATGGTTGAGTTCCATGGGTGTACCTGCAATTTTGGTATTCTCCATCTTGAATTTTACCAACATATCATGTATATATTTTCTCTAAGGATAATTTCTTCTACTTTGTAAGTGTTGTTACTACTATTACTAATGATACTCAAGTAATGTGAAGAGTTTCTTGTAAGAAAATCATGTTTCTACTTCCTTTGAGTGTCTTCTTGATTTGTTGAGTCTTTCTCTTGTGAAATCTATGGAATTTGTGAGCTTTTCTTGTGTATTTTTGAGTGAAATGTATGAAGAGAGCTGATTATCAATCTATTGAGTGAATTGTTTCAAGAGATCAATACTAGAAATGGAAATTCTTAGTTTTTATAGAATCGTGATTGTCTCATCTGTGTAATACAGGTACTGTTTTTGAAATCTGGCTCTATATTTGTAATCTATAGAGAAAATGGCACACTTAAGGCACAGAGATTATTGAAAATTCTTTTGTATAGCTCAAGATAGTCAAAACCCTAGTTTTCCATCTTCATCTTCATTAATTTCTCAGAAATTAGTCATGTTTCCTCTTATTCTTGGATTCCATTAACTAGAAGGGGCTATGGTCTTTGCATACTTCCAGGATTGACAATTTGATGAAGTGTTAGTTAATCCTTTGTGCTATAATGATTGGGGAGGACAACTCCAAAGGTTAACAACAAACATTTTTGGCACCGTTGCCGGGAAGAAAGAAAAAGCTTGATTGAAGTCTTGGACCTTGCTGGATCTTCCATTGTTGATGGTATTTGAACACATTGGAAAGGTACTACTCTATAATCATGTAAGAAAACTTGGAAAGGTAGGTTTTAGGCTTGTCTTTTGGGAAAAGAAAGCTTGAATTAACCTTTTGAGACATGTAAGTGTATATCTTTATGCAAATTGATAGTTGCTCATGCTTTTCAAGAGTAACGTGCAGGTTTTTTGCAAAAAGATGGCTTGATTTGCTGAAAGAAAAGTGAAATGTGTTTATCTTTGCATATTTAGATTTCCATTTGCTTGTCTTAGGTGAATTGCTTGTCTTTTGGAAAGATTATTTTGGTCACTTAAAGGAAAGGTGTTGAGTTTATCTTTGCATAGATTGATAGTTGCACTTGCCAACACATATTTTCTTAAGAAGCCCTATTCCCATTGTGAGATTGCAAGTATAGTGAGTGCAGCCAATCATATTTCGAAAGACTAGTGGATCTTCAAAAAGAAAACCCTAGGTGAAGTATTTTCCTTGATTTAGGGTAAAAATGACTAAAAAAATCATAAAAATTTGATAAAACTACAAACAAATTTCTTTTTTGTAATGAAGTGATGTATGAGGTGTGCGTTGAGTAGAGGATGAGGATAAGTTGAAGAAAATTTCAAAAAATTAAAATATTTCAAGTGAAAGTCAAAATTGTTTTTTTTTTTCATTTTCTCTATAAAAAAAATTAAAACTTGGTTGAGTTTTGATAAATTTCAGGTGAAAATTGATTTGAAGTTGTTGAAGAACATTTGAAAAGATCAAGAGGGAAGAAGAGTCAAAAAATTCAATTTTCAGGGAGTTCCAAAAAAACACGATTCTCATCTCAGAATCCCGATTTTCAATAAGATGGTGAATTTGCTTCATTTGTACTTTTGGGCATCTAGGTAAGTCATTAAAAGTCTTATAAGTTGCACATTTTAAGGAAATTAAAATTTGAGTAAGTTTTGAGCACAAAATCATCAAATCTGGGTTTTGGGCACAAAATCATGATTTTCATTAGTGTGAAGAAGCATGTAAATTTTTCTTTTGAGGATGGGATATCAAAAGTGAAGTAATGTTTTTGCACGGGAGCAAGAATCATCAAATTTGGAACTTAGATTCTTAAATTTACTCACAATCGCAATTTTCTAGGGCCTATAAAAGCACAAATTTCATTTCAAAAGTCATTGAGAGAGAGAGAGAGTGAGAGATAGAGAGAGAGAGAGTGAGCAGACAGTCGTGATTCTCAGCAGACCAGCAAACTTGTGCACATTTGGCAATCTAGCAAGAAGGTATTGATTGTACACCTTATTTTGCATTAGATAAATCTTCAAAGTCGTGTTTTTTTGAAAAAAAAATCAGTAGAAATAAGAAAACATAAAAATCGCAATTTTTTGTTTTTGTGTTTTGCATAGCATTTTTTTGAAGTTTTGCATTATTTCTTTTATTGCATGCTCATAAAATAGCTAGGCGCTTCAGAACTTGTACTCAAAATCAAAAAAATCAAAACTCAAAGATTCACAAATTTTACACAAAATCGCGATTCTGTGCAAGAACCAAAATCGTAATTTCCAGAATATGATTTTCATCAAAAAATTGTGTTTTTAATGATTGTGAGCAATCACGATCGTTTGGAAACCATAGGATCGTGAAAAATACAATTTTGTGCTCAAAGTCGTGAAAAAACAGGACTTTGAGTCAGAATCATGAAAAAACACGATTTTGAGTCACAGTCGTAAAAAAACACGATTTTGAGTCAAAGTCGTGAAAAAACATGACTTTGGATCAAAGTCATGTAAAAACACGATTGTCAACCAAAATCGTGAAAAATACGATTTTGGTCAAAAATCGTGGAAAAACACGATTTTCATTGAAAGTCGTGGAAAAATACGATTCTAAGTGAAAATCGTGAAAAAAAACGATTTTCATTCAAAATCGTGAAAAACACGATTTTGATCAAAAATTGTGGAAAAACATGATTTTCATTGAAAATTGTGGAAAAACACGATTCTAAGTGAAAATCGTGAAAAAACACGATTTTCATTCAAAATCGTAGAAAACATGATTCTGACACCAAAATCGTGAAAATCACGATTGTGTCCAAAAAAATTTGAAAAAAAAACATGATTTTGGATCACAAGAGGTAATATCATTTAAATTAAATACCAAAGTAAAATATCTTGGTGCAAATCAAATAAAATTACTCTGATTAAAATTACATTCTGATCAAAATCGTGAAAAAACACGATTCTTACTAGAGAATCGTGGAAACCATGATTTTGAACTAAAAATGATATTTAGCATAAATCTTAAGGAAGATCAAAATCATGAATATATAGAGTCCTATAAAATTGTGATTTCTGAGGTTTAACTTAGAAAATACATTTTTTGGGCTCAAAATCGTGATTTTCAACTGAAAATCGTGAATTTCCTTAATAATGGTATTTTTGACTAAACATTTATCAAAGAAACTTGTAGAGCTGTAGAAAACACCATAAACTCTTAGAACGTAAAACTATGAGTTTTATTACTTCAAAAAATCATCAAAATCATGGTTTTTGGAGAAGACACGATTTTGGTAAAAGTAAGAGGAAAATTCATACTCTGACTGTGGATTTTGGACCCACTATATAGGTTTTGTTGTAAAAACCTTATTCTTATAAGAATATAGGATTTTTTTACCTAAGGAACAATTTAAAAAGCATCAAAATCGTGGTTCTTGCCAAATCACGATTTTGGTCAATTCAAAGAGTTTATAACACTAGATTTTATAAACTCTTAGACTTAGCGTTTATGTTGATATATTTAGGTAGTGATGTGTGTGAACACACTAGGACCGCCGGGGCACTTTTTTCCCTCTTTAGGAGGTTTTTTTCCCCCGGCTTGTATATACGCCTATTGCCCTAATGGGCTACTTATCTTTGTACATTCTCTAGTAATACATTCAGTATTGTGTGTTTGTGCTCCAATGCTTCTTCCTTGTGCTGTTCGCGTGCTTCCGTAGACATCTATCTCCAACAATTGGTATCAGAGAAAGTCGTCGCTTCATCTAGCGCGCCGTCGACACTCCTCCGTTTGCAATCTCAGATTCGCACGAAATTTGGTGAGCATACTCAAGGTGTTTCAGACATCAAAACATCTTTGCTCTGTGGTGCCAAAATCGCGATCTAAGCTCGTTTCGGCCTCCGAACGCATTATCACAGTGCTTGTGCAGGCTATTTCATCTTTTTGTGCCAAAGATATATGCCAGTTTATGTTCGCCAGTATAAGCATCTCAAAGTCTGCTACAGATCTAGCAGAATTCGTTGGGGCAGTTTTGTTCATCTTTTTGCAATACAGTCAATTTTTTGCATCAAGCTATTTTAGTCACCGGCCATGGTTGAAAGCAGTGATGTATTCCGTATGTTGGCTGTTGAGTATAAGTTGGATGGTACCAACTATCCATTATGGGCTTATATGATGCGACATGTATTGGTTGCAAAAGGATTGTGGAACATTGTGCAGGGTGTTGAAAGACGTCCTATTACACCTCTGACTACAGGTGCTAGAGCTGATGAAGATGGTGTCGAAGATGATATTCTGCATATTCCTGTTTGTGCTGTTGTTTCTCCTGCACCTACTGCAGAGTAGATTCGTTGGGATGGCAAAGATGCCCAGGCACATGCATTGATAGCTTTGTCTGTCAAACGTGCCATTATTCCTCATATTTGCTCTTGCAGAACAGCTAAGGATGCTTGGGATACACTTACCACATTGTACCAAGCTAGGAATGAGGCTCGTGTTGCTTACCTCCAAAAATTGTTGGAGAGTGAGCACATGAATGAAGGTGATTCTATGGACAGTTTCCTAACAAAGATCAAAGACTTGAAGGAACAGTTGATTTCTGCTGATGAGGTTATACCAGATAGCTCACTTGTGCAAACCGTTCTGAATGGTCTTCCTGATTCATATCAGAGTTTTGCTTCTACTCTTTGGTTGATGATGAAAGGCAATCCAAATGTCTTGTCATTTGAGGAGTTAGTCTCTGTTTTGTTGCAGGAAGATCAGTCCAGGCAAAACAAGTCCATTATGCGAGTTGTAGATCAAGCTTTCTTGGCTAGTCAGAAGGGCAAAGGAAAATGGAGCTCTTCAACTAGTAAGCAGAAATATGCTAATTCTGCATAATCGAAGAAGGAAGATAAAGATGAGAAGAAATCAAAAAAGTAGAAATTGTTTTGTAAGTACTGTAAAGGGAATGATCATATCATAAAGAACTGTCCAAAACTGGCTGCTAAAGAGGCAAAGAAGAAAGAGGCTAGAATGGTTGTTGCAGAGGCCTCTACACTAAAAACAGAGTCTGCAAATCTTGTGCAGGAAGAAGAATGGGCGTTTACTACTGTCTGCAGTTTTGACCCATCTCCTCATGATCAATGCATGTCTGCAGTAGACTCAGATGTTTGGTACTTTGACAGTGGGGCGACCAAACATATTACCTCGCAGCGCAGTTTCTTCTCTTCACTCGAGCCTGCCCCTACAGGGAATACTGCTACATGTGCCAACAACTCCTCTTATCCTGTTATGGGAGTTGGTAAGATCATTTTGACTATTGTTGATGGTAGTTCTTTCACTTTGTCAGATGCTTTATTTGTGCCAGGGATCAAGAAGAATCTGTTATCAGTTTCTGCATTAGCCAAGATTGTCTTGGTTGTGAAATTTGTTGATGATAGATGTACAGTTCATGATCTGTCAAATGGCGATGTTATTATTGCTTCTGGCATTTTATATTGTGGGCTGTATAAGCTCATATACTATGAAAGATCTGAAAATGATTTGGCATGTGCAGTAAATGATTCTCAGGCTATGTCAGATGCAAAGCTTTGGCATGCACGCTTTGGTCATCTGAATTTTGCTAGTTTGCTATGCCTGTAGAAATCTAAAATGGTGTCCTCTTTGCCCAAAATTGAGGCACCTGGAAAACATGTTTGTGAAGGTTGTATTTTGGGCAAAATGCAGCGTTCCTCCTTTCCAAAAGATGGTTCAGTTCGGGCTAGACAGAAATTGTAGCTTGTACATAGTGATGTCTGTGGGCCTATGCAGACACCCTCTTTTGGAAATTACCTTTACTTCGTGACTTTCATTGATGATTTTTCCAGGCATGCATGGGTATATCCACTCAAAGTAAAGTCCAAAGAGTTCATGTGCTTTAAACAAGTTGTTTCATGACTTGAATGTGCAGGTTGATGTACCACTGATATATGGGGATAACTTGAGCAGCATTCATATGACCTCAAATCCTATTTTTCATGCTAGAACAAAGCATATAGAGGTTCACTATCATTATGTTCGAGAGAAGGCCATGAACAATGAAGTGCAGGTTTCTTTTGTTGGAACAAAGGATCAAGTTGCAGATATCTTCACCAAATCCTTGGATGGACCAAAGCTTCAAAGATTCAACTATATTCTTGGCATGAAGGAAATACCCTTTGAAACTTGAGGGGGAGAATGTTGCGAACATTTGTTTTATGTAGGGTACAAGTTTCAAATTATGTAAATACCTTTGGGAAGTCTTCAAATACTTCAAGAAGGCTCATATTATTCATAAAATGTAGCAAAAATACCACGTGAGTTCTAGAACATGGTGAGTCAAATTAGTGAGTCACAAGGGAGCTTCAGTGGTGTCCTAGTGGAAGGTCGATGTGGCTAGTTCTCAAAGTCCATCAATACTTTGCTTATTTGAGCACTTGAGTCATGTAATACCTCCATCCAAGTGTCTACCACGAATTTAGATGTATTAGGAAGGTTTTAGATTAGTTTCCCATGCTATAAAAAGAGGAGAAAAGTCGTGATCTTGTGGGATGTCCAAGAGAGTCATATGTGTATCTCTACACTACTGTAGTTTTGTATGCAGAGATTGCAGAGCTTGTATCGCCCTCATTATATATCCAAATTACATGTTTGATAGCTCATTGGAAAGCTCTTACTGTCTACTTTTGTCCTGGAAATTTTCATAATCATTGGATGTGTGAGCTGAGAGCAATACTCTCTGCAAGTAGTGTGTGTTCTCTGTTTTTTATCCCTGCTGAAGGTCTCCATTAAACCTCAAACTTGCAGAGGTCATAGCTCCTTGTGTATGTATTCAAATCATGTGTTCTTTGGCTTGTTGGAAAGCTCTTTAAGTCTACTTGTATTCTCGAAAGTTTCAAAGTCATTGGAGTTGTGAGTTAAGAGCAGTAGTCTCTGCAAGTGATGTGTGTCCTCAGGTTCATCTCTGTTTCAAGGTCTCCATTAAAGCTGCATATTGCAAAGGTCATAGCTCATTGTGTATTTATCCATTTGAGGTGTTTTATATCTTGTTGGAAAGCTCTTAGAGTTTAGGTTATGTGTGTGAAACAGTTTTGGAAAATTCCAAGTGAGTAAAGAGAAATTTGCTCTGCAAGAAAATTGGTCTGTGCATACAAGTTTGTGAAAAAGTCAACTAGGTCCTGTTGGGTTTCACCTACTTCTAGCTGTACTTTGGAGATCAATAAACTCCAACATCACCCACATCTGCACCTCTCCCACCCCCCATTTACCCACAATCTCCCATCCCCCCACCTCCCCCCTCACCCTTCTCTAGTACTGCATCCACAATCCCCTTGTCCCTTCCCTTCCCCGCTGCATTCAACACCATTTCCCCCACCATTCCCTTTAATAATGTATGTAATAATATGTATCAATGCGTGTCCCAACTTCAGCAACACTACCAACACCTTGACAACCGACATACAAGGCTCTTTCGAAGCCACGAAGATCTCCAAGCACGATGTAGGGATCTTGAAGAGCAGAAGCAGCTACTACAACAGCAATACGTGACACTACAGGAGCAATACGCACAATTAGAGGCCAACCCACCCCAAGCAGATGATGAAGAACGACGACACATGGACGAGCTGCTACATTCTCAAATCACGGAAAACCTGAAACTTCGACGGAACTTGGGCCTCCTCCGCAAGCATATGTCTACAACGCTAGAGGAGAATAAAAGATTACAAAAACAAAATGAAGAAAATCTGGAGGCGGCCATGGAGGGTTCCCCACAGGAAATGAACCCAGAGCGATTCAAGGCCATTCCCTCTGAGAATATGAAGGTGGTATTAGAAACTCATGCAGATCTAATGGAGGCCCATGCCGCTTTAGAAAAAGAGAGAGATGAGTTACGACGACAGTTGGCCATCCGACAGACAGAACCCAGCCAGAGCACAACCGCAGCAGATACAGCTGAAGAGGTCACTAAACTCCGGGCCGAACTTGAGGAATTACGCAGCAAGGTCATGCAATACGAGCGTCAGCCCTCCCCTCTGGTAGAGCCTGAGCCTGACGATCTTGTGCCAATTGAAGTAGAAGAAACATTCGAGGACCCCTATGTCCCGATGCCAACACCCGGAGGTAAGCGCACAGAACAGGGCATGGACACAATTGAAATTGAGGCACCTGAATGGATGCAAAAATTAGAGAAAGTAGCCACGACGCATGATGATAGGGTGGCAGTCCAAATCGCATTGATGTCAAAATTGGAAGAGGTTGTAATAAAATCCGATTATTTTCAGAATCTCTCACACCATAGGTGGATCGGCCCATCGGACGACCTGTATGTTCCTTTTTGCGTGCTAATGGCGGATTAAATTGCGGAGATCAAACACCACACCTCAAGGGAACCCACCTCTGCCACCCAATTTGCACCTGATGACATCCCCGAAAGCGTCAAGCAGGGACATATTCGCCAACCCACGTGGAGAATTCGGCTGCTAGAAACATACCCGGAAATGGTAAGAACATGGAACAACATGCCATTGTACATCAAATATAACCCATGTTATTGCCCTGTATTTCGAAGGAGATCATGGCCGGAGTACACACAAACAGTGCTAACAATTAAAGGATGTGAGAAGTGGCTCAATTATGTGTACTTCGCACCCCCGAAGGGCCCACCTACTATTGCATATATGATTTCGACGATTCGACATTGGGGGGTCCGTTTCAAGAATGTGCCTGATGTCATGACTCAGATGTGCCTGAAGATTTTCAAACTTATGCTGGTCACCTTCAGAACCTTCAAGAATGTCAAGGAACCGCATCTCTCAGCACTAGGATTTAATGAAGGTAATCAGGACCTTGTATACGACATGAGCACAACCCCATCGATTAATGTTGTGTATGCATGGCACGCTCGCATCAAATATCTACCGGCCTGCTTCAAACAAACTTTTGAAGAGATGTTTGTCACGTGATTCTGGGAATATCACTCCGAGATATTCATTCCTAGACCATCCCATCTCTTGCAGTTGTTTGCAGTGGAACAAGCTCTACATTCCGAAAAGCTACGTATACCACATCCAGAGGTTCCCGGGCCGGTAGACTGGGATGCTCTTCTGACAGATTTGGCCAAAGGGTTGAGAATTGTTGAACATCACTTAGCGCAGGATGTCGTCGAGTACTACATCCAAAAACCCACTCAACAAGGGTCTGTCAGGGACGACAGACGCGAGAGAGGGGGGGGTGTTAGCAGCAGACAAGGGAGTCAACGAAGATCTGGCAAATAGGCCAGTAATTTTCCTCATGAAGAAGCAAGTACGAGCACTCAACGCAGATCTAGCACTAAGGCAACCTTTAAATTTTCAAATCCTTTACACCCATTTAAAGTGATTTTCATCACTAAACACCATTGTAAATACCAATTCATCTTTTTGTAGCTCCATTTTGTGCAAGCCAAGGAGTCCTTGAGCTTGAGGAGCTTTAGAAGTATCTACCTGCCAATTTTCGTAATTTTTAGATATCGTTTGAGCCCTCAAATAAGCCCTGGAACCTAATTTTTAACTAGGCCGGACACTAGGTCTGGACAGGGCCAAAACTTAGCCAAAAGCTATAAAAAGAGCTAGAGAGCTCATTTTTGAGGGTGGATTGTAATTGAAACAAACTTGTAAGAGCTCTTTGAAAGTAATCTAAGAACTCCATTGCTCCTCACTCTTCGTCTTGCCTTGTGTGCGCGTGTGTGTGTATGTGTGTGCATGTTGGTGTGCTTCTCACTCACGCACTTGTGCTTCCACTTGCTCGAGGTCTTCATACCATCCTCACGTCTTCCCAGATTGACATTAAAGGAGGTGCTACTCGTCACTGAGCTACACCAAATTTTGGCGCCGTTGCCACCCTCAAAAATGAGCTCTCTAGCTCTTTTTATAGCTTTTGGCTAAGTTTTGGCCCTGTCGAGACCTAGTGTCCGGCCTAGTTAAAAATTAGGTTCCAGGGCTTATTTGAGGGCTCAAACGATATCTAAATTACGAAAATTGGCAGGTAGATACTTCTAAAGCTCCTCAAGCTCAAGGACTCCTTGGCTTGCACAAAATGGAGCTACAAAAAGATGAATTGGTATTTACAATGGTGTTTAGTGATGAAAATCACTTTAAATGGGTGTAAAGGATTTGAAAATTTAAAGGTTGCCTTAGTGCTAGATCTGCGTTGAGTGCTCGTACTTGCTTCTTCATGAGGAAAATTACTGGCCTATTTGCCAGATCTTCGTTGACTCCCTTGTCTGCTGCTAACATCACCTCAATGTGCTTAGTGCGAGCATGGAACACAGGGTTCCTCGCAACTGCCAATGTGCTCTGACTGTCAGTGAAGATGGTGGTGGCAGAAGACTGGCCAACACCCAAATCAGCCATAAGGCGTCTGAGCCACACACACTCAACAGTCGCTGTGAAAGCTGCCCTATACTCAGCCTCACAACTGGAAGTGGCCACAGTAGGCTGCTTCTTGCTCAACCAAGATATACATGAGCTACCAAGCATGAAGCAAAAACCACTGGTGGACACACGAGTGTCATAGCAACCAGCCCAATCTGAGTCAGAAAAAGCATGCAAATCTAGCGGTAGTGATCCCCCCTTGGGATAAAACAACCCAAGTAGCCGAGTACCACTCAAGTAGTGAAAGATGCGCTTAACCGCCTTCCAATGCATGACTCCTGGGCAATGCATAAACCTGCTCATCTGTGAGACAACAAACTGAATATCTGGCCGAGTAATGCATAAGTAAATCAAGCATCCAATAGCCTGCTGATAGAGAACAACATCAAATGCATCTCCAACATCATGAAGACTCAATCGTAAACCTGTCTCCATAGGAGTGGCAATAGGATTACAGTCTTCAAAGCCAAAACGCTGCAATAATGTGTCAATATATTTCGTTTGACACAAAGCCATTCCACCATCAACTTGCATAAACTGAATGCCCAAATAGTGATGCAAATGCCCCAAATCAGACATCTCAAATGAGGCATGCAAATCAGCCTTGAAATCAGCAATATGCTTCTCAATAGGACCAATGAGCAGCATGTTGTCAACATAGACAACAATGATCAGAAGCACATCATTAGCATGCTTAACATATAAGGTGCTTTTAGTTGGACTGTTCTCAAAACCATGTGCAACCAGATAGGCATGCATCTTCTCATACCAAGCACGTGGTGCTTGCTTTAAACCATATAATGCCTTCTTTAACCTGCACACCTGGTTTTCATGCCCTTTCTGCACAAAGCCACGGGGCTGAGAAACATACATTTCTTCATGCAAGTCACCATTCAGAAATGCTGTTTTAATGTCCAGTTGATGTACATTCCAACCATGATGGGCTGCAAGTGCACAAATGCTCCGAACAGTAGTCATATGGCATGTAGGTGCAAAGGTCTCATCAAAATCAATGCCTCTTTCCTGCGCATAACCCTTTGCAACAAGCCTAGCCTTATACCTGTCAACTGTACCATCAGGTTTACACTTCAGCTTGTATACCCACTTAGTGCCAATGGCCTTCTTGCTAGGAGGCAAGTCACATAAAGACCATGTACCATTTTTCATTATAGCATCATATTCAGATTGCATAGCAACCATCTAATTTTTTGAATTTTGTGCTTCATCAAAAGAAACAGGCTCATTCTCATCACGGAGACTAGACGTAGCCATAGCATAGCAATCTGATGCAAAGGAGGCACTATGAGAGCCTGAACGAGTACGATATGACAAAGGTGCATCTAATTTGCTGTCACGCAAAGTCTGCACCAGCCATTTTGGCATAGTTTTTTCCTACTCAATATCAACTCTCTCATCAACAAGTGCATCATGTATATCTGCATGAGAAATGGAAGGATCTGCATCATCATATGAAACCTGCAAAGGCTGAGAAGTTGCCTCATTAGGACCAACACTAGACTGTCCACCTGTAAAAAGAGGCATCAAAGTATCATACATGTCTTTGGAGCTAACAGATGTCTCCTTAGTACATGAAAGCAATGGCTAAATAGAATCTTACACAAAGACAACATCACGGCTAACCAGAATGCGTTTAGTCTGTGGATGATATAGAGGATAGCCTTTACTTTCAGAATTGTACCCAACAAAAATACATTTTACTGCCTTATCATCCAATTTTTTGCGATGTTGTTTAGGCACTAGTGCATATGCCAAACAACCAAAAACACACAGATGAGCAACAGATGGCTTGCGGTCATGCCAAGCCTCATATGGAGTGATAGAGTGCAGCACTTTAGTGGGACACCTGTTCAGTATATATGCTGCACACATGACAGCCTCAAGCTAGAAACTATGTGGTAAAGCCTGACTCTTGACCATGCACCTCGCAATCTCCATGAGTGACCTGTTCTTTCGTTCAACAACTCCATTCTGTTGAGGTGTATACAACACTGTACACTGGTGTTTTATCCCACGTTCAGCCAGAAATGCATTAAAATCAGAAGACATATTTTCCCCCCTCGATCAGAACGGAGGGTGCCCATTTTACATGCTTTTAAACCACATAACCTCAGTAGTAGCCAATGCTAAACCTCTATACTCAGCCTCTGTAGAAGATAAAGCAATTGTAGGCTGTTTCTTTGAACTCCATGTTAATGTCTTGTTTCCTGCTATTACCACATATCCACTTGTGGATCTTCTGTCATCTTTGCTTCCAGCCCAATCTGCATCACTAAAGACTTTAAGAGTTAGATCAGCATCATGACTATAAAATAATCCTTCATTCATGGTACCTTTCAAATACCTAAGCACTCTTTTCGCTGCATGTATATGAGGTACTCTAGGTTCATGCATAAACTGTGACAATACTCCCACTGCATAACATATATCAGGTCTAGTTTTTGTTGCATAAATCAAAGATCCTACCATGGATCTATATACATTCATATCATGCAACTCATCACCTTCCTTTGCGCTTAGCTTTACATTACATTCCATTGGAGTAGAAACAAATTTACATTCCTGCATACCAAACCTTTTCAGCATATCACATATATACTTTCTTTGTATCAACCACATACCTTCATCGCTATACACAATTTCAATCCCAAGAAAGTATCTGATCAAACCAAGATCTGAAATTTTAAATTCTTTTCCCAAATTACCTTTTATCTCATCAATTGCTTTTGCATCATTCCCTGTAATCAACAAGTCATCCACATAAATGCATACATAGACACACATGCCATCTACATGTTTTACATAAAGTGAAGGATCAGCATGACTCGCTGTGTATCCTTGCAGCATAAGATACTTTACCAACCTTGCATTCCATGCCCTTGGTGCCTGCTTAAGACCATACAATGCCTTCTTTAACCTGCATACATGATTAGGACATTTTGCATCCACATAACCATCTGGTTGTGACATATACACTTCTTCATTTAACTCACCATTAAGAAAGGCATTCTTTATATCGAGTTGATATATATTCCACCTCTTACTTGCAGCTAAAGCCAACAAAGTTCTCACCGTTGCCATATTTGCTACTGGACTAAATGTTTCCTCATAGTCCACACCTTGAGTTTGATTATATCCTTTTGCTACAAGTCTAGCCTTATATCTAGACACACTACCATCACTATTTCTTTTAATCTTAAAAACCCACTTACAACCAATTACCTTTTGCTTTGGTGTACTTGGAACTAAATTCCAAGTCTTGTTATCATGTAGTGCTTCCATTTCTTCTCTCATTGCTTTCTCCCACTTTTCATCTCCTTTGGCCTCATCATAACATGTGGGTTCATTTTCCTGCTCAACTTTTGTCATAAAAGCATAATGAGTATTCATGAAAGATTCATAAATATACCTTTGAGGTTGCTTACTTACTCTTGAAGTTCTTCTTACCTCCAATGTAGATGCTCTTCCTTTCTTATTAGGAACCTTTGATGATTCTCCATACTCACATACATCACTAATTTCCTCTCCTTCATCATTAACTTCAACAAGTTTGAGTTTACCTTTACTTTTAACACTTGGAGGTGACTCTTGCCTTAATCTTCCATTGAAAGGTGATCCTCTTTCTTCATCTAAACCACTCCTTTCATCATTTAAACTTCCTGATGGCTGAACTATGCATTCATCTCCTTCAACCACACCTTCTTCATTTTCATCCATGACCTGCAAACAATTCTTATCTGCATACCATGAAAGTGATTCATCAAAGTTTACATCTCTTGACACAACAACCTTATTGGTATGAGGATTATAGCATCTATATCCTCTTTGAGTATCTGCATAACCAATGAATGTACATTTTTCTGATTTCGCATCAAGTTTAGATCTCACCTCACTAGGTACATGTACATAACATACACAGCCAAATACTTTCAAATGACTTACACTTGGTTTCCTTCCATGCCATACCTCATATGGTGTCAAATGATGAACTCCAGCAGTCGGAACTCTATTCATAATGTAAACACTTGTGCTAACAGCTTCAGCCCAAAAATAATTAGGCAAACACATATCATTAAGCATGCTTCTAGATGCTTCTGCTATGATTCTGTTTCTTCTTTCTGCGACTCCATTTTGTTGTGGAGTATACCTGCATGTAACTTCTCTTTTGATACCTTCATCATACAAAAAATCAGTAAAATCTTGAGAGAAATACTCTCCCCCTCCATCGGATCTTAGCTTCTTAATATACCTTCCTGTTTGCTTTTCGACATATGATTTGAACTTCTTGAAACAATCAAAGACCTCACTCTTATGTTTAATAAAATACACAAATGTCATTCTACTATGATCGTCAATGAATGATACATAGTACTTATTACCAACCAAGGATGCCTCTTTAGTAGGTCCCCACACATCTGTGTGTATGAGATCTAGCAAACCATCACTTACATAGCTTGAATGCTTGAAAGGTTGTCTACTCTGCTTACCCATTTGACATGCTTCACAAAGATGCACCATATGTTGCTTAGTAAGATCAGGTAATCCTTCAACAATCCTCTTCTTTGATAGCTCCTTTAACCTGTGTACATTCATGTGTCCAATCCTTTTGTGCCATAGATCAAGCTGTGCTATTCGATGCATACCATAAGAGAAATAGTTTGTATGATTTGGGTTTACCTTGAATGTAAACAATCTACCTTGCAAGTATGCTGTGATTCTAAACTTCCATGCTTGATAATTGGTCTTATCAAGCTTCTCTATTTGTGCATGTTGGTCTCCCATAATACAAATGCTAAGCTTCCTCCTTTAAGCCTCCTTTCCAATGTGTGTGATGAGAAGAAATATAATATTTACCTTGTAAATGAGGTATGTGCACCTTTCTTTGCTTGGATGTTGCTTCAGATGCCTCCTTGCAATCTTCTTCTACCTTTGTGTAGTGTTGATGATGAACTGCTTCTTTGATAGCTTCAAATTCTTCGTCAAGGTATGATAACCTTCTCCAAGCCTCCAAGTACTTGCTCTGATACCAATGTTGGAGTTTATTGATCTCCAAAGTACAGCTAGAAGTAGGTGAAACCCAACAGGACCTAGTTGACTTTTTCACAAACTTGTATGCACAGACCAATTTTCTTGCAGAGCAAATTTCTCTTTACTCACTTGGAATTTTCCAAAACTGTTTCACACACATAACCTAGACTCTAAGAGCTTTCCAACAAGATATAGAACACCTCAAATGGATAAATACACAATGAGCTATGACCTTTGCAATATGCAGCTTTAATGGAGACCTTGAAACAGAGATGAACCTGAGGACACACATCACTTGCAGAGACTACTGCTCTTAACTCACAACTCCAATGACTTTTAAACTTTCCAGAATACAAGTAGACTTAAAGAGCTTTCCAACAAGCCAAAGAACACATGATTTGGATACATACACAAGGAGCTATGACCTCTGCAAGTTTGAGGTTTAATGGAGACCTTCAGCAGGGATAAAAAACAGAGAACACACACTACTTGCAGAGAGTATTGCTCTCAGCTCACACATCCAATGATTATGAAAATTTCCAGGAAGAAAGTAGACAGTAAGAGCTTTCCAATGAGCTATCAAAAATGTAATTTGGATATATAATGAGGGAGATACAAGCTCTGCAATCTCTGCATACAAAACTACAGTAGTGTAGAGATACACATATGACTCTCTTGGACATCCCACAAGATCACGACTTTTCTCCTCTTTTTATAGCATGGGAAACTAATCTAAAACCTTCCTAATACATCTAAATTCGTGGTAGACACTTGGATGGAGGTATTACATGACTCAAGTGCTCAAATAAGCAAAGTATTGATGGACTTTGAGAACTAGCCACATCGACCTTCCACTAGGACACCACTGAAGCTCCCTTGTGACTCACTAATTTGACTCACCATGTTCTAGAACTCACGTGGTATTTTTGCTACATTTTATGAATAATATGAGCCTTCTTGAAGTATTTGAAGACTTCCCAAAGGTATTTACATAATTTGAAACTTGTACCCTACATAAAACAAATGTTCGCAACAGGTGATACCTCCATGGATTCAAAAGTGGAGGCAGTGAGGGGAGTGACTGTGAACATGGGGATTGTGGTGGCGGTGATAGTTGTGAACGTGTATAGAGGTGTGTGTAATTGTGAACTCCCAGGAAGTGTGATGGAAGTAGCGGGATTGACCGTGGCTGTGGTTAAACTTATGTGTTCAGTGGAAATAGAGTATGTGGGTTGACTGATGGTTTGTGCATCGGTGTGTGTAGTGGGTTCGGAGGTAGTGACAGTAGAGGTTACCGTGGTAGAGGAAGGTGAATGGGGTGGATGTGGGGGAGAAGGTGGCAAGGGAGGTGATGGAGGTGGACTCAATGTGTGGGCTTCCTCGGTGTCGTGAACAGTGTGTGTTGTGCCAGTGGTTGGGGGGGTGCCTTGTGGTCCTGAACCTAATACATTCATTCGTTTTCCTGTTCGTGGGGGGCGTCTTCCATATCTTTTCTCTGTCCTTCGTGATTGCGCTAGTGCAGTGTGCACCGTTTCAGGTACTCCCAAAGCATCTGATATCATTTCCAGGGTGGCACGGTATTGCTCGTCCACGCCTTCCTCCTCCAGAATCTGGTTCATGAGGGCTTTACCTGCAGCTAATGATAGCCTGTGTTGCTCTTGGACTCGGTTCATCGTATCGTAGAGCTTCTTTAATGCGTTAGTATAGGCGGGGGCACCTTCCAGTACTTGTAGGGCTTCTTGATCATACTCTTGTTCTTCTGCTTCTGATTGTCCACCCTGTGCCTCCTCATGAGCTTCTTCTTCATCGTCCACATTGACTACGTCCGGTTGGCTGGGCTGGGTTTGGTCTGGGGCAGTTTGCTGTCCACCGGCTTGCTCTTCTTCAACTTCCGCATTTACAGCATCTATGATTCTTGCAACTTCTTCGTCCGTTAGATCCTCCAGAGTGAATCCATGCGGGAATTCCAGATCAGTTGGTACTGGTGGAAACACAAGATTAGGGCCATCTGTGCTGTGCCTGGGTAACCTGATAGTAAATGGTTGCACTCGTCGGGGAAGTCTTGGGGTTGTCTCAGGCGTCAGGGTTGCACCGCGAGCTTGAGCACAAGGCATCTGGACTGCGCCTCTCATCTTCTTTGAGGGAGGCCCTACAGCTGACAATCTGCGTTGAAATTCCTGTGCTCTGGACCAGATCAGAGCCCTCTGCACCGGTACATCATATGCGAGACATCTGTATACAATTCTTGTAAGTGCACAGCAACCATACAGCACCGATTTTTGCTTCTTATACCATCTCTGATGAGCCATATGAATCTGGTCGATAATCCAGTGGGGCATATTGATGGTCAACTCAAAAGCATCCGCCAGGTAGAGGCTAAACCAGATCTTTTTGGGAGGCATGGTGAACCTCTCCTGCGCGGGAAAGGCGAAATGTTGCATGACCATGCGTAAGTGGATGGCAATCGTAGGTGTCATCGCAACCATGTCCTTCAACTTCGTCAGATTGCTGTTCTTCATATCGTCTGGAACCATAGTCTCTTTCTCTGTTGGGATGTGCATACCCCTCATGTCGAGTGCTTCTCTTACCAAGTTGATAGTCAAGCGGAAACGCTTCAGTTCATTGCCCCTTGTGAGAGATGGGAGCACAAAGGAGCTGTATCCTTTCTTGTCTTTGCTGGGAGTGAGGGTACTAATTAAGTATGAGCACCTTAGAAAATCTGGCTTTGGTAGTTGGAACTTGAAGTAATCATAAAGCCCCGCCTTCTTCCATATCGACTTCAGTCCTTCATTGTTCTGTAGCTTTTCAAACTCCCTGGTAAAGAAATGGTATCTGCCCCAACGTCCATTGAATTCTACCTCGGACTCCCACATATATGTGCCTTCACCCAGAGGTCCAGCAACGTCACTGAACCAGTGTGAAGCTTTGCCCACCGGCATTGTATGACTCTGTGGAGGATTCTGAATTGGTATGGCATGTAATGCCCGTAATGCCACTGGTCTTTCCTTTAATTCCTCCTCGACCGGAAGGCTTTCGATGTCCACCACTTGGGGGCTGGTGCCTGCCTGGGAGCTAGTTCCTACCGTATCTGCCATGTTACTTCTTGCTACCTGTCTCTGTGAGAATATACAAACACGTGTTAATATTGTACAGAACAAGGGAGGATCGTTGTTGTTCCCTTTACAATATTAACATGAGGGTCGGAAGTGAATAATGGGTTAGTAAGTGCTCGGTGCAAGTGTGTGTGTGGTTAGTCGTTCGGTAGACCTAAGAGTTAAGTGGAATGATGTAAAGTGATAGTGATGTGGTTAGTAAGTTATCATGGATTTACAAATGGGGTCTGGGGGTTTGTTACAAGTCTGAGGCTGCCAAATGCAGTGGATGGGTTTTGCTTTTGGTTTCGTAGAGACTCTAGAGAGCTTTATCGGTGTCTCGGTTTGAAAATGAGGCCTTTTAGGGACCCATTTACAAGTGATTATGTGCGTGCGCATGGGCCTTGGTGTGTTCTTGAGTGTTGAAAACGAGTGAATGCTGGCTGTGCGAGTGAATGGGTTACACTGTGTAGGTTGTGGCCTCGGCGTCGCCATTTGCGCCTGCAAGCAAGCCTTAGGCACCCAAATTTGTCTTGATTGTGGAGTAGCCTTCATCGACTTCTTGGGCACCCAAATAGCTTTCACGTTAGCAGGAGAATTTCTGCAAGACTTCTTATTAATGTCGTGTTGTTGGTTACTAATAAGAGACTTAGCCCGTGTAGTTGGCGGGAGTGCAACCGGGTGTTCGCCTTTCCGTACCCACACTTGTTTCACTTGCAGGGACATTTTGCTGCGCAGGTACTTTTGATCTCGGACATAGGTAGTACTCTGCTTCTTCTGCCTTTGATCCACCTTTGGTTGCTGCCTCCTTCTGGCCTTTGGAAAAGAAGGGAGTTCCTTTGCATCCCTGCCTCCTTTTTTGCGAATATCATTCCTCTGCAACACATAGTTTTGGACAAGAACAACATGGTCATCTTCATGTGTATTCCTAGAAGGACCAGGAGTCTGTGCCTTTCCTAGTTCCTTGGGTGCTCCATTATCCAACTCTACTGTAATTCGACTATGATTGACCCAAACCTGAAGAAACCCACTTCTTAGGTTTAAGTTGACTGCTTGGTCATAGATCCAGTCTTGACCCAAGACAAGAGGTTCAGTGAGGTCCTCATCTTGACACACTAGTACTTTAACTGTCATTGCCTCATCATGAATGTAGAGGGGAAGTTCCACCTCGCCCATGCAAGGGGTTTCCACGCCTCCCAATCCTATGAGATATGCTTCGACAGGATTGACAGTTAACTGCAACTCTTGACAGTAAGACAATTTAACAGCACTAGTGGCTGCGCCTGAGTCAATCAAGGCCCTTACAGTCCTTGCACTCTTTCCTTGTCCTATATCTACGGTTATGAAAGGACGTCGATCGGTTATCCTATGAGAGCTAACACCTGAAACTTCACACATAGCTACGTCATATCCTTGATCTGCATATGCCTCTTGCCCAGGGTGCTCTCTACCTTGTCTTCTTAATTTCATTCTCCGTATGCGTTCTAGGGCTTCTGCTTGAGCTTCTTCTCGAATTCGCTTTTCTTCCTCTTTGCGTTTCTTAGCAGTGTTGAGTCGACTTAGCATTTCCTCTGTGAGAGGTTCCTGATACAACTTGACTCTGCATCCGCTAATATAATTTGGGAGAACATCGTCTTCTAATGTGGCTAGTTGCACTGCTCCACTTGTTGAGATCCTATTGATGATCATAGGTCCATAGCCTCTCTTTTCTAGCTTCCTTGCATGTTGTTTCAATGTGTAGACTAAAACTAGATCTCCCGCTTTCAAACCCTTATCCTTCACATGGGCATCAAAGTATGCCTTCTGCCTCTTCTTATCTGCATAGATTCCTGCAGCTGCTCTCAGTCTTGTTTCTCCTAATCGTTCAAGGTCAAAGATCCTAGAGGAGAGCTCATAACCTGTCCATTCGTGCTCTTGTGCTATTTTCAACGTAGGTATTAAGAAGTCCAAAGGTAGCACAGCGTTTTGGCCGAATACCATCTGAAAGGGGGTGGCTTGGAGTACCGTTTTGTAGGCAACTCGGTATGCCCAAACAGCATGGTGTAGCTGTTTGTCCCAATCAGAGCGTTTATTGTTCACTAATTTCTTCAGTACATTGCATAAGATCTTATTAGTGCTCTCAGCTTGTCCATTAGCTTGAGGGTGATAGGGGGCAGACTTCTTGTGTATTACCAGGAATTCTTGGAGTAGATTCTCAATCACCTCGTTCAAGAAATGAGTGCCTCTATCACTGACAAGCTCTATAGGTAGCCCATATCTTGTGAACACATTCTCGAACAAGAATTTAGCAGTTGTTTGAGCATCGTTCTTTGTCGTAGCCTTTACCTCTACCCACTTAGTTAGATAGTCTGTCGCAACAATGATGTATTCTGCATGAGAACCCTTAGCTGGGGGATTAATAGGACCCACGAAGTCTATTCCCCACTTAGAGAACGCACGTCCACCCATCATAGGTTTTAATGGCATCTCATCTTTTCGTATAGGATACTGAGTTCTCTGACAGACATCACACCGTTTCACATAGGTATGTGCATCCATGTGAAGGGTAGGCCACCAGAACCCCGCAAATAGTACTGCCTTGATCACCCGATCTGGTCCAAAGTGTCCTCCTGCTACCCCTTGGTGAGCAGTTTCCAAGATCTTAAGATATTCACTCTCATGGACACACAGTCTCAGGTAACCATCTTTACCGCGTTTGTATAGATTATCACCAATGAGCGAGTAATCCAGGGCTTCTTGTTCTAAACTCCTTTTCCTAGCCAGAGTCATGTCTGGAGGGAATGTGTATGTCCTTAGGAAGGATACTAGAGGTTCGCTCCAATCTGGCACAATGGATACTTGATAAAGAGTAGTGTGTTCCACAGGTGGTTTAGTGCGACAGATTGAGCATTCCTTGCACAACTTTTGGACATCCGCTTCCATAGTTGGCCAGTGCACTCCGAGTCTCCTTAGGGTCTGTAAGGTTCGTTGTTTTGAATAGTGTTGCTCCAATGCACCTACATGTGCTAATTGCAACCATTTAGCATACTCGTCCTCTTCTACACAACAAGCCAAGATCCCTTGATCTGTGTGCTTGTACATGCTTCCTGCCATGATGTGGTACTTTTGGGCTTTCACGACCTCTTTATTCCGTGTGTTTACTACTGGATGGTTAGGCCCGTATGTCAATACTGGTACCAATGGCTTAGCCCACTGCGGCCTCACTTCTAAATTGAACAAGTAAGCGTCAGGAAGATCATCTGATACTCCCTGTGGGGCTTCTCCCGACGTGAGCCTAGAGAGATGATCTGCTCTTAAATGAGTCCTGCCTTTCCTTACCACAACCTCAAAGTCATATTCCATGAGCAAGAGAAACCACCTCACTAATCTTCCTGTATTGCATGGTTTGTTTACGAGGTATAGCAAAGCCTGATGATCAGTAAAAAATTTAAACTTATTTGCAAGCAAATAGTGTCTAAATTTCTTGACTGCATATACCATGCCTAAGCCTTCTCTCTCCGTAGTGGTGTAATTTCGTTCAGCTGCATTCAACTGTCTACTGGCATAGGCAATTGGAAGATCCATATTACCTTCACCAGTAGGTTGTGCAAGCACACATCCAATGGCGTAATTGGATGCATCCACATGAACATGGAATGGCTTATTCCAATCTGGTGTGGTCAAGATTGGTGCTGAACATAATCGTCGTTTAAGCTCCTGGAAGGAATTCTCACATTCATCCGTCCACTCAAAGTTAGTCAAAAGTCCGTACATGGGCTTTGCAATGACAGCATACATGTGTATAAATCGTCGGTAATAACCACAATGCCCCATGAAAGCTTGTACTTCCTTGACATTTTTTGGCCTAGGTAGCTCTGCTATAGCTCTCACTTTCTCTTCATCAGTGGATATGCCATTTTTTGACACGATGTGTCCTAGAATCTTGCCTTGCCTGACCATGAAAACACATTTTTCTGGGTTCAGGCAGACTTGATATTCTCTACATTTGTCAAAGATTTTCCTGAGTTCAGGGATATGGGTTTGCCTAATGTTCGAATGAGCACAAAGATCATCAACGTAGACTTCTAAGTTTTTCCTCAGGAACTCTTTAAATACATGGCACATCAGCCTTTGGAAGGTAGCTGGTGCATTGGTAAGTCCAAATGGCATTACTCTGAAGGCAAAAATGCCCCATTCTGTGGCAAAGGCTGTCTTATGCTGATCCTCTGGAGCTATGGCTACTTGATTGTAACCCGAAAATCCATCAAGGAAGCTGTACACTTCCTTGCCTGCCACTCTTTCTAAGAGATGTTCTGTGATGGGAAGTGGATAGTTATCTCGAATCGTGGCTGCATTAACCTTTTTCAAGTTAATGCACACACGAAGCTTGCCATTCTTCTTGGGCACCACTACGATGGGGGATACCCATTCAGTGTGCTCAATTTCATAGATAAATCCAGCTTCAACCAGTCTATCTATCTCTTCTTTGATCTTAGCAGCGTAATTATCGTTATATGTGTAGAGCTTTTGCTTAGAGGGTTTAGCATATGAGGTCATGGGGATGGTGTGTGAGCATATGTCAGGGTCAACACCTTTCAAATCCTTGTAACTCCAAGCGAACACATCTCTGTATTCTCTTAGCAAGGCAATTAACGCATGCTCTTCTTCCTCTGTTAGGTCATGGCCAATGTATGTGCATCTCTCCTCTCCTTCTTCTAGGGCTACTACTATTTTCTTGGTGGTTTCTTTGTTATCATAGGCCTCTCCTACTTGTGCCTCTCATTTAGGCATTCTTATCATGACTCTCCTGTCATCTATCTCATACTTCTTAAAATTTTCTGGGACCTCAAACAAAGATTCTTCCTCTTCTGGTGATACTTCTCTCTTCTTTCGTTTCTTTCCTTCTTCCTTCGGGGTCACATGTGTTGCTAATCTTACATCATTTGTAAGCTCTCCATGCCTCTGGGGTTGAAATTCTACTTCTTGGAAGTATTCTTCATCTGATGCAAAAGGTGGGTCCATAATGATTGACTCTAGATCGGAGTCACTTGCATCCTCAAATGCATCAGGGCTAGGTTCGCATTCTTCTAGAACTGCCTCCCCCATGATTGGCTCTATGGAGAAGACTGAAATGTCATAGCCATCCTCATCACAGTGAGGCGTCCATTGTTTCTCATTGATGGCTACGTCCATTGTTGCTAGGATTTTTGCCCAGCCATGGGGTTCAAATTCCTCATCAGGAAAGACTACAGGTGCATAGGCTGGGTCTTGAATGGGTCTATGTGTTTCGTTTGCACCTATATCTATGGCCTTCTCTCTCTTCTCTTCTTCTACTGCTACCTTGCACATCCATAAGTGGGTGTCTTCATGCATCCATGAGGATCCTGAACCTATGGAATGCACAGATTCTGTATCATCTTTGGCTCTATGGATGGGATTCCATTGGATAGGAGGGACATCTCTATGAGAGTAGTCCTTGAGATTGACTTTGGTCATCACACCTAAGTGTTGCAGGTACAAGGAATTAGTTCCCCAATCCTGTACCACTTGCAACTGTCGCATGAATGGTCGTCCCAAAATCATCTCATAGGCATGATTTTTGCTAAAGTCACATATAGCAAAGGTATGTTCAAACTCGACACCACAAGTGGTGAGAGTTATTCCTTCTAGCAATCCTAGGGGTCTCTCTATGTGACCATCGGCCATCTGCAATTTCATTCTCGTTGGCCTGAGTGCCGGCTTGCCCCAACGCTTCCATAGGGAGGTGGTGGCAATTGCAACTCCTGCACCTGAGTCCAAAATTGCCTTGGTGGTGTCCTCCTGATAAGTAATGGGAAGATAGGTGTTCCCTTCTTCACCTTCACACATATCTCCTATCTTATCCAAGGGTATCTCTGGCACTGTCCTAGGTGATCCTACCTGGGAACGAGGTTTTGCTATCTCAGGTACTTGTTTGGTTACATGTTTCCACGATTCAGGTCTAACCTTGAGTGGTGCTTCTAACTTGAGATTGCACTGCATGTTAGTGTTCTTCACTACCTCTGTGTTCCTAGGTATGACTGAATCTTCGTTTCTTACCATGACTGTGGGTGCTCTCATACACGTGGACTTTGCTTCCCATGGGCCTGTGAAATGGGGTAGCTCTTGTATGGAATTGGATTCAAAGTCCAATCTCTCGTGAGACTGAGTACTCTCATGTTCCCCGTAAATAGATGGGATGTCTTGTGGGAATTGGTCGTTTGCATCATCCACAAGTTCAAAGGGAGGGGCGACTTCACTTTCGTTATCCCATTTATCTTCTTGAATTTCTCGTAGGAATTCTGGTGCAAACCGATTCATAGAAGAAGAAGTGTCTGGCTCCGTAGAATTAGGCACATAAGCAACCTGGGAAGGAGGGCTTATTCTATCGTTGGCTCTTTCCTCGCTCTCATAGATGTTTGGAGCACCAGCTTCCTGGGGGGAATTACTTATTCTATTACTTTTCCGAACAGGCTCATATGCTCCCTAAGAAGGAATGTAGGCAACCTGTGGAGGTACGTGAGCTTTCGAGGGAGGCTCATCTGCCTTTTGGGGGGAAAGATAAGCTTCTTGAGGAGGCACATGGGCTTCCTGAAGAGGCTGGCTTATCCGTTCTCTTGCCCTTTCCTTCCTTTGGGGGGCAGGTTCCTTTTCTGATTGTGCAATTAGCCTCTCTATTCTTTCTAGCAGTCCATCAAAATGTAACTGCGTCTTAGCTGAGCTAGAGATGTTAAAGAGGCGACTAGCTTCAAACATGGTCTGAGTCAATTCGACCATTTTGGCACAAATTTTAGTTCGTTCAAGCTCCAGCTCGGCTCTAGGGTAGCATTTTTCATGATCGGTTATGGTAGGCCCTTCTTGGATTTTGGCCTGATATGCTTTAAGCATCATATTAAGGTTTTCGGGAGTGGGATCTGCTAGGATTGATCCTACTCTAGGGGGTGGTGGGTTTAGGTGAGGCGGGTTGGAAGGTGGCTGGTCGGATGGTGATGGGAAAGGTGGTGGTGGGGTAGTGTGAGAGGGAGTTTGAGATGTGAGTTCAGTTATCCTGGCTTTGGTTTCTCTTATGCTTTCCTCAAGTTCACTCATCTTTTTAGCCCATTGTCTTTTCATTCGTTCTCGACTATCTTTCCACGCTCTAGTCCTTTTCTTGGTTATGCTCTCAGTTTCACTAGCTGTTGGGCTCTTTTCCTGGTCTACCCCTTGGTTTTGCTGCAATGCTTGAGCTCTAGTGACTACCTGTACCGGAGCAGTGGAAGTGACACTTCCTGCGGGGTTTACCACTAATCCAATAACGTTGATAGGCGTGATTTTTGGCATATTATTGGGGTTCTTTGGGCAATCTCGTAAGAGATGCTCTTTTCCACAATCTTGGCAAAAGCCTTGGATCGTCACTGACTGGGGTTGTGTAGGTGGAGGTAAAGGACAATCACGAATGAAGTGATCTCCTTGGCATCTGTAGCACGGTCCTCTTGGGAATGAAGGTCTTACCTGCCTAGGTTGAGACCGAGGGTTGGGGTTTGCGTACATGACATTTGCGTAATCCGATTCCCAACTAGATTCATTTGGCTCTTCACTATAGTAGGACTCACCATGTTCAGGAGACTGCATGAAGTAAGCCTAGGGACTCTCAACATGCGTAGAATCGAAACTATGGTCACTGGGATCACTTTCTGAAAGCAATGGTGTTATGGGGACTATAGCTCGGTTTAGGTTTTCTTCTACTGCTGCATACTTTACAGGGATCACATTAGCTGGGGCAGGGGGTTGTTGAGCTAACACTGGCTGAGGTCTTTGTTGGTTTTGGTATTGTGGTTGGTAATTTTGTTGTGGCCTGCCATATGGCTGTGGAGGGTACTGGTTCTGGTATCTTCCTTGCTGCGGGTATGGCTGAGGGTAGGGTTGCCTAACTGCCTGCTTGTTGTATGGGCAATCTTGTGCGGTGTGATTGGTGTATCTCCGTTCTATGGTGCAGTACTGGCTACTAGGATTTACTTGGGGCTGAGCCATAATGGGGCAGACATTCGCCATGTGGTCACCACCACACGTATAGCACCTTTTCACACGGGCAAATCTTGGGATTTGTTTGCTAGAGACGCCTAGTTTTTGGGCCACTTTCTCTGCGAGTTCCTCAATTGATGTGGATTGCGTGGAAGAGTGACTAGACGCACTATCTAAATCTTTGTAGATTTTGGAAAGCTCTAGTTCTTCCCCTAGGTTATCTTCAATGTCAATGCACATGCGTACACACTCTTATATAGTCCTAGGGTCCTTCAGATACACATAGGATCTCAATTTCGTACTCAGCAATCCATCCAAGAATAAGGCTACTTGTTTAGCTGGTGTAGGTAGCTCCGAAACAGGGCATCTTTCAAGATATTGCCTAAATCTTCTTCCTGCAAGTCTCACGGTCTCTTGAGGGGTTTGCTTGAAGCTGTGAATCAGTGAGGAGGTATTGTGTCTTATGCCACTCTTAGAGAACTCTACGATGAAAGCCTCTAGGAGTTGGTCTATGCTCCTGAACTGTCACTCATCCAATGGCTGAAACCATGTAAGTGCTGTGTTCCTAAGGGTTAGACCGAAGGCATTGTACTGCGTGAATAGATCCTCCACTTGTTCAGCTCTCAAGACTTGCTTGAACTCCGCCACATGATCATAGGGATCTCCTGTGCCATCAAAGTAATTCTTCATGGACTTAACTAGCTGGGTCGGTCTCAGAGTTCTTGTGTGCTCTCTAGGTCTCGGCAGAGGGAATCCATCCACATTTCTCTGATTCCGGTGAGCCCTAAGTATCTCTGGTTCTACTCTATTCGTCTCCGTCCTCGTTCTTTCTCTGCCCACGGGGTTGGCAAAGCTTACTTCTGGTCTATCTCTACTTCTGTCTCTTTGAGTTCCATGAGCTTGGGATGTTCTAGCTCCAGGGTGACCATAGGATACATTCGATCTTGGTTGGGGGAAAATGAATTCACCCTTCCAAGTGTAAGCATGCCTATCATTTTCTGTCACCACGAAGATCCTCTCCGAAACATGATCTAAGTAGGTCACTCTACGTGGGCTATCCGGATCCTTAAACTCATAGATCATGATAGTTCCTATATCAGTTGGCTGATTAGATTTATATCTCCAAAAGGCTTCGTCAGTTTCTCGATTGAGGAGCAACTCTATGCTCTTGTTGTCTTGGGGAACCCACTCAGGCGTGATAATCCTAGTGAGAACAGATTTGCCTCGAGGGGTTCTCGGTTCCGCACCCATGTTTCCTTGTTCCAAGTCACCTAAGTCCGCCTCAGAGATTACATTTCCAAATTCATCTGTCCTATCTGGGTGACTGGTGACTACGTATATGGTTCCTTCCTTGTCCAGGTATGCACCGTTTTCAAATTTGACTGCTGGGTGTTCTAGTCCAATGGATTGATCAGGATTCTTAATCTGTACCACAGATCTTCCTAAGCCGTCCTCATAAATGCTAGCACCTAATCGGTTGGTCCTCAGGTATTCCAGCTGTGTTTTGTAAGGGCCTTCTACCCTGTACAAGTAAGGCACTCCTGAACTTCCCGTAGGTCTGTCCATGCCTTGAGACATCTCTGACTCACTGGTCTCAGAGCTAGGGTAGTACGAGTGGTGGTTCAACTGCTGGGCCCAAGACCTAGCAGTGTGGTTAACACTAGCCTCTGAAGACCTAAGGCTTTGTCTCTCCCTTACAAGATGTCGTCCTGATCTAAGGTTCATATGCCTATCTAGGTAGCCCAATTCTTTGCCCGGAGTACAACCTCGTTGCTGGTTACTTTATATTAGTCACTTGATTCTCTTTTTTTTTTTCTTTCTCGTGTTCACGGTCTTGTCTGATTTTACGTCGGCAGGAACACTTGAATGTTCTTTGTGCTTTCGGGTTGATCGTTCCACGTTAGGTTCTTTTCCTTTATGTTATCGACAGTACAGAGATTAGGTTTTTAGCTTGGACTTGAGTTTTTTTTGGTAGTCTTTAACTTGATACCTGCCTATCGTCGCCCTGACTTACTCCTACCTCTCGTCGTTCTTAGCCTAGACTATGAATTGACAGAGGGGGTTAAAAGTTTCCAACCTTTGGTTTCCTGCTTGGTTGTTCTTGAGTGCCCAGGAAGTGTGTTCCCAAGCTTACACTTATACTTGCTTAGAACGCCTTGCGATGCTCTCAAAGGATCTGTAAAAGTTCCAAAGTTAGCTTTAAATTCCAATGACAGAACCAAGTATTTTCATTCCTATAGCACAAACACAAACTTGCATAGTGATTTTCTTAAGAAAATAATTCTAAAGACCCCTGACTTTGTCCCCCTTGGGTATGGTCAACTTCAAAATACCCTATCTGAAAATCAACGCATTATCTTTATAAAAAACAGTTGAGGGCGTGTAGTGGATGCCACGAACTTTCCAACAGGCCCTAGAGCTCAAAAATTTGATTTCGTATGAAGAAGTGATGACTGTTCAGGGTTTAGGGGGTTAGGACGGGATTCAATCTGGCTGACGGATCCTTTGATTTTCTCCCAAAACACAAGTGTAGGAACCTCCAATTATGCCAATGAATTGACTATTTGCCCCAAAATTTATCCCCAAGTTTGAACAAAAGCAAACCCTAATTTTTGGCCGAAAAGCCTGTCAATCGCGATCGACAGGTCTGTCAATCGCGATTGACAGAGGTGTCCGTCGGGGCTGTCAATCGCGATCGACAGAGTCGATCGTGGCTGTCAATCGTGATCGACGGTATCAATCGCGATCGACAGAGTCGATCGTGGCTGTCAATCGCGATCGACGGTATCAATCGCGATCGACACGTTTTCCAGATTTTTTGCCGAGATTTCAGTCAATCGAGGGCCTATCAGTCGCGATGGACACGTGGCTACGCGTAAAAGTCAATCAGTCGTTGAATTTCAGTCGGTCGCGATCGACGGTGTCAATCGCGACTGACAGAGGTGTCGGTCGTGGCTGTCGACCGTGATCGACGGTATCAATCGTGATTGACAGGGTCCTACGTGGCAGTCTGTCGGTCGTGAGGTCTGTCGATCGCGATTGACAGGGTCTGTCGGTCGCGATTGACAGGGTCTGTCGGTCGCGATTGACAGAGGCTGTCGGTCGCGATTGACAGAAAACCTCGGAATTTTTCTACTGTTTTTAGTGTTTTAGGATGTGCTCCTTGTGCTTGTTCTAGTGGTGCACTCAATTTTGTGAAAAACCAAAAATTTCTGTCAGTCGCGATCGGCAGAAGCCTGCGACCGCGAGACAGTTTCGACAAGTTTCGTACCTGCGCAGGAAGCTGGGGGTGGTGATTCAGCAAGGTCCTGCAAAAAGCTCAAGAAACATGCAAAAACCCACACACGCAATATCGCTCTCTCGCTCTCTCTCACAAGTGAAATGAGGGAAATGAGGTGGAGATGGTGATATGATCAAAACTGAAGATTTTCGCGATGATGGAGATGGAGGTGGGAGATGGTGAAGATGATGATGGCGATAAAGATGGTGAAGAAAAAACAAGAAGATAGATGAAAGTGAAGAAAATACCTACAACTCCAACGCGTCAACTCTACGTCTTACCATCACACGCTCGTCCTCAAAGCTCGATCCCCGGCAACGGCGCCAAAATTTGGTGTAGCTCAGTGACGAGTAGCACCTCCTTTAATGTCAATCCGGGAAGACGTGAGGATGGTATGAAGACCTCGAGCAAGTGGAAGCACAAGTGCGTGAGTGAGAAGCACACCAACATGCACACACATACACACACACGCGCACACAAGGCAAGACGAAGAGTGAGGAGCAATGGAGTTCTTAGATTACTTTCAAAGAGCTCTTACAAGTTTGTTTCAATTACAATCCACCCTCAAAAATGAGCTCTCTAGCTCTTTTTATAGCTTTTGGCTAAGTTTTGGCCCTGTCCAGACCTAGTGTCCGGCCTAGTTAAAAATTAGGTTCCAGGGCTTATTTGAGGGCTCAAACGATATCTAAAAATTACGAAAATTGGCAGGTAGATACTTCTAAAGCTCCTCAAGCTCAAGGACTCCTTGGCTTGCACAAAATGGAGCTACAAAAAGATGAATTGGTATTTACAATGGTGTTTAGTGATGAAAATCACTTTAAATGGGTGTAAAGGATTTGAAAATTTAAAGGTTGCCTTAGTGCTAGATCTGCGTTGAGTGCTCGTACTTGCTTCTTCATGAGGAAAATTACTGGCCTATTTGCCAGATCTTCGTTGACTCCCTTGTCTACTGCTAACAGGTGCATTATCACTATGTCAGGGAGAGGTTCTCTGCTGGGGAGATCAGCTTGGCATATGTGCCCACGCAGGAGAACATTGTAGACCTTTTCACGAAGGCTCTGCCTAGGGAGAAGTTTGAAGCTTTCCGCAAAGCTTTGGGCTTACTTCCTTTTGTGGAGTGATTTCCACATAGCTTGGCACTTCCTTATACATGAGTGCCAGCTCCTTGTTCACCGCATCACTCCCAGGGGGGATTTGTTGATATATTTAGGTAGTGATGTGTGTGAACATACTAGGACCGCCGGGGCACTTTTTTCCCTCTTTAGAAGGTTTTTTTCCCCCGGCTTGTATATACACCTATTGCCCTAATGGGCTACTTATCTTTGTACATTCTCTAGTAATACATTCAGTATTGTGTGTTTGTGCTCCAAGCTTCTGCTTCTTCCTTGTGCTGTTCGCGTGCTTCCGTAGACATCTATCTCCAACATTTTATAGGTGTAAAAGATTAATAGCCTTGGTGAAGAAAGTTAGAAAATTGTTCCAAGGTTGTGGAAAAATCATCAAAATCGTTAAAAAGCATCAAAATCGTCGTTCTTGCTAGATCACGATTTTGGTCAATTCAAAGAGTTTATAACACTAGATTTTATAAACTCTTAGACTTAGCTTTTATAGGTGTAAAAGATTAATAGCCTTAGTGAAAAAAGTTAGAAAAGTGTTCCAAGGTTGTGGAAAAATCATCAAAATTGTGTTGTTCAGAGAAAAACACGAGTTTGGCCGAATTGGAGTACAAAAGTATTATTGAAAGAGACTTAATTACTCAAATTGGATCATATTCTTAAAAACAAATAGATTCATAGTGTTCTTTGAAAATTTCCAAATAAAGAGTATTACAAAATCATCAGAATCATGGTTTTGGGACCAAACACGATTTTGAGAAATTTTGTGATATTTAGAGGAAATTTTTGACATAAGAGGGTTAATCTTTCAAAAATAATAGTTTTGATGTTAGAAAACACCTTAAGGATAGAGAAAATCATCAAAATCATGATTTGGACAAAATCATGATTTGGACAAAATCATGATTTGGACAAAAACAAGATTTTGACTTAGTTGGAGTACAATTTAAGTTGGAGGAAATCAACTCACAATTTGGAAATCGTGATTTTTTGGGTAAAAACATGATTTTTATTAAATTCACAAATTCAAACACAATTTCAAGTGGGAACTATTGAGAAATTCAAAACATAGAAAAATTTGAAAGAAAACTCATAAAAAAAAACACAGAAAAGAGTAAATTAGGGTTTGACCTAGAAAACATAAGCAAGAGCAGTTTTTAGAGAAACATCTAAGCAAGTGGATGATTTTGAGATCAGGCACCAAGCTCTCTACACTTAAGACACAAGTGTCATCAGGAGCGAATATACATCTGAGTGATTTTCAGGAAGGAGAATTGGAACATAGAGTCAACATGGAAAACCTAAATGAGACAAATGAAACTCAAGATACAAATGATTTTAGAAACATCCTCAAATATATGTATACAAATAGGTTTGGAGCCTATGTGTATCAAGATGGCATGCATAAGTTCCTCATCAGACTGAGAAACTTAGAAATTCCAGACAGCTGATTAGGGTTGAAGAAGTAGAGGACTATAAAGTTTAATTTGAATTCTTTGGCCTAAATCTGACTGGACCTATATTATCTTGGTTCATACCCTTGAGAAAGGAAATGTACAGAGATGGAGTTATTCCTTGAAGCCTTCATAGGTGAATTTTCAAAAACTTGTATCAAACATAGCACAGCCACAATAATACATAGTTTCAAACAACAAAAGGATGAGAATGTGAGAGAAGTTGCTAAGAGGTTCAAACAGTATATTGAAAGGTGTCCCAAAGATGAGGTACCTTCAATGGCTAGACAAGTGTCTCTGTTCATACAAGGATTGAGGAGTTCACAGTTGAGAACCCTAGTGTACTATAGGAGATGTCCTGACTTAGGGGCCTGTGTCAAGGAGGCAATAGATTTAGAAGACAACAAGGGGCAGGATTTGTTGGCATTTGATCAACCAAGGTCAAATGAAGAGAGAATTCCACCAACTGAGGGGTTAGCAAAAGCCATTGCCAAAGCCCTAGAGGTTAGCACAAAAGCAAATTTGGTAAATACAAGACTAACACCAAATAAGAAGTCCTACAATTATGGAGAGAATCATCAGGCATATCAGTGTCCATATCATAAACCTCAACATTTGCAAGGCAGGAAAACACTCAAGAGAAAAAATGGACAAACCATACTAGAGAGGAGTGCTTTTACAATAAACAACCTGTCAGAGAGAGAGAGAGAGAGAATATATGAACCAATACAATCCATAAAGAGAAATCAGCTTTGCTAAATAACTTAGACCTGTATTGGGACAACAACCACCATTGCCTACAAATGTGGTACCAGTGAAATACACTCTTGTAGAAGAGGAAAGTCCAAGATCTAGACCATCTTTCAGGGAGGATTATCATTCTTTTGAGGGATACAAAGAAGACTGGGAGGAAAATGAAATGAGAGAAACAGACTTACAAGCCTTAGATTTGGGAAATGGAAGAATAGAAATGGACACAGCTACATTCATGTACATAACAAATAATTACATGTCCAATCAGAGATCCCAATTCAAAGGAAGTCAAAAGGTAAAATGTTATAGATGTGGGGGAGAGCATTTCATTAGGGATTGTCCATAGCCTCCAACACTACGATTAGAAGGAGCCTTTTGTAAGTATTGTGGCAAGGAGCACTTAATTAGAGATTGCCCAAGAAACCCTCAAAAACAACAAAACACATCTAGTAACATACCATTGAAAGCAATAAACATAGTAGAACATGAAGAATTGAGTGAAAATGAACCAGTTGCATTAAATGCCATAACTAGAACTCAAGCCAAGGAACAAGGCATCAGAGTGGAAACACACAATGTGGATAACAAGAAAAATCTATCTTCAAAAGAGAAGAAAAATAGACAAAAAGGTAGATGGGAGAAAAAGATAAGAGCTGGTAAAACCCTAGCCTTAGAAGAGGAAACTGATCGTAACTCAAACCCTAGTCAATAACAAAGTACACAGAAACAAGGAGGGATGAAAAACTCAAAGTGCTTGGATACACTGATAGAAGCCTATAAAGGTAGAATTCAAGATGGACCAAACCCTACAGATCATGTGCTAACTTATCCAATGCTAGATATTGAGGATGACACAATGTAGAGGTATAAACAGATCATTAGAGAAGCACAAAACAATTTAGAAGAGGAAGACAACCATAAAAGGATATCTAAGGAGTCAAATTCAGCAAAATCCAAGAAACATTTAGTTGGGAAAGAGCACTCAGGAAAGGAGGAAAAACAAATAACTCTTCAATTCAATTTAGACAAACACTATACAATTCTATGTCAAACGACATGGGAAAAGTTAGTAAAACAAAATCCTCATTTACACCATAACATGAAGAGCTGGGAACCAAATCACATTGCCAAGATACACAATTTCAGGAAATAGAAGAACCGTTGTATAGACCTATTGACAAGATAGGATGCTACTGTGAGGGGGAAGAAGGGAACTCAATTTTGAGAGTACAATTTGGTGACCATTATGCCAAAGAAATACTGGATAGTGGATCTGGAGTGGAAATTATGACCAAAAAAAACCTAGAAGAAATGGGGGGAAAATGAACTGATACCTACCAAGATGAGATTACAACTTACAGATAGACATATAGAGGTACCCCTAGGAATCTGGGAGAAGGTGATTATGGAGATATGTGGGATAGAAATAGAGCATACCTTTGCCATAGTTGAATTTCCACAGCCTACCTCTTATGAAATCATCCTAGGCAGACCATTCATGAGACAAATGCAGATTGTGCAGGATTGGGGTAGAGATTGTCTATACCTTCAGAGCCATAGAAAATTAACCAAGGCAAACCTAAGAAATGGGCAATATTATGATATATCACCTCAGGAGTGGTTTAGAGTGCATCAGAATCAAGAGTCAAGTGAAGAATCTAGAAGTGAAGATCGGAGTGAAAAGGAATCACCAATTTGGAGGTGTAAGGCCATAAGGAACAAGAAACATAAGAGAATTTGGCTGAGAAAAGAAGATTGTCAAAAGGAAAGGAAATTAGAGGATAAGAATTACATTCCACAGAAATTCGGTGATGAAAAATTTGAGCCCTATGGCTAGAGTCAGATATTGTCTACAATGGATGTAGCCAATGATGAATATGTGGGAGTCAAATTTCAAGATGAAGAAGGATATGTTGTCTTCCATGTAGGAGTACAAATGATAAGTGTGACAAAGTTGGAAGAGAATCTGAAGGAATCTGTACTTTTAAGTACTTACAAAACACAATTTCTAGAGGAAGTGCATGCTCAAGATGCTATAAAAGACAAAATCTCAAGAACTTATAAAAAATGTGTACACAAAGAGATTAGTGAAGATCCAAAGCCTGAAATGAGTAAGAAAATGAAGGAATAGAAGGAACTTAACAAATTTCAAGACTTATGAGGTGGAGAATAGATTACTTTTGAAAATGAAACCAAAACGGGATAAGAAAAAGGGGGAATCATATGACAATGAGGAACAAACCAAGAAAGTGGTGATTGCTCAAGAGGAATGGGAGGATAGACACATTGTCATAGCTGATGATATGTCAGACCAGGAGGAGGAAGTGTTGGGAAAGATGGATGGACACCTCAAGAAATGAGTTGGTACTACTTATCCTTGCTCTGTACCAGCCCTATATTACTTCACAGTTGGGTTGTAGGAACTTTTAGCTTTCCAAGGACACTAAATAAGTGCCTATTTACTTTGGAGATGATGAATGTAATGATTAATCCAAAACAAATAACTTCACAAGTCACAAGTCATCAAAAACTTGCTATTTTGGATCACACACATGTTGGTTCTTAAGATCAGTACTCCTAGCACAATTGCAATTAGAAAAAATCCTTATAAGAGTATATAATTAGCTTAAAGAGCTAATGATTTCAAGTGGAATCACTTAAAATGATTGGCTATACATAGAGAAATCAATTTAGCAAGTAAAGCATTACCCCTGACTTTTTAGGACCTCTGCAGAGAATGGGACCACTTCGAGGTGCTTTTCTCCCGATTGGTTGAATGAAATGTCTTCAAAATTTGTCAGCTTGTAGTAGAAGTAGAGCTGATTCCAATGAGCCATAGAACATTGAAACTAATGGAGTAATGACTGAGATATGGCAAGACAATAACACAGTTTTGAGTGACAATGATAGAGAGACCAACAGACATGATCAATGATATATTGTATTATATGACAATGTTGTACATGATCATTCGCATGAAGAGTAATGCCCAATGATAGTGAGAAGTGTAGGCTATAGTGTGAGCCACACTATCTCTACAATTTGATCAACTAAAACTCTAGAATAGAGAGGTACCCGCGAGATTTTACAACCATCTTTTATAGATGATTTGCCTCCAAGTTTGAATTCAAATTCAAACTTAGCCTTTCCTAAAATTTCTCCTCTAAGTTAGGAGATATTCCACCAAATATAATTCATAGCTACATCTCTCCAAACTCCACGAGTTTGTAGGCTTTAGAAGATTCTTCCAAGTCATTAAGACTTTTACAAAAGTTCAATGGTAAAAAACCATAAGCAATGGTTCATGTGAATCTTCAAGTGTTGCACATAATTTCTTCCAGTGCCTAGCCAAGTGTGAAGGCTTGGCATTTGCACCAACAGCTCCCCCTCAATCCAAACATCTTGGCTTGGTCTTCTTCATCAGTCCTCTTGAATGTCTTGCAATCCAATCATAGCTTTAAACCTGCAAAGTTTAGTACCATCAAGTGCTTTTGTCAATAAGTCTGCACAATTCATATTAGTGGATACATATGCCAGCTGAATTTCCTTGCTCAATAGTTTCTCTCTCACATAGTGATAGTGGATCTCTATATGCTTGGTCCTGGCATGATAGATAGGATTTGCTGCAAGATGTAAAGAACTTGTATTGTCACCAAAAATCATTGGAGAGTTAGAGTGTAGTCCTAAATTTGCATATAGCAATCTGATCCATATGGCTTCTTGAGTAGCATTTTTTAAGCCCCTGTATTCAACCTCTATTGTAGATAGAGCAACAGTAGGTCGCTTCTTGGAAGACCATGAAATGGGATTATCACCTGCAAAAGAGAGATAACTTGAGGTACTCCTCCTCTCATTCTTACAACCTGCCCAATCTTCATTTGAGTATATTTTGATATCCAAATCTGAAGTATAAGGAAAGTATAAACCTTAATTTTGAGTGCCCTTAAGATACTTCAAAATCCTCTTGGCAGCTTCCAAGTGAGGTGCTCTTGGTTTGTGCATAAATTGACTTAAGACACTTACTCCATAAGCAATATCAATCCTTGTCAATGTAGCATAGTTTAGGCTCCCTATTATGCTTTGATATCCTGCAACATTTTCAAGCACATCACCTTCATGAGCACTTAATTTTTTATTTGCCTCCATAGGAGTGCTTGCTATCTTGGCATTCTCCAAGTGAAACTTCTTTAACATATCCTACACATACTTCCTTAGAGTGATGTAAATTCCAAAATTTGTATAGACTATCTCAAGTCCAAGAAAATTCTTTAGTGACCCTAGATCACTGATTTTGAACTCCTACGTCATTTGATTCTTGATCTGCTTGATGACATTGGCATCATTACCTGTAAGTATGATATCATCAACATACACACATAGGTATGTCACCTCTAAAGTACTTCTCTTGACAAACAGAGAAGTATCTGCTTTGCTCATGATGAATCCTTGATCTTGAAGGTATGTAGTCAACCTATGATTCCATGCCCTAGGTGCCTGCTTCAATCCATAAAGAGCTTTGTTCAGTTTACACACATAATTTACCTTGTTTGAGTCCTCATAACCAGGAGGTTGAGACATGTACACCTCCTTTGAAATCCAACTATTAAGGAAAGCATTTTTTACATCCAATTGGTACATATTCCAATTCCTTGATGCAGTCACACTTACCAATACTCTGATGGTTGGTATTTTGGCTACAGTTGATAAGGTTTCTTCATAATCAAATCCTTGGGTTTGTGCAAAACCCCTAGCCACAAGTCTAGCTTTATACATGTTTATTGATCCATCTGAATTTCTCTTGATTTTGTAAATCCATCTAGAACTAATTACCTTCATAGACTCCTTCTTTGGCATTAGCTCCCAAGTATTATTCTCCTTGAGTTCTTCAATTTCTTCATGCGTACCTTCCTTCCATTCTACATTGGTCTTTGCCTCTTCATATGATGATGGCTCTTCAAGTAATAAATCTTTGGCAAGATAAATAGAATGCTTAGTAACTAAAGAAGTGGCATACCCATATCTCATTGGCTTCTTGCTTTCCCTTTGTGATCTTGTGACTGCTTGGTTGGATGACTTAGGTATGTCCACCAACTTCTTCATCTTGACCTTGCCCTTTGATTTCCATGCCTTGAATACTTCTAGGTTGATGACGTCTTCATCATCTGATTTGATGTCTTCAATGTGATTTGGCTCTTCCTTGGTGAGGCTTGGAAACTCCTCTTCCAAGTCATAAGGCAACTTTACTTTCCTGCATTCACTTTCAAACCAAATCATTCTCATCAAACACAACATCTCTACTGACCATAAATCCTTTGTTGGATGGATTATAAAACATGTACCCTTTCTGATTTAAATCATACCCTATGAAGATGCACTTCTCTGCCTTAGGGTCTAGTTTACCTCTGATTTGAGATGGTATATGCACATAAGAAACACATCCAAAGATCCTGCAATGATCAAGTGATGGCCTTCTACCATGCCATGCTTCATATGGGTTCATCCCATCAAGTAATTTGGATGGCAACCTGTTTACAAGATAAGTGGTAGTAGATACACTTTCTACCCGCAAATAATTATGTAACCTTTTTTCATTTATCATTGACCTAGTTGTTTCAACAATCAACCTATTGCCCCTCTCTGCCACCCCATTTTGCTCAGGGATATACCTTGTTGTAATTTCTCTTTTGATTCCTCTATCCGGCAAGAATGCATCAAATTCATTTGAGAAGTACTCACCTCCTCCATATGACCTTAGTCTTTTTAGTCTTCTTCTTGTTTGGTTTTCCACAAGTGCAAGATACTTCTTAAAGCAACTGAACACTTCATCTTTGTGCTTCATAAATTATCAATGAAAGATACATAATACCTTGATCCAGAAATTGAAGGGTCCTTACTTTGTCCCCATACATCTGTATGGAGAGCTCCAAGTAGTCCTCATGCATATAGCCTTTCTTAGAGAAGGGTAACTTGTGTGATTTTCCAAACTCACAAGCACCACATTTATAGATCATGTGTTTCTTGGATACATTAGGTATCCCAAGCACACATTGATCTCTACATATTTGCTTTAAGGTTCTCTCAGCTATATGCCCTAATCTTTTATGCCAAATTTCAAGATCTGACAATGTTTGATCTTTGTAGTATCTTCAAGTTCAAATGTAAATAACCTACTTGTCTTTTCTCCCTTGGAAGTTCTCTTGAATCCATGTTGGGGATCCTCCACAAATGCTCCATATTTGTTGAACCTAACCGACAAACCCTTTTCCACAATCTGCCCAACACTCATCAAATTCTTGGTGATTGTAGGTATATGTAGAACCCTCCTCAACAGATTTCTATTTCCATCAGAGTTTTAACATTTCCTACCTTGACCATTGAATGCTTGGTGTCATCACCTATTTGCACTTTGGTGCTTTCCCTTAGGTTCCTCAAGGTCTGAGAGAAGAGCTACATTGCTTGCCACATGGTTTTAGCATCCTGAGTCAATGTAGAAGAGATGGTCATCATTCATACCTTGCTTTGAAGTCATATTCATAATCAGAAGGGAATCCTCTTGATCCTCTATGTAATTGTTGTAGTCTTTCCTTGATTTGTAGCCTCGTTGGTAGTTGTTATAATTGTTGTTGTAATTATTGTTGTAATTGTTGTTGTAATTGTTGTTGTAATTGTTTTTGTAATTGTTGTTGTAACCTTGATGATGGTTGAACCTTCCTCTTAATTGTGTGTAGCCACCTCTTTGGAAACCTCTACTTCTATGATTCTTGAAGTTCCTGTAACACTCATCTATGGTGTGATTTGATAAACCACAAATATTACACGGGGAAGATTTGAAAGGTCTCCCCCTACCTTCCTTACCTCCTTTGCCCCTACATCTTGAGTTCCTACCTCTACCTGCATAGTTGGCTTGAGAGGTAGTACCTTTATCCTCAATCTTTTTGCTTTTCCCTTTCTCTTAAGACTTGCCTTTATCTGTGTATAGGGCAGAAGAGTTATTACCTCTTGATTAATCTCCATTTCTGTTGAGCTTGGCTTCATGGGTAAAGAGTTGCCCCATGAGTGTGGTAAGATTTGGAATCTGCATGACCATGTACAAGTCCATGGCAATTGTGAAGCTTTCCCATTTGTCATCTACCTTGATGACATTGATTACTTGCCTTACTATATGTTCCTCTTCAATCTCCTCTCGTATGCTTGCCAATTGGTCAGCCACATCCTTAACTTTAATCACATACTCTGAAATGCTTTGCTTGGGTTGCTTTCTTTGAGTGGTAAACTCAATCCACCATTGGTTCTTCCTAGGCCTTGTGTTGGAAGAAAAATATGAAGACAATGTATCCCAAGTCTCTTGGGATGTCTTACAGTTCCTAATGTGTGGAAGACAAAAGTCAAAGATAGAGTTAAGTAAGTGTGACCTTGCTAATGCATCTTTGGCACACCATGAGCTGAGTCTTTCATGCTCCTCTCTTGTAGGTCCTCCTTTGCTTTTGAAAATGGGCATCTCCTCATCTCCTCATATGTATCCATAGAGACTTCTTCCTTGCAAGTATGTCTTCATCCTCAAGGACCATGCTTGGTAGTTGTTCCTATCCAATTTATCAATGAAAGAAGGAAAACCATCTCCCATTTTGCCTTAGCTTGCTCTGATACCACTGTTGGGAAAGATGGATGGACACCTCAAGAAATGAGTTGGTACTGCTAATCTCTGCTCTGTAACAGCCCTATATTACTTCAGAGTTGGGTTGTAGGCCCTTTTATCTTTCCAATGACCTAAATAAGGGCCTATGTACTTTGGAGATGATGAATGTAATGATTAATCCAAAACAGATAACTTCATGTCACAAGTCATCAGAAACTTGTTATTTTGGATCACACACCTGCTGGTTCTTAAGCTCAATACTCCCAACACAGTTGCAATTAGAAAAATTAATTATGAGAGTATGTAATTAGCTTAAAGAGCTAATGATTCCAAGTGGAATCACTTAAAATGGTTGACTATACACATAGCAATCAATTTAGCAACTAAAGCATTATCCCCAACTTTTTAGGACCTCTGTAGAGAATGACCAGTGCCCACTTCAAGACGCTTTTCTCCCAGTTGACTAAATGAAATGTCTTCAAAATTGGTCAGGTTGTAGTAGCCTTAGAGCTGTTTCCAAGGAGCCATAGAACATTGAAAATGATCGAGTAGTAACTGAGATATGAGCAAGACAATAACACTAATCTGAGTGACAATGACAGAAAGACCAATAGAGATGATCAATGATATGTTGTATTATATGAAAATGTTGTACATGATTATTGGCATGAAGAGTAATGCCCAATGATAGTGAGAAGTGTAGTCTATAGTGTGAGCCACACTATCTCTACAATTTGATCAACTAAAACTCTAGAATAGAGAGGTACCCAAGAGATTTTACAACCATCTTTTATAGATGTTTTGCCTCCAAGTTTGAATTCAAATTCAAACTTAACTTTTCCTAAAGGTTCTCCTCTAAGTTACGAGATATTCCACCAAAGATAATTCGTAGCTACATCTCTCCAAACTCCACGAGTGTGTAGGCTTTACAAGATTCTTCCAAGTCATTAAGACTTTTACAAAAGTTAAATGGTAAAAAACCATAAGCAATGGTTCATGTGAATCTTCAAGTGTTGCACATAATTTCTTCCAATGCCTAGCCAAGTGTGAAGGCTTGGCATTTGCACCAATAGGGAGCACTAACAAAATTGGCTAAGGAATATAGGGATGTGTTTGCATACAGTTACAAGGATTTGAAAGGAATTTACCCTAAAATTTGTGAACACAAAATTCCAATTACTCTTGATGCAAAACCTAGCAAATAGAGAGACTCCACATTTAATGACAAATACTCTGCCAAAATCAAGGAGGAGATTGATAAATTGTTTGCTGCGAATTTCATTTATGAAATTGAGTACACTGAGTGGATATCTCCTATAGTTGTGGTACCTAAGAAAAATGGAAAGCTCAAGTTGTGTATTAACTTGAAAAAGGTTAATGCAGCAACTATAAGATATAGTTATCCATTACCTATAACTGATCATCTCCTGGAGAGAGTTGTAGGGAAAGAGGTTTATAGTTTCTTGGATGGTTTTTCTAGATATAACCAAGTACCTATTGCCTTGGAAGATCAACATAAAACTGCATTCTCCACTGAATGGGGAATATATGCATTTAGGGTTAGTCCAAAGGAAGACAGAGTTCAAAGGTCATCATGAAGATAACCAAGAAACAGAGGAAGAAGTAAACAAGAAAATAGAAGAAGTAATTTCAGACTTGGGACATCAAGAAGAGAAAACAAATCACGATGATCAAGGAGTGGAATATGAAGCAGACCAGATGGATATAGATGATCATGATAGGAGGAAATGAGTAGGGGATGATCAAACTGAAAACAAGGTTGATCAAAAGCTAGAATCAAAAGTGTTCCAAGAAGAAGTGATCCATGAAGAAGAATTAAAGACTGATGAGTAGATTCAAAAGGTGGAGATGATGGGAAAAGTAGAAGAAGTAAACGTAGTAGAGAAGGAAATAGAAGCTGAAAAGGAAATGGATCAGGAGACATATTATGAAGAAAAGGATGAAGAGGAGGATGATCTGAAAAAAGAAAAGCATATAGAAATAAAGCAACTAGACCTGGAGATTGGCCTTGAAAGGATACCTAAAGATATCAGATCTGCATGCAAAATTATTATGAGTAACATAGAACAATTCAAGCCCTCCAGCAGAAACATGATCATATCAAGTATGGTTGTTGAGTCTGAGTTTGTAAAGGGAAGCAGGATCTTTGAAGAACAAAAGAAAGACAGCTTGAGGATCAGATATGAGCATTGCAAGAAAAAAATGAAGCTATGACAAAAAGGATATTCTCATTAGAGGCACATGAAATACACAATCAAAACAAAATCCAGTTTCTTGAAGATAAATGTGCTAAACAAATGCAACATAGTAATAAAGTGGAAAGTGAGCTGAAGAAAATGGAAAGTAGATTGAGGCTACTTCAGAATTCATATCTGATTATGGCCAAATCCAATGATGATATAAACAAACTATTGATGGAAGAGGGACAGATGAAAGCAAAAATTCAACCTACTCAGATGAATCAAGAAGAGATGGAAAAAATGAGTAAAGAAATTGAAAAGCTTCAGGAAGATCTCAAAGAAACCAAAGAATCAAAGAAACAAGCCAGTGTGCATGCTGCAAATGCCATGAGAGGATACAACAAGTTGTACTTGGAGATAGAAAAGGAAAGAAGTGAATGGAGTTCAGAGAAAGAATTGTTGATGCCTCAAAACAAAAGTCTACTAATGGAGGTGACAAAATTAAAGAGAAGTATTGAAGTCCAACACAAAAAGGATGAAGGAAAAGTAGTGAGGATGCAAACAAAGGAGCAAGAACTGTTGATATATTTAGGTAGTGATGTGTGTGAACACTCTAGGACCGCCGGGGCACTTTTTTCCATCTTTAGGAGGTTTTTTTCCCCCGGCTTGTATATACGCCTATTGCCCTAATGGGCTACTTATCTTTGTACATTCTCTAGTAATACATTCAGTCTTGTGTGTTGTGCTCCAAGCTTCTTCTTCTTCCTTGTGCTATTCGCGTGCTTCCGCAGACGTCTATCTCCAACAATTGGTATCAGAGCAGGTCTTCGCTTCTTCTAGGGCACCGTTGACACTCCTCCGTTTGTAGTCTCAGATTCGCACGAAATTTGGTGAGCATACTCAGGGTGTTTCTGAGATCAAAACAGCTTCGTCTGTGGTGCCTAAATCGCGATATGAGCTCGTTTCGACCTCCGAACGCACTATCGCAGTGCTTGTGCAGGCTATTTCGTCCTTTTGTGCCAAAGGTATATACCAGTTTCTGTTCAATAGTTTAAGCATCTCGAAGTCTGCTACAGGTCTAGCAGAACTCGTCTGGGCAGTTCTCTTCAACTTTTTGAGATACAGTCAATTTTCTGCATCAAGGTATTTTGATCACCGGCCATGGCTGAAAGCAGTGATGTATTCCGTATGTTGGCTGTTGAGGATAAGTTGGATGGTACCAACTACCCATTATGGGCTTATATGATGCGACATGTGCTGGTTGCAAAAGGATTGTGGAACATTGTGTAGGGTGTTGAAAGACGTGCTGTTACACCTGTAACGACACGTACTGCAAATACAGGTGTTGGAGCTGATGAAGATGGTGTCGAAGATGATATTCCACAGATTCCTGTTCGTGCTGCTGTTTCTATTGCACCTACTGCAGAGCAGATTCGTTGGGATGGCAGAGATGCCCAGGCACATGCATTGATAGCCTTGTCTGTCAAACGTGCCATTATTCCTCACATTCGCTCTTGCAGAACAGCAAAGGATGCTTGGGATACACTTACCACTTTGTACCAGGCTAGGAATGAGGCTCGTGTTGCTTACCTCCGAAAACAGTTGGAGAGTGAGCACATGAATGAAGGTGATTCTATGGACAGTTTTCTTACAAAGATCAAAGACCTGAAGGAACAATTGATTTCTGCTGATGAGGTTATACCAGATAGCTCACTTGTGCAAACCGTTCTGAATGGTCTTCCTGATTCATATCAGAGTTTTGCCTCTACTCTTCGGTTGATGATGCAAGGCAATCTGAATGCCTTGTCATTTGAGGAATTAGTCTCTGTTCTGTTGCAGGAAGATCAGTCCAGGCAGAATAGGTCCATTATGCGTGTTGCAGATCAAGCTTTCCTGGCTAGTCAGAAGGGCAAAGGAAAATGGAGCTCTTCTACTAGTAAGCAGAAATCTGCAAATGCTGCACAATCGAAGAACCAGGATAAAGATGAAAAGAAATCAAAAAAGCAGAAATTGTTCTACAAGTACTGTAAAGGAAATGATCATATTATAAAGAACTATCCAAAACTGGCTGCTAAAGAGGCAAAGAAGAAAGAGGCTGGAATGGTTGTTGTAGAGGCCTCTACACTAAAAACAGAGTCTGCAAATCTTGTGCAGGAAGAAGAATGGGCGTTTACTACTGTCTGCAGTTTTGACCCATCTTCTCATGATCAGTGCATGTCTGCAGTAGACTCAGATGTTTGGTACTTTGACAGTGGGGCGACCAAACATATTACCTCGCAGCGTAGTTTCTTCTCTTCACTCGAGCCTGCCCCTACAGGGAATACTGTCACATGCGCCAATAACTCCTCTTATCCTGTTATGGGAGTTGGTAAGGTCATTCTGACTACTGCTGATGGTAGTTCTTTCACTTTGTCAGATGCTTTATTTGTGCCAGGGATCAAAAAGAACCTGTTATCAGTTTCTGCATTAGCCAAGATTGGCTTGGTTGTGAAATTCGTTGATGACAGGTGTACAGTCCATGATCTCTCAAATGGCGATGTGATTATTGCTTCTGGCATTTTATGTCATGGGCTGTATAAGCTCATAGACTATGAAAGATCTGTGAATGATTCGGCATGTGCAGTTCATGATTCTCAGGCTATGTCAGATGCAAAGCTTTGGCATGCACAATTTGGTCATCTGAATTTTGCTAGTTTGTTACGCCTGCAGAAATCTAAAATGGTGTCCTCTTTGCCCAAACTTGAGGCACATGGAAAACATGTTTGTGAAGGCTGTATTTTGGGCAAAATGCAGCGTTCTTCCTTTCCAAAAGATGGTTCAGTTCGGGCTACGCAGAAATTGCACCTTGTACATAGTGATGTTTGTGGTCCTATGCAGACACCCTCTTTTGGAAATTACCTTTACTTCGTGACTTTCATTGATGATTTTTCCAGGCATGCATAGGTATATCCACTCAAAGCAAAGTCCGAAGTGTTCATGTGCTTCAAACAGTTTTTGGTTTTGGCTGAAAATCTGTCAGCATGTAAAATGGGCACCCTCCGTTCTGATCGAGGGGGGGAATATATGTCTTCAGATTTTAATGCATTTCTGGCTGAACGTGGGATAAAACACCAATGTACAGTGCCGTATACACCTCAACAGAATGGACTTGCTGAACGAAACAACAGGTCACTCATGGAGATGGCGAGGTGCATGGTCAAAAGTCAGGCTTTACCACATAGTTTCTGGCTTGAGGCTGTCATGTGTGCAACATATGTACTGAACAGGTATCCCACTAAAGCGTTGCAGTCTATCACTCCATATGAGGCTTGGCATGACCGCAAGCCATCTGTTGCTCATCTGCGTGTTTTTGGTTGTTTGGCATATGCATTAGTGCCTGAACAACATCGCAGAAAATTGGATGATAAGGTAGTAAAATGTATTTTTGTTGGGTACAGTTCTGAAAGTAAAGGCTATCGTCTGTATCATCCACAGACTAAACGCATTCTGGTTAGCCGCGATGTTGTCTTTGTGGAAGATGTTATTCAGCCATTGCTTTCATGTACTAAGGAGACATCTGTTAGCTCCAAAGACATGTATGATACTTTGATGCCTCTTTTTACAGGTGGACAGGCTAGTGCTGGTCCTAATGAGGCAACTTCTCAACCTTTGCAGGTTTCATATGATGATGCAAATCATTCCCTTTCTGATGCAGATTTACATGATGCACTTGTTGATGAGAGAGGTGATATTGAGCAGGCAAAAACTATGCCAAAATGGCTGGTGCAGACTTTGCGTGACAGCAAATTAGATGCACCTTTGTCATATCGTACTCGTTCAGGCTCTCATAGTGCCTCCTTTGCATCAGATTGCTATGCTATGGCTGCATCTAGTCTCTGTGATGAGAATGAGCCTGTTTCTTTTGATGAAGCACAAAATTCAGAAAATTGGATGGCTGCTATGCAATCTGAATATGATGCTATAATGAAGAATGGTACATGGTCTTTATGTGACTTGCCTCCTGGCAAGAAGGCCATTGGCACTAAGTGGGTATACAAGCTGAAGCGTAAACCTGATGGTACAGTTGACAGGTATAAGGCTAGGCTTGTTGCAAAGGGTTATGCACAGGAAAGAGGCATTGATTTTGATGAGACCTTTGCACCTACATGCCGTATGACTACTGTTCGCAGCATTTGTGCACTTGCAGCCCATCATGGTTGGAATGTACATCAGTTGGACATTAAAACAGCATTTCTGAATGGTGACTTGCATGAAGAAGTGTATGTTTTTCAGCCCCGTGGCTTTGTGCAGAAAGGGCATGAAAACCAGGTTTGCAGGTTAAAGAAGGCATTATATGGTTTAAAGCAAGCACCACGTGCTTGGTATGAGAAGATACATGCCTATCTGATTGCACATGGTTTTGAGAATAGTCCAACTGAAAGCACCTTATATGTTAAGCGTGCTAATGATGTGCTTCTGATCATTGTTGTCTATGTTGATGACATGCTGCTCACTGGTCCTATTGAGACACATATTGCTGATTTTAAGGCTGATTTGCATGCCTCATTTGAGATGTCTGATTTGGGGCATTTGCATCACTATTTGGGCATTCAGTTTATGCATGTTGATGGTGGAATGGATTTGTGTCAAACGAAATATATTGACACATTATTGCAGCGTTTTGGCCTTGAAGACTGTAAGCCTATTGCCACTCCTATGGAGACAGGTTTACGATTGAGTCTTCATGATGCTGGAGATGCATTTGATGCTGTTCTCTATCAGCAGGCTGTTGGATGCTTGATTTACTTATGCATTAATTGGCCAAATATTCAGTTTGCTGTCTCACAGATGAGCAGGTTTATGCATTGCCCAGGAGTCACGCATTGGAAAGCGGTTAAGCGCATCTTTCGCTACTTGAGTGGTACTCGGCTACTTGGGTTGTTTTATCCCAAGGGGGGATCACTACCGCCAGATTTGCATGCTTTTTCTGACTCAGATTGGGCTGGTTGCTATGACACTCGTGTGTCCACCAGTGGTTTTTGCTTCATGCTTGGTAGCTCATGTATATCTTGGTTGAGCAAGAAGCAGCCTACTGTGGCCACTTCCAGTTGTGAGGCTGAGTATAGGGCAGCTTTCACAGTGATTGTTGAGTGTGTGTGGCTCAGACGCCTTATGGCTGATTTGTGTGTTGGCCAGTCTTCTGCCACCACCATCTTCACTGACAGTCAGAGCGCATTGGCAGTTGCGAGGAAACATGTGTTCCATGCTCGCACTAAGCACATTGAGGTGCATTATCACTATGTCAGGGAGAGGTTCTCTGCTGGGGAGATCAGCTTGGCATATGTGCCCACGCAGGAGAACATTGCAGACCTTTTCACGAAGGCTCTGCCTAGGGAGAAGTTTGAAGCTTTCCGCAAAGCTTTGGGCTTACTTCCTTTTGTGGAGTGATTTCCACATAGCTTGGCACTTCCTTATACATGAGTGCCAGCTCCTTGTTCACCGCATCACTCCCAAGGGGGATTTGTTGATATATTTAGGTAGTGATGTGTGTGAACACTCTAGGACCGCCGGGGCACTTTTTTCCATCTTTAGGAGGTTTTTGTCCCCCGGCTTGTATATACGCCTATTGCCCTAATGGGCTACTTATCTTTGTACATTCTCTAGTAATACATTAAGTCTTGTGTGTTGTGCTCCAAGCTTCTTCTTCTTCATTGTGCTGTTCGTGTGCTTCCGCAGACGTCTATCTCCAACAAGAACCTATGGAAGATAGTAGAAGATCTTCACCACCACAAGATTCACATGAACAAGAAGAAAGGAGCATTGAAGATTATTCAGATGACTTTGTATAGATGCTCTTGACAAATAGAGATTCAAGGATGAAATTCATCAGAAAGATGCATGATGAATATGAAACTTAGATTGTAAAATTTTCTCTAGAAAATAGGGTGAATCTAGATCAACATCATTGGGTAGGAGATGGCCTTGGAATTCCATTTTCTATGATCCTTGAAAGTATTTAAATTTACCAGACTGGAAGAGTTGTTCTACCACCTAATAGGTATCTAGAGTATGAAGAGGACATTAATGTCACCAAAGAGCTGTTTGAAAAAGCCAACCCAAAGTGGAGAAATAGGTGGTTAGATTCTAATAAGAACTGTAGGAAAATATGGAAAGAGGCACTACTACAATCAAAGATAAATCTAGCATATTGCCCAGTAGCTAGAAGGAGGGATTGGTCAATCTTTTGGGAAAGAAGAAATGAAGGAAAAATTCCAGCAAAATGACTGAACTTCCCGAAGATTGCAGGACCCAAAGCAGGATCTTGGCCAACCAAAAAATACATGATTAATATTGTTAAATATGTCATATCAGCATATAAATATGTAAATAACCCCGCTTATATATTAGTAGTCAGAATTATGCGGCTTATAGTAGCATGTATAGAGGCTTTTACAGACACAGATGTGAGAACCCTTGATTACATAGGATTTAATTCACCTTTGGATGCTTTACTTTTTGATCTGAGTGAAACACCAAATAGAATTTGCTTAATGGCCTATTATAGTAGAGTAGTATTCTTAGGCAGCCACTATCTTCAAATTTTTTAGGATGCCTTTGATTATGGCTTTTATAAAAGAGAATCAGAGATTTTTGGTAATTTGTTAGTAATCACAAAGTCAAGACTCACTGCATATGAAGTTGCATACACACAGTACCTGAAGAAGGATGTGATAGATAGACCAGAAGTTACAGTTCAATGGAGAAAAGCTTTGTTTGAAATGGTGAACAGTTTGAATGTCCCAGAAAGAAAGAGCCATGACTTGTTGTCACAGGTCTATCAGAGAAAGAAGAAGTGAAGTGGACTCACAACAACATTTTTTTTTTTGTCAAGAGCCAAAAAGTTTAGGAGGGGAAGGATGTTGGAAGAAGCATTTTTGAAGGAAATTTCTTGTAGTTTGATATTTTCATGTAGTAATAATTATCCAAATGATGTAAGAATGAGGAAGAGTCTTCCTCATGTATAGTAGAAGCATATATATTTTTAGTAGAATTTTTAGAAGCTCTTCAGTAGCATATTTTTAGATTGGAAAGTAGAAGGTCCAAATTTCAAGTGTGAAAAGGGACACTTGAAAAAGTATAAAGGATAATTTCTTCTACTTTGTAAGTGTTGTTACTCCTATTACTAATGATACTCAAGTAATGTGAAGAGTTTCTTGCAAGAAAATCCTGTTTCTACTTCCCTTGAGTGTCTTCTTGAGTTGTTGAGTCTTTCTCTTGTGAGATCTATGGAATTTGTGAGCTTTTCTTGTGTATTTCTAAGTGAATTGTATGAAGAGAGGTGACTATCAGTCTATTGAGTGAAATGTTGCAAGAGATCAATGCTAGAAATGGAAATTCTCAGTTGTTACAGAATCATGATTGTCTCTTCTATATAATACAGGTATTGTTTTTCAAATCTGACTTTATATTTGTAATCTACAGAGAAAATGGCACACTTTAGGCACAAAAGTTATTGAAAATTCTTTTGTATAGCTCAAGATATTCAAAACCCTTGTTTTCCATCTTCATCTTCACTAATTTCTCATAAATAAGTCATGTTTCCTCTTATTCTTGGATTCCATTAACTAGAAGAGGCCATGGTCTTTGCATACTTCGCGGATTGACAATTTGATGAAGTTTTAGTTAATCCTTTGTGCTATAATGATTGGAGAGGACAACTCCAAAGGTTAAGAACAACAGGCAATGATAATGAGACTTTGTAGTCATATACTAGACAGTATGTTGAATCTACCATGCTGTAAAGCATGACAAATGATCAATCACACACTAAGAACAAGCTCTTACAAAGTCACTGTTCTGATGTAGTCATAACAAAGAAGTGAAATGAGAATGTAATGATAATATGTAAATTAAATCCTATATAAATACAATGTCATTGGCCATCATATATTGCACAATGTGTGAGAGGTGAATAAGCTATGAGATGAGCTCTCAATTCACAATAGATGCCCTTCACAATGATCTCATGGAGTCGAGATATCACGCGGGTCATGTCATCCTCTTTTTAAAGTTGTAATTGGAGCCAGTATTTGAATTCGAATTCAAAGAGATCTAAGTGAATCCTAAATTATAGGATATATTTTCTCATCAATTAACAACCAAGAACTTTGAGATTTGGTGCTTCCTAACTTCCTCGTGGTTGTAGGATGCTTTTACAAAAGTAAATGTGAATGGTTTTTACAAGGGGTTGATCACATAAGGTTCTATAAGAGATGTGCCCATTAACTAAGTATGTGGGCTGGGCTTTAATTGCACCAACAAGAGGAAGATGCCTCCATAGAGGAAGCTATGGACAATCAAGAGGAAAGTTCAATAATGGAGGAAACAACTACCATCACAATTACAACCAAGGCTACAACAACTATCAAGGAGGCTTCAGAGAAAGAAGAGACTACAACAGCTATACAGATGATCAAGAGGATTCCCTATTACTCATGAATATGATAGCCAAGCAAGGTAAAGATGATGAGTACCTATTCTATGTTGATTCTAGTTGTTCCAATCATGTAGCAGGCAATGTAGCATTATTATCTGATCTTGAAGAACCCAAAGGAAAGCATGAAGTTCAAGTAGATGATGACACTAGGCACTCAATAAAGAAGATTGGAAATGTTAAAGCATCTGATGGTAACATGAATCTTCTAAGCGGGGTATTATATGTACCAATAATAACCAAGAATCTAATCAGTGTTGGACAGATTGTTGAGAAGGGTTTACAGGTTAGATTCGCAAGGCATGGAGCATATGTGGAGGACCCTCAACAAGGCTTCAAGAGGATTGCAAAAGGTGAGAAATTTGGTAGAATTTTTACCTTTGAAGTTGAAGATACAAGAAAATATTTCTCTCTTCAATTATAAGGACCAAGCCATGTTGTTGGAAGAAGCATTTTTGAAGAAAATTTCTTGTAGTTTGACATTTTCATGTAGTAATAATTATCCAAATGATGTAAAAATGAGGAAGAGTCTTCCTCATGTATAGTAGAAGCATATATATTTTTCTTATAATTTTTAGAAGCTCTTCAATAGCATATTTTTAGATTGGAAAGTAGAAGGACCAAATTTCAAGTGTGAAAAGGGACACTTGAAAAAGTATAAAGGATAATTTTTTCTACTTTGTAAGTGTTTTTACTACTATTACTGATGATACTCAAGTAATGTGAAGAGTTTCTTGTAAGAAAATCATGTTTCTACTTCCCTTGAGTGTCGTCTTGATTTGTTGATTCTTTCTCTTGTGAAATCTATGGAGTTTGTGAGCTTTTCTTGTGTATTTATGAGTGAAGTGTATGAAGAGAGGTGATTATCAGTCTATTGAGTGGTGTTGCAAGAGATCAATACTGGAAATAGAAATTCTCAGTTTTTACAGAATCGCGATTATCTCGTCTGTGTGATATAGGTACTGTGTTTTTATATTTGTAATCTACAGAGAAAATGGCACACTTTAGGCACAAAGATTATTGAAAATGCTTTTGTATAGCTCAAGATATTCAAAACCCTAGTTTTCCATCATCGTAATGTTTCCTCTTATTCTTGGATTCCATTAACTAGAAGGGGATGCGATCTTTGCATACTTCTAGGATTGACAATTTGATGAAGTGTTAGTTAATCCTTTATGCTATAATGATTGGAGACACATGTCTAAATTGGAGATATGGCATAAGAGATTAGTTCATATAGGTATAAGGACATTGAAGCACATATGTAAGGATCAGAGTGTGCTTGGCATCCCAAATGTGTCCAAGCAATACATGATTTACAAATGTGGAGCATGCCAATTTAGCAAGTCACATAGGCAACCATTCAACAAAAGAGGATACATGTATGAAGACTACTTGGAGCTTGTGCACGTAGATGTGTGGGATCCTAGTAGAGAGCCATCAATTTTAGGGTCAAGGTATTATGTTTCATCCATAGAAAACTATAGTAGATGGAAAATACTTTATTTTATGAAGCATAAAGATGATGTCTTCACTTGTTTCAAGAAGTATTTGGCATTGGTTGAGAATCAAACAGGTAGAAGTTTGAAGAGGCTCAAATTTGATGGAGGTGGTGAGTATTTCTCACATGAATTTGACTTCTTCTTATAGGACAGAGGCATAAAGAGAGAGATTACAACAAGGTACACTCCTGAACAACATGGAGTGGAAGAGAGAAGAAATAGATTAATAGTAGAGGCTACAAGATCAATGTTAAATGAGAAAAAGCTTCCTAACTATCTATGGGCAGAGGCAATTTCCACAGTCACTTACCTAATCAATAGGCTTCCATCCAAGTCTCTAGATGGCATGACATCTTATGAGGCATGGAATCGCAGGAGACCTTCTTTAGATCATTGTAAGATCTTTGGGTGCATTGCTTATGCACACATACCCTCAGAGATTAGAGGAAAGCTTGATCCAAAACCTGAAAGATGCATATTCATTGGCTATGATCAGAATAAAAAAGAATGTAGGTTATATAATCCCACTAAAAGAGGATTTATAGATAGTAGGGATGTAGTATTTGATGAAAATACTCCTGTTTTGAAGATGATTGTAGGAAAATAAAGCTACCCTATGATTTAGAGAATGATTTGCCAAATCGAACCAAAGAAGAACCACATACATCAGAGGATGTCAACTCAGAAGATGAACAAATTGACTTCAAAGCTTGGAATCCCAAAGGCAAAGTAAAATTCAAACAATTGGAAGACATTTCAGAGTCATCCAATCAAGCACTTAGAAGATTTCTGAGAGAAAGCAAGAAACCTAGAAGTTATGGCTATGATACATCACTAGTCACCAAGCATTCTATATACATGGCTAAAGATTTTTTGTCAGAAGAACCTTCTTCATTCAAAGAAGCCAAAAAGAAAGAAGAATGGATAGAAGCTATGCAGGAGGAAATCGAAGCACTTCAAGAGAATAATACTTGGGATTTGGTTCCCAAAAAACCATTCATGAAGGTAATAGGATCCAGGTGGATTCACAAAGTGAAAAAGAATTCACATGGCACAATAAATAGGTATAAAGCAAGGCTAGTAGCAAAGGGGTTTGCTCAATCCCATGGAGTGGATTATGAGAAGACCTTATATACTGTAGCTAAGATGCCAACTATCAGAGTTTTAGTAAGTATTTATGCTTCAAAGATTTAGAACTTGTACCAATTAGATGTTAAAAATGCATTCCTTAATGGGTGGATCTCTGAAGAATTCTACATGGCTCAGCCTGATTATGAAGACAAAGACAAACTTGATTATGTATATAAATTAAGGAAAGCATTGTATGGTGTGTACCTAAGTTCCAACTTAGGGACTTGTGGAGAAAGAGACTATACCTCAATCCCCCTCAAGTACATATAGTGGGGATTCACGCTTTATTTATCAATCCGATGAGTATCAAAACCTAGCCGAGTGTATGAAGACATGCATTCAAATGACGATCAACGCACATGAGTTTCCCAAAGAGTGCAAACAAGGCAAGAACTAAACCAAACAAGCCAACAGTAAATTGAGCTTTTCTCTTAGCTCCAAACTCCGAATATAGCAAATAGCATGTTGGGTCATCCACAGCATTACGATACCCTCCCTGTTTATTGCAGGCTGGTTGTTTGTAAGTACAGGTTTAGCTTACAATGTTTTTGGAAGCCCCCGACCAAATGAATATTTTTCAGAGAGTCGACAAGAAGTTCCTTTAATAACTGGTCGCTTCGACTCATTAGAACAAGTTGATGCATTTAAGAAATCCTTTTAGGAGAAACCAATGTCTTTAATGCATTCGGAAGCTCTCGAGAAGACGCATCCAATGGTGGTATTTTCACTCAATTCTGACACTTCTGCTTCAAGTTATGAGCAAAATACCGAGTCATGAGAATGACCTTCCTACACTTCAGCACTTCCTACACTTCACACACACCTTAACCATAGCAAACAAACACTTTCATGGATAGACAACACTTCCTAACACTCTTTTCAAGCAACACACATGCATACAAGCTCACAAAGAAGAAGATACAGAGAGGAGAAGACACAAATTCGAAATTATGTGCTCTTGATTCTCACAATGGCCAAAAGTCTTTACAAAGAGTCACAAATTGGCTTATATACATGTGCCCTAAAAATGGTCCTTTCACACAAGAGACCGGCACTTTATTCACTAAAAGGCTAAATTCCTACTAATTTACATGGGCAAGCTACTAATCTTCTGTGGGGATGCATTCAGAGGACTCCTCTAGTGCTTTTACATCGAAAATTATATTACAAAATGATTATGATACAAAAATAAGGTGTCCAAATCGGAAAAATTTTGGGACCCATCTTTTTCTCTGCCTTGTGCTCTTCTTGGCTTTGCAACACTCTCCCCCTCTTTGTCTCTGTCGTCCCTTGACAGGCTTTGGAAGTCGACGGGAGTATGTTCTGTATACTTTTTGCTCTGTTTCATTAAGCAGATTAGCTTCACGAATCATAAGTTGCTTCCACTGTTCTGCTTTCACACCATCATGTGGCGGCTGTCTATGATCAGCGAAGAAGCTTAGCTCATATGCCATTAATCGGGCTTTCAAGTTGGATGACGTCTTTAAAAAGATTTCTGAATCAATTTCAAAAAACCCTATAAAAAACGCTTCTTCGAAGGTTTGCATATATGTACTCGGTAAAAACATAAGCCTAGAATAATATGCCATTATTGTGGTTCGGCTAGGCATAACGGACAAATCAAAAATGAGAATATATGTTCCTTGATTAATGCCAATGAAGTTCAAAAATGTATATGCCGCGTGTTTGAAGACCTTTAATACTGTAAGTATCATACTGAGTATTTTATTGGTCATCTTGATAGTTAAATCGGGTACTGTTGCATAACTCTGCAGCCAAAATTCAATGGTTTTGACCATGTAGTCTTCCGTTGGTAGATAATTATGAGGTGGACTTGGGAATAGTGGATAATTCAGCCACTGTTTATTGATAGCACCACTCTGTTGCATGCCCAAAAATTCTCTAGCTTCTCATCGACGTGGTGTTGGACAAAAAGAAGGATTTAACTGTAATGAGTATGGGGCTGCTTGCCAATGCACCCGTAATGTAGGATGTCTCTCCAAAAATTTTCTCCTCCAAACAGGCTGTGCTGCTTCAAATTCCTCTTGAGTATAGTTGAATATGTCATTGTTGAACTGCAGCTGTTCGTCTGGATTTTTCTCTGTGATCTTCTTTATGTATTGCCTTGTTTTCTCTTTCAATAATCCATACGGAATGTTGAAAGGCTTCATGATCGTCTCCAAGTCTTTACCTTTAATCCTTGCTTCTTTCATGACTTTGATGACTTCATTTTCAAAATTTTCTGTCAACCGGGACACCAATAGTGCCCGTTCCTTCTGACCTATTTCTGCAGTGTATGGCATTGGATGATCATCATGTGTTTTCGCCATCTACTCTTTCATTGGAGAATTATAAATCGGGGGAGATAGAGGATGTACCTCTACCTCGTCAGTAGTATTTTCTTTTGTCGGCTCTACTGGTGTCCCGATTGATGCTTTCTCTTCTGCTTTGGTCTCTAATTGTGCTATGTGTTCAGTCTTTTCTTTAATTTCTTGCATAGCTACTCTGAGTGCTTCTTTTGCTGCAAGCAGTTCATTACCAATTTCTGCTACATGATCCATATTTTCACTGTAACTCACTGCAAATTTTTCCATTGGCGATGTTTAACTATTTCGTGAGCTCCTTAGTTTCATTCATGTATTTGTGTTCCCATTCTTCTCTTAGGGTTTGCTCTTGTTTTAGAAGATCTACATATTTCTCAATCTGATCTCTTAATTCTTTCTGGTCAATAGCTGTAGTCTCTTGTTTTTTGATAGGTTGGTCATATAGTAATGCCTTCATCAGTTCTTTATTGTGGCTGTGTAAGCTATTGTTTTCCTCCATATACACCTTAAGTTGTGTTTCGAGCAAGTTACTTCGAGCTTTCATTCTCTCTTTGTCGGCTTCACTGGCTTCATGTAATCTTTGTAAGTGTGTCAGTCGTGCCTGGAGTTGATGATGTTGGTGCATCAATGTATCACATTGTGTTTTTACTGCGAGTAACTCCGTTCCTTTGGCTGCAATCTCTTTCTGGGCCTGGATGATCTTTGCGGACAGTTGTTCACTCATGATTTGAAACTGATTCTTCTCCTGCATAGCCTTGTCATAATCTGCATAGAGCCATCATTTGTTGTTGCGTGTCCATGGCCGTTTGTATCATTTGCTTGACAACAGGTTTCAATTGAGTAACATCCACATTTAACCATGTGGTAGGGATACTAGGTTCTCTCCTATTGTCACATCTTTCCCTTGTGCCACGTGTAACGTAGTATCATGGGGCTGCCTAATATGAAGTTGGATCCTTGGCTCAGCCTCCATGTGGTCAATCTTGCCTTGAGGTGTATCATCAGGCACTTCAATCATAATTGGCTCCTTATGTGGTTGTAGGCCTGATTCCTGGTCCACTGGAGTTTGTATTTCCTCTTTGATAGGTGGCACTACATCTTTATTAGTCATTGGAACTCCCTTGATGCTTATCTTTGACTTATCATTCAATTGAATTACGTGCACTGGTTCAGTGGATTCTTCCATGCTCTTTGCGTGTGCCTGTTGGTTGTCAGGTGTGACTTCGACTTGATTGATCTCTGTCCAATCCTCATTGTGTGTTTTTGTTCGTATGTCAGTATCTAGGGTGTCCTTCTCAAGGCTTGATTCCTCATTAGAGCTTGATTCCTCCAACCCTATTTCTTTGTATCTGGAAGGTGCTTTATGAGTATGTTCTTTATCCTTCGATTTCTTTTCTTGGCTTCTCTGTCTGTAATGGTGACCTTGAATATTCAAATTTACTTGCCCCCGCATATACTGATGCGTTTCTTCTAGGGCTGCAGAGAGGTCTCTCTTGGTTATTAGCTACTGTGTCATAGGAATCTTCGGTAACACATGTGTTCTCTTTGATTGTGGTGTCTCTTGAGCTTCTTCCTCTCTTAGGCGTTTAGTTCCTCTCATAGGTGTCTTTGAACTGGTTCCTACTTCTTCAACAGCGATGACTGTTTTCTTTTTCTTTGGAACAGTTGCTGACTTTACGTATTTGGCCATCTCAGTTGAGGTTGGCATCAAGCGTAAGCAATCCTTCATTTCAAGTGCCTCATAAATGAGTAAGATCAATGCCGAACTTCCATTCAAGACCTTTTTCTGACTCCACTTCTTCTTCGCTTCAAATAGGTGTTCTTGAATATATGGAGTCATGTTGACTTGATTTCCTACTTGCCTCATAGCATGTGAGAGTAGCTGCACAACAATCTTTTGAGGTGTTGTGTATCTATGCATACTTGGAAAGAAAAAATGCTCGTGAACTAAGCGAACAGAGTCTTCAATATCCGTTCTGTTGATTTCCAAAAATGTTCTCTTTTTCGCATCATGACATTCATCTTTGACATTCGTGAGTCCCTCTTGATTCCATCCAAAAGCTCTGTTAATTAGCTCATGAGTGAATTGAATGGTTTTCCATGCACCCACTTTATCCAGTACTCTTGCCTCTAGGACTGAGATCTTATTCGATGCTGACTGGAGTGTATTCATCACTTGTGTACATCTCTGAAAATCTGGCAAATATATTGGAAGTCTTAAGAATGCATCAATTTCAGCTTGTGTCCAGACATCTGTCATACGCGATAATCCTTGTATGATCGTCTTGAAATCCTGTGACATGATAGGGAAGTAGTGATCTCTCTCCATGATCTTGATGGTTGCCATGAAAAGAAACTCGGACACTGGTTGATCATCAAGAAACCAATGACCTCTTGCCTTAGTTATTGATTCCAAGGGAAGAAGCTGGACCTCTTCCTCTTGCGTAGCTTCGGAATTGAAAGATGCCATCTGCACTCAATATAGAGCAGTAATTAGTGGCAAGATGGTATTAAAAATCATCCTTCATTTGTCTTTCATTAGATTGGCAATGCTCCGTGTGAATAGTGTCGTCCCTTCCCCATGGGTATGAGAAGGGTAATACCTGGGATTTTTTTTCATTCTTATTTACATTTTTTATGTTTTTTCCTGAAAGAAAAACAAAAAAGTTAGTTCATAGCCGAAGCAGTTATTAATTTTTGAGTGATTTCTGAGATTGTGTACATGTGCTCTCCTATTTCCCAAGAGGGAAATGTGCTTCACTATCCTGAAATAGAAGAAAATTGTGTCGAATGCTTGGCCTTGTAATGTGGCCCTATTATGCATACTTTGGGTTCTGGTAACTCCAAATGTGTGCAACTCGAATTATTTGGTAGATGTATACAGCTTGTCTTGTCTTTCGGCATCCAAATCTGCTTTATTCTGTTGGGAGAAATCGTGTTCCCAAGTTTCCTGGTGAATGCAGTGCTTCTCGTATGATGCTTTTGCATTGTCTGCTTTTTGAAGCTTGGAATGATGGATGAATCGTATGTAGACTCCTGCTCTATCTTGTAGCAATTTATCTTCTATCTTTTTGCCTTTAGATCATACTGATTCTCCTTGTGCATTGACTTGTCCTTTTTGAGGATTTTCCTTTGAGTACATGACTTGGGAATCCATATTTGTGTTCGGGCCGGCTGAGCAGCTCTCACCTTCTTTGGAATCCATACTCTAGCAATGTTTTGTGGAACTAGGTGTCCAACATGATATGTATTTTTATTCTGTCGTTCCTTCTGATGTCGTGAGTAGTTCTGTTGTTGAAGATACACTTTCACTTGATCTTTTCGGATCCAAGCCTGTCTAGTGTAAGGGATGGGGTATATCCTAACGTGTGTTGATTCGTAAGAGTCTTGATGACTTGTCTTTCTGGTGCTCGGTTCCTCACTGAGACTATTTTTGGATAGGACACTAATCATGTGATTGACTGGATTAGAAGATTATGTGCACTCGAAACTCGGGGCATCCTCACATGAAGTACTCGATGAAGTAGTTTCCATAGTGCGAGTGATCATACATTCATCATTGTGCTCATTTAAGTGTGTCCTCGGTTCTATACTTTTGGCTTTGATTGTTCGTTCTTCTAGCATGTTGAATACTTCACGATGTCCTATCTTTGTCGAGATGTATCCTAAGGCCAAATTGAATAGTCACTTCATATTCGTATATCCAGTCCTGACCTAACACGAGCTCTTCTAATAAGTCCTGATCATGACATACTAAGAGTTTCTGCTCCATAGTGTTGTTTCCAAGATGTAGAAGTAAAGTGATCTCTCCAATACACTATGTGATCTTTCCTCCTATTCCAATCAGTTGTGCCTTAGATGGACGTAATTCTTCCTTAAGTTTCTGGGTTAATGAAAATGTGATACAGCTTATAGCAGCTCCTGTGTCAATGAGTGCATCCACTAAGTGGTACTCTTTTTTTCCAGCTCCCAAATTCAAATATGGTTGCTTCCTTTGTTGCCCTAGGTTTTCAATGGCCCTAAAGTTGGCCAGTGGGATGAGTTCCTCTCCTAGGCGATATCTCTCATCTCTCTCTCTCATCCACTCTTTTCGTTTCCTGATCCGCTCTAGCGCTTCTTGTCTAGCTTCTTGTCGTATTCTTTCTTCCTCTATACACCTATTTTTACCCCTTATTAGTCGTGACATTATTCCTTCAGTCAGTGGCTCTAAATATTTTTTTACTCGGCAACCATTGATATAGTTTGGCAATACATCGCCATCTAGAGTTGCTAAACTGATGGCTCCGCTTGTGGATATGCGATTGATAATTAACGGGTCATATCTCCTTTTTTGTAATTTCTTAGCATGTTGTTTCAGGGTATATACCAAAACTAAGTCTCCTTCTTTCAAGTTTTTATCTTTGATATAAGCATCAAAATAGGCTTTCTGTCACCTTTTAGCAGCATATATCCCTGCTACTGCTTGTAACCTAGTTTCATGTAACTTTTCTATTTGATCCAATTGAGCTGATAGTTCATGTCCCGTCCACTTATAAGTTGTCGCTACTCTGAGAGTGGGTATTAAGAAATCAATTGGCAAAATAGCATTTTGTCCATACACTAAGTTAAAAGGAGTAGTTCCTATGGCCGTCTTGTAAGCTACTCGGAATGCCCATAAAGCATGATGTAATTGTTTATCCCAATCCGATCTACCATTGTTCACAATTTTTGTGAGAACTGTGCACAAGATTTTATTTGAACTTTCAGCTTGTCCATTGGCTTGTGGGTGATAAGGGGATGATTTCTTATGAATTACCAAGAATTCATTCAGTAAGGCTTCTATAACTTCATTCACATAGTGTGTGCCTCTATCACTCACAATTTCTATTGGTAGTCCAAATCGAGTGAAAACGTTCTCAAAGAGAAACTTTGTTGTAGTCCTTGCATTATTTTTCTTGGTTGCTTTGGCTTCAACCCATTTGGTCAAATAGTCTGTGGCTACGATTATGTACTCAGCATGGGATCCTTTAGCTAGTGGGCTAATAGGTCCTATGAAGTCTATTCCCCATTTAGTGAAGGCTCTGGCACTCATCATGGGTTTCAGCTGCATATCATCTCTTCTAATTGGATATTTCGTTCGTTGACAGGTATCACACCGTTGAACATATGTGATTGCATCTTGATGTAGAGTTGGCCACCACATTCCTACAAAAAGAATCATTTTTGTTGTTTTATCTGCAGAAAAATGTCCTCCTCCAGCTCCTGTATGTGCCATCTCTAAAACAGCAAGATACTCGTCTTCATGAATGCACATTCGCAAATTATTATCTCTTCCTCGTTTAAAGAGTTGTTTTCCTATAAGAGCATAGTCCTTGCTTTGTTCTACAAGTGCACGTTTCCTTGCTAGAGTGGCTCCTTCTGGGTACTCTTGGGTCTTTAAGAACTTCACCAGAGGCATGCTCCATCTTGGTGCTACAGTGGAGTAGCATAAATTAGAGTTCTCTTCTGGATTCCGTTATTGACAAGTTGGGCAGGCTGATACATAGTTATATGTATCCCTTTGCATGGTTGGCCAATATATGCCTAATCTCTTCAATGTTTGCCATGTTCCGTTTGCATTTAAATGAGTTTTCCATTGATTTACATGTGCTTTTTGAAGCCACATTTCTTGTTCCTCTTCTTCTACGCATCTCATGAGTAATCCACTTGAGTCTTGGTGATACAAACTTCTAGCAATGATATGAAGGTTTTTAGTCTTCCATAGGTCTTGGGTTCGATTTGGTGTGATCCCATCTTTAGGTCCATGCGTGAGTATAGGGATCAACTTTTCTACCCATTGGGGACATACTTTGAGGTTGAACAGGTACGAATCCGGCAGATCATCTGGTACTCCTATGGGTGGTTATTCATGTGTCATTCTTGATAAGTGATCTGCTCTAATGTGGGTATTTCCTTTCTTGACTACTACTTCAAAATCAAATTCCATCAACAATAGGAACCATCGTACTAGTCGTCTCGTATTACAAGGCTTATTAACTAAGTACAATAGAGCTTGATGATCAATGAAGAATTTGAATTTGTTTGCCAATAAGTAGTGTCAAAACTTTTTCACTGCGTATACCATTCCTAGACCTTCTCTTTCAGTCGTGGTATAATTGCGTTCTGCTTGATTCAATTGTCTACTGGCATAGGCTATAGGGTGATCTAACTTTCCTATATCTGCGAGTTGAGTTAGGATGCAACCAAGCCAAACTTGGAAGCATCTACGTGAATGTGAAAGGGTTTGTTCCAATTAGGTACTCGAAGGATTGGGGCTGAACTCAATCGACTCTTTAATTCGTTAAAGGCCCTTTCACATTCTGCACTCCAGTTAAACTGAGTCAATAATGCATAAAGAGGTCTAGCAATTATGGCATACATATGTATAAATCTTCGGTAGTATCCGCAACGTCCCATAAATGCTTGTACTTCTTTAGCAGTCTTTGGTCTCGGTAAATCCAGAATTACTTTGATTTTGTATTCATCAGTTGAGATTCCATTCTTAGAGACAATATGTCCTAATATTTTTCCTTGTCGAACCATGAAGACACATTTTTCTGGGTTGAGGCATACTCTATATTGTCGACATTTGGCAAAGATCTTTCCTAGTTCAGGGATATGCTCTGATCGTATAGCTGAATAAGTGCATAAATCATCCATGTATCCCTCCATACTCTTTCTCAGGAACTCCTTGAATACATGGCACATCAATCTTTTGAAAGTGGTTGGGGCATTGGTTAGGCCGAAGGGCATAACCCTAAAGGTGTATACTCCCCATTCAGTTGCAAAAGTTGTTTTATGTTGGTCCTCAGGAGCAATGGCTACCTGATTATACCCTAAAAATCCGTCCAAAAAACTATAAACTTCCTTCCCTGCCACTCTTTCCAAAAGATGATTTGTGATGGGTAATGGGTAATTGTCTCTTATGGTGGCAGCATTTACTTTTTTCAGATTAGTACATACCCTTAACTTTCCATTCTTTTTCGGTACAACCACCAAAGGTGACACCCATTCCGTGTGTTCGATCTCATAAATGAACCCAGCATCTAACAACTTATCTATTTCTTCTTTGATCTTTGCTGAGTAAACATCATTATATGTGTAAGGTCTTTGTTTGGAAGGTTTAGCTTCAGATGTCATAGGGATTCTATGGGCGCATATGGAAGGATCTACTCCTTTCAAATCCTTATATGTCCACGCAAAGACATCCCTATATTCTCGAATGAGTCGTATCAACTCTTTCTCCTCTTCCTTTGAGACATCTTGGCCTATAAAAGTACATCGTTCTTCTCCTTCCTCTAAAGTTACTACTATTTTCTTGGTCTATTCTTTGTTGTCATATGCTATTCCTGACTGAGCTTCTCGTTTTGGCATTTGAATAGCAATTTTTCTCTCTTCTACTTCATATTTTTTGAAGTGGGCAGGCACTTCAAATTGATCTTGAGGCTTGTTGTCTTCATCATTTTTTACTCTATCTAATCCAAGCTTTTTTTCCTGTGTTGGTTCGTGATTTATTTCATTAGCTATGACACTTACTTCTTGAGTTTCATTTTCCGTTTCCATATGTTCAAGTTCCATTTCAATGCTCTCGTAATCCTCTTTCCATTCTTTTTCAATTACTTCCCCTTCTTCGGCCTCTTGAAGAACTACCACATATAGACTAATGTCATAGCCTTCCTCGTCAATACATTCATTCATGGTTATCACTTCTTCGTTTACACACACATCGAGAGTGGCTAAAATCTCCATCCAACCATGAGGTTCGAATTCTTCATCTAGGAATATTTGAGGCATATAGGCTGGATCTTGTACCAATCTAGCGATTCCCTGCCTGTGCTGCCATCCTTTCCTCCTATCCTCTTCCTTTCTCGCAGTTTGGCATATCCATAAATGAGTGTCTACGTTCATCCATGATTGATCACTTGAACCTATACTATGAATCAACTGCTCATCTTCTTCTTTATGAATCTGATTCCACTGTAAGGGAGGAACATCTTGATACGTGTATGTGTGGAGATTTATTCTTGTGGTGGTTCCTTCATGCTATAGGTATACCGCATCTTTTCCCCAATCTTGCACTACCTTTAGCTGTCTCATGAAGGGTCTTACAAGTATCATTTCATAATTGCTAGCCCTTTCAAATTGACATATCGCTAAGGTGTGTTCGAATTCAACTCCACATGTGGTAAAAATTACTCATTCCAATAATCCCAAGGGTCGTTCAGTGTGTCCGTCTGCCATTTGTATCTTCATGCGCGTTGGTCTTAAAGCAGGTTTTCCCCATTTCTCCCAGATTTCTTTAGTTGCTATTCCTACTCCAGCTCTAGAATCTAAGATGGCTTTAGTGGTGTAACCCCTATAGGTAATTGGAAGGCAAGTGTTTCCTTCATCTCCCTCACTGAAATCTCCAACCTTATCGAGTGGAATTTTGACTGTGGCCACTTCATCAGGCATCTCCGTCTCCTTTGCCTTGATCTCCAACTGACTGGTCAGTTTCTCCTTCAAGTGTGGTTTAATCTTCAACAATTCTTCCAAGGTTAGAGTACAAGGAATTTTTACCTTTTTAAGGTGTTGTATGATGTCCGAGGTTTGGACTGATGGGTTCAGTCCTTTTTTCCTTATTGAGGGGATGCAGTATAATTCTGAATTATGTTCATATTCTCCTGTGTAATTGGGAAAGAACTTTTCACTGTCATTTTCCTTTTGACTTTGGTCAATGGGTATTAATTCTTCTGAATTCAGTTCAGGTATGGAATCTTCAATTTCACCTTCTGCTTCTAGCTCTTCAAATGGTGGTTCAATTCTTTCCACTTTCTTCCATCTGTCTTCTTGGACTCTTGCCCACAAATCTTTAGGCCATTCCCCTTCTACTTCGGGAACAATGGATCCTTCCCTTTTACTTTCGCAGTAATTTCTATTATGTGTCCCACTTGCTTCGGGTTTCTCGGGGTCATTAGGGGTGACACACTTTTGGAATTCTTTTTCGGGAATTCGTGAATTGGGTAGTTGAAGAGCAGGTTTTTATAAGGTCTGTTGAGCTACTTCAATTAACTTTTTGCATATCTCCAACCTTTCTTTCTCTAAGTCACCTCTAGGATATTCTTTTTCATGTTGTTGAATGGTTGGTCCCACTCTTATTCGTGCCTTGTATGCCTGAATCCACATGGCTAACTCTTCTGGCATGGGATCTGCTAAAACTGATCCTACCTCTTCTTTTTTAGACGTTCCCTTCTGATTTTCTCCTTCCGCTTCTTGTTTCTCTTTTTGACTTTGTTCATGATTTTTTTTCTTCTCCATCTATTGTCGTAATTTCTTTTCCTTTATCCTGTCTCTACGATTCTTCCATCTCTGTGTTCGTTTACTTGTAACACTTTTTCCAGGCTCCTCCAAGTCTTCAGCTACTTGGGGTACAGGTATACTCATTCCTCTGTCACCTTGATTATTTTCTTCAGTTTTTTCTGGGGTCTCTCTAGCTTTAGCTCTTGTTATTGCTTTCAATGGCACAGTGTACTCCTTATCACGCTCTGATGACTCTATCACTTCTATCATGTTAATCTGCACGTTAGAGTTAACCTTGTTGGGGTTCTTGGGGCAATCTCTGAAAAGGTGTTCCTTATCACAATCACTACAGTATCCTTCCCAAACTCTCTGTGGTGGTGGTGGGTTTGGTAGTGTACATTCTCTGATATAATGGTCACCTCCGCATCTATAACATGGTCCTCTAGGTACAGGCGATCTATTCATAGGTCGGGGGGTATGGGTGCTATGGGAGCTGTGTACATCAATGACACATAATCCTGCTCATATCCGTAAAAATTATCCGGTGCTTCCATGCCATATGCATGTGGGCCGTACATTTTTCCATATTCTATCATAGAGCTCTCATAAGTGGGATAGTTTCCTTGACTATGGTCATAGGATGAATCATATGGTTCATTACTAATCAAAGGTGTGGCTGGAATGATTGCTCTTTCTAAGTTTTCTTTAGGTTGGGCCACCTTCACTGGGACAACATTCTGAGGATGGGGTGGTTGTTTTCCTAACACGGGTTGTGGTTGAGTGTAACTTTGATAGGCATAATGTCGTGGTGTTGGTGTCTACTGCTGATATGTGGGATATTTGAAGGCTTCTCCTCCTAGATCTCTCTGAGGGTATCCATAAGGTCTCATGAGCGGTTGTATTGGTCTTGATTGTCCATTGTAAGGACAATTTTCTGCGCTGTGATTTGTGTATTTTTGTTCTATGCTGCAATATTGTAGAGGGCCCGGAATAGGTGGTCTATTGTAAGCATAAGCAGGTGGTGGGACCACTCCCCTAGTGCACAAATGAGAAGGATGATCACCTCCACAATGCATACATCTTCGAAGCATGGGCACTCTCATTGGGTTGTTGGGGTAGTTCCTCTGTCCTTGAACGTTCAACTTCTTTGCTACTAAGTCGGTTATTTCCTTTACATTGTTCTTAGGGTTTGATGTGCTGCTGGCTGAATCTTCACTTTTGATACTACCTTGAGGTATTTTCAGATCTTCTGCTAGATTGTCTTCTAGGTCGATACATTTTTTCATACACTCTTGCAAAGTTTGAACTCTCTTCACATATACTAATGATCTTAATGATCCATTCACTAATCCTTCCAAAAATAATGACACCATCTTGTTTTGGGTAGGTCTCTCTTCCACTGGGCATCTATCCACATACTGCTTAAATCTTCTTGTTGCCAATCTCACTGATTCTGTAGGAGCTTGCTTAAAACTATGGATCAATGATGATGAGTTGTTTTTAATCCCAGACTTAGTGAATTCCTCAATCATTTCTTGATAGACTTGTTCCATGTTTTGAAAATTATTTGGGTCTAATGGCTGAAACCAAGCTAAAGCTGTGTCTGTCAAAGTTAGACCGAAAGTTTCATATTGGATCAAAAAGTCTTCCACTTGTTCAGCTCTGATTACTTGCTTAAATTCAGCTATATGATTGTAAGGTTCGCTAGAGCCATCATAATGGTTTCTCATACATTTGGAAACTTGAATAGGTCTCAATCTTCTTCCTGCTTCACGTGGTATGGGCATCACTAGGAAAACTGGTCTTCCAATGGGTATACCTCGTCCTCTTACCACAGGTGGTCGCACTGGGGCAGGAATTCTGTTCCTTGGGTCAACAGGTGCTTGAGGTCGATAGTTAGGGTTATTTGACGGCATAGCAAACTGTACATGTGGTCTGACCGGAATGTGTGTTTGTTGTGTTTGTCCTGACTGTTGGAATGAATTATTCTCATAGGTTTCATGTGGGTTTTGTGAAGTAGTGGCTTGATCCCTAGGGGGGAATACTGGAATGTTCTAATATTTCAACCCTGCTCTTTTTGACTCTGTTAGAGGCCAGTATCTCCTATGATTTTTGTCCAAATATGTGATAATGGTGAGGAATTCAGGGTCTTGTGACTCATAGACAGTAACTGGGTTAGGGGCTACTTCCCATAATGAAGACTGGGCTCTAAGGAGATGCTCCATTCCATTGATCAAATACACATCCATTAATGAGTCATCTTGAGGAACTAGGTCTCCTCTCCATACCCTAGCCACAGTAGATCTCCCTCTAGGCGTGGTTACTTGCTCTTCAGTTCCTTCTTCATTAAAGTTATGAGCATTGTTTTCTTCCCCAAGTTCATTGATGTTTTCAGGGTGTTCTGTAACAACATACTGGATATCCCTTTTGTCAATATAAAATCCTCCTGCATACTTAACAGTTGGCCTCGGCACTATGTAAGCATCTGAAGCTTTCTTCAGTCTGGCCACGGATCGGTTTAGACCATCTAGGTATATGGGTATCTCATGTTGATTGGTGGTCACATATTCTAAAGATGTCCGATATTCTCCCTCAATAATTGACATCATGCCAATCATCGGCACTGTATTCTGCATGTCCTCGGAAGCCATGGGAATTTCTTCCTCTGACTCACTAGAGGTTTCAGAATAATGTGAGTGACTACTGGGTTCGGCTACACTTCCCACAAAAGAGATTACACTTCTTCAGCTTCCTAGGGTTCTTCCAGATCTTAGGTTCATTCACTTTAAAGTTCTGTTTAGCCTTAGCCAACCTCCAGCTTCTAGAGTTCTTCACTAAGGGTCAGGATTCCAGAGAAAATTTGGTTGGAAAAGGACTGACAGGGAATCCACAACTCACGATACTTGACCCAAACTAATCCACGATACTCGATATTTCACCCAAATAGAGTATGTCACGATACTCGATACCTGACACACTAGAAGGGTGCCACGATACTCGACATGTGAACCAGACGATACATGATATTCCAAGAACACGATATACGATACTTGGTGAACACGATACACGATACTCCAAAAACACAATACACGATATTTGCCCAATATCGCGTGCCAAACACGATACTCGATACTTGAGGAACTTGATACATGATACTTGACAGGTATCGCGTTCAGAGATATGGGGATACGCGATACACGATATTCAACGAGAAAATGTCCACGATACTCGACACACAAGTATCGTGAGGAAATTCAAGATGATACTCGATATTTGTCAGGTATCGGGAAAGTTGCCTCCATGATACACGATACTTTCCAAGTATCGTGGAAAAAATTCCAACAATACTCGATACTCAATAAGTGTCGCGAAGAGTTACCCTCACAATACACGATATTGCATAGGTATCGCGATCTGAGATTCACGATAGACGATACTCGACGAGTGTCGTGATCTGAATTTCACGATATGCGATATATGACAAATATCGTGAGGATTTCTCAACGATATACGATATTCGACCAGTTCAAGTATCGCAATACTCAACCACAGGAGTTCACGATACTTAGGTATCGCGATACTCAACCGCGGGAGAACACAATACTTTGCACTTTTTTAATTTTTTGCAAGCATATTTTGAATTTTAAATGCACATATGTGTTTCTCCAGCTCATTTACCCTCTCCTCACCAACTGTATCACAGAAATAAACTTGTCCCCACCCCTGTCTACCTTTCACGATACTTACCGCAGGTCGTTTTTCTGAAAACTTGATTTCAAAAGTGGTTTTGCACAAAGATTGAGTAGTGTGCTCACCTTGGAAGCTCTTCCCAACTTCCTTATCCCTCTGGCTCGCTCTACAAAGCTCCAAAAATCCTTGGTTTCAGCTCACGATACTCAACAGAGTGCGCACACGATACTTGGTTTGGGAACAAGTGATTTGAAAAGACAATGTTTTTGGTTTTTATACTCTTTTCTTTTGAAAGATTCTTTCTAACTACAAAAACTCACAAGACTAGAATTAATGGCTACTCTAACTTCCTCATTACTCTACTCACTCCACTCACTTCCCTAAACTAATAACTCACTACACACACTTCAAGAGTGAGAAGTATTAAGTGCGGATGAATGTGACTTACCAAAGAAGAGAAAATCACCACTCCTCCACTCACTTCAATGCAAAAAACTACTTACCATCACACGAATGTCTCGGTTTGATTCGACATTCCCCGGCAACGGTGCCAGAAACGTGTGTACCTAAGTTCCAGCTTAGGGACTTGTGGAGAAAGAGACTATACCTCAATCCCCCTCAAGTACATATAGTGGGGATTCACGCTTTATTTATCAATCCGATGAGTATCAAAACCTAGCCGAGTGTATGAAGACATGCATTCGGCAAGAACTAAACCAAACAAGCTTCATCTATCAGTCATGGTGTCGCGATACTTGGTGCAGCATCCAACAGTATATTGAGCTTTTCTCTCAGATTCGAACTCCGAATATAGCAAATACCATATGCGTTTCGAAGCTCTCGAGAAGACGCATCCAATGGTGTATTTTCACTCAATTCTGACACTTCTGCTTCAAGTTATGAGCAAAATACTGAGTTGCACGAATGACCTTCCTACACTTCACACACACCTTAACCACAGCAAACAAACACTTTCATGGATAGACAACACTTCCTAACACTCTTTTCAAGCAACACACATGCATACGAGCTCACAAAGAAGAAGATACAGAGAGGAGAAGACACAAATTTGAAATTCTGTGCTCTTGATTCTCACAATGGCCAAAAGTCTTTACAAAGAGTCACAAATTGACTTATATACATGTGCCCTAAAAATGGTCCTTTCACACAAGAGACCGGCACTTTATTCACTAAAAGACTAATTTCCTACTAATTTACATGGGTAAGCTACTAATCTTCTGTGGGTATGCATCTAGAGGACTCCTCTAGTGCTTTTACATCAAAAATTATATTACAAAATGATTATGATACAAAAATAAGGTGTCCAAATCGGAAAAATTTCGAGGCCCATCTTTTTCTCTTCCTTGTGCTCTTCTTCGCTCTGCAACATATGGTTTAAAGAAAACTCCTAGAGCTTGGAACCATAGGCTTGTCACATATTTGGAGGACCAAAGCTTTGTTGTAAGCAAGGCATATTCTTCATTGTTCATTAAGAAGACTAATTCAGAGGTTATTCATCTATGTGTTTATGTGGATGATATTATCATTACAACAAATGATGCCAATGGCATCAAAAAGAATCAAAGCCCAAATGGAGGAGTTCAAGATCAATGATCTTGGATTGCTTACATATTTTCTTGACTCAGAGATTGTTTATACATATTCTGGTGTTTTCATTACTCAAAGAAAGCATATCCATGATATAGTAGTTAAGTTCAAAATGGAGAATGCGAAAATTTCAAGTACACCCATGGAATTGAACCACAAACTCGATATTCATGAAGGAGACCTACTTGAAGACATTACAAGTTATCAAAGTCTTGTTGGGAGTCTCAATTATGAAACCCTAACAAGATTTGATATATGCTATGGTCTGAGTACATTGAGTCAATTCATGCATACACCAAGAAAACCTCACATGGAAGCTGCCAAAAGGATCTTAAAGTATCTAAAGGGTACTATAAATGAAGGGCTATTTAATCCATTCACATCTGACTTAGATATCAAGCTATACTCTGATGCAGATTGAGCTGGCTCAAAAGATGATAGGAGGAGCACCTCTAGCTACTTATCTTTTGCAGGATCAAAGTTGATTTCATGGTCATTAAAGAAACAACCAACTGTGGCATTGTCATCAACTGAAGTTGAATATAGAGGCCTAGAAAATGCAACACAAGAGGCAATGTGGTTAAATCTACTCTACTCAAATTTGGGGATACATGCATACATTCCAATAATCCTTGGAGATAATACTAGCTCACTTCATTTGGCTGCTAATCCTATATATCATGCAAGGACTAAACACATTGAAGTGCATTATCATTATGAAACTAAATTAAACAGGTTCAAGATGATGATTGGATTGCAAGAGATTAGGCTTGAGGGGGATCTGTTGGTGCAATTACTCCAAGCCTAAATGCTTGATCATTTATCCTAGGGCTCATATGTGCATTCATGTATTAGCACATGAATGATCTCTTGTAAAAGATTGATTTTTTACTCCTTGTAAAAGTGCATATATGGAATCACTTCAATCACGAGTTCTTAGGAGAATCTTTCCACAACTTATTTGGTGAGGACTTATGGAAAATTAAGTCCTAAAATTTTGGAACATTTTTAGGTAAAATATTTGAATTCAAATTTGAATCTTGCCTCCAACAAAAGGTTATAAAATAGGACTACCTAGTCGCATGGAGTGCAACCAGGTCTAGCAGAGATTTCAAAGGAATTTGTATGGCATATTGAGCTCACATTACAGCTCTCATATTTCTCTCACATTGTGCAATTATTAATTGCCAATGTCAATGTAATTTATGTGTATTAATACATATAGTTTTCTCATATCTCATATCTTCTACTTTGTCATATACCACTGAGAATAGTGAGCTTCTCATATCCATTTCTCAGTGTGTACTTGATCATTTTCAATGATTCAAGTTGTTGTAGATTCATTAGACTGTCTATTTTCTTGCTACAAAGTTTCATTTCTATTGGCTCAATCATTCTCGAGTTGTGTGCAAAATATTACTCGCTAGTCTGCATACCGTTAGTACCCGAAAATGTCGGGATGCATCTCTAACTTGCTAAGCATCATTCTCTGAGCATGGTCTATCATTTCAAGTGAAATAACTTGCAAAAGTTAGCTTACCAAGTTAATTAGATATGCCCATAATGATTTTACTCAATTGTTAGCAGAGGGAGAGAATTGTTCATTTCTCTGAACAAGTGTAATGACCAAAATAGCATGTTTTTGGTTCATAGTGAAACTCCAACTTATCTATTTTGATCCAAAGATTTGAGGATCATCTTCCAAAGCATCTAGGTGATCATTTGTGCTTTTTAGAAAGCACAAGAGGTCTACTTTGCACTCGTCAACTCATTTTTGGCCAATGTGAAGTAAGAATTTGCAGCACCATCTCATCTCTGGAAGGTGTCCACCATCTCCTCCAACAATAGGACCTTCTCAGAAGTCCTTGGACCGAAGCGACACATTCAACCTAATTAGAGGCAAAGTGCCATGACCCATACTGCGAGGTCCGCATTTTTGCAAGACCCAGATCATGCGGAGCTTGGCATGTCTCGATGCAATCAGAGTGGGGCATGTCATCCCTGTAAATCCTAAGTAGTACCTTTTGTTCTCAGCCAAACTAGTGGTATTAGGTTCGCACCTCACTTGCACAAGCTAAGTTTCCCTTAGATATGCATTTGCATGACAACCCATGGTACTAAGGACACTCCCCCAAAATTAGAGGGTAAGAATACCATGCAGAATCTCACAGCCATCACAAATTTCACCCTTTTGACTTCACCGCAAACGGGAATCCTGCTAGAACCCATAGGTGAACTTCTCGAGGACGAGAAGTTCATCGGAGAGGGGGTGGATGTCATGCGCCTTTGCCTCCTCCTTGGTTTTTTATCCAACCCACCATGGTGCTTGGGTGGTTTGCCCTGCTGCACCAAATTGTGTGCAACTATAAGGGGAGTGGTAACCATGCATGCCTCTGGACGGCGGACCGTCTAGGAATGCCTCCAATATCTGGGCGACGAAGCATCAAGGACATAAGTGCAAAGCCTTCCCTTCCTCATATTTCATGGGAACATTGTTTGTCCCTTGCATCATGGGTAGATACCAGGCAACAAGAGCGCCCCCCCCCCCCCCCTGTCAATCCTTAGTGAGTCTTGTATCTTGATGGCCGGGCAGGCCGACACGTCTCTTATCTTGCCAGCTCACTCAAAGGGGCTTTAGACATGTGTGGGATTGGAGAACCACTCTGCCTCTTGGCAATCGGCAACCTTGGACGATGGCAACCTATCCCTGAGGGGCCTGCCTTCGGCAACCATACCTTCTATATTTTGGGTTAAGTCCCGCTTCCACTACATAACCGGCCTCCGAGCCAACTTACACTTAGTCATGCTCGCTCTCGGGTAACTTAAAGAGGATTGCCCCTTTAACTATGTGGTCGTCCGTCTCCTTATGGGTTAGGCAAAGAAGGCCTCCCCTTGAAGCGGACCATCACAAAGAGGGGGAGGATGTGGATGGAAGGCGGCAACAAGGAGGGAGGGGGGAAGCACAGCGACACAGAAGAGGGGGGGGGGGGGGGGGGGGGGGGGGGAGATGCGTGCACCAAGGAGATCCGATTGTACATAGAGAATTATACAGTTCCTCAAAAAGCGTTGAAAAGTTAGGTGACTATATTGTTTAAAAATCATAAGATCTAGAAACGTAGTTCTTATGTCTTGTTTGATTTTGGTGTCACGATTTGATTCAAGAGCCGTGAGAGTCCAAGATTTGGGATTTTATGTGTCTACTGAAAATCATGTGTAAGTATGGATAAAAATATCAAATGATAACCCGCACGAACGGGAGGATACGTTAATAAAATGGCCTTGTAACTCCCCTAACACACTTGTACTTCCGTATGAGCTCTTAAATCTTTTTCTGTATGAAGAGACTTACGGCTAGCTGTGCTGCAAGAAGTTATTCCGCACAAAGTGAAGCTCCATATTCTGTTGGTTAATATTCTGACATCAAAACTAAGCGCTGAGTCTCTCCGATATCATTAAGGCGCTGTTGTGACAAAAGATGAACAAATTCAGTTTGAGCAAATTTCGTTTTGGAGGGGAGCACTATTGTTACAGGTCGCTTCCAAATATAAAAAAATGATTCCATGCCAAAGCTTTGGCACGCTGACAATTCTGAATGTCATGGTTCCATCCGATGTCGGCTTCGATCTGTCGAATGCATGGTGTCCAAGTTGGTTGATGCTCTATGTGGATCAGACCATTAACAACGTCGACCAACTAGTTTTAAGGCAACGAGTGGTGTACAAGGGGATTCAATTTTCGATGATTTCGATGATTCAATGCGAAATTCTTCTGTACGAAAACATCCACAGCGACATATGTTGCAAGGAGTTCCATACAAAGTTACGAAGCTGCCATATTTTCTGGTAATTTTCTAACATCATAACTATGTGCTGTGTTTTACTTGTTCTGATTTAAAGCGTTGTCCTAGGAAGATAATACCGTTAGTGTAACAGCTCGCTTCAAATTGCAGAGACTTATTATGCGGCAAAGTTTTGGAGCTGTTAACGGTTCTAAATGTCTCGCACCATCTGAAATCGACTTCCATCTGTGCAATGCATGATCTGCATGGATCCAAATCTGGAGGCTCCATGTTCAGCCTCGGACTAAGTGCTAATGCTAGCATAGCCCGGACCTAGACTTATAATTTTTTATCAAAAGGAACCGAAGTATTCCTTGCTATAAATATGAAAGAAGACAAAATTTGACTTCAATGATGGATGAGTAGAGAATTTCGTATGTTCGAACACCTGTTACTAATCTTTTCTAGTAATTCTTAATGTGGATCCAACATGGGAGCTTATAGTGGCCAGGGTCAAGTAACATATTTGTCGCAGGCACAACCGTCAAAGTTCAAGTCACTTATAGGGCTGATGAAATTGGAAACGCTCTTTACCAGGCGTTGAAATGTCACTGTAATGACATTCTAAAACTTAGCCACAATGGCACCTTCGAGAAGTTCTGTGTAACACATGATTTTAGAAGTGATTAAACTTCCTTATACTGAAATTTGAATTTTACACAGGAAAATCGGAAAGAAGAATTAGGCGTCGCTCGGATGTTAAGGACTATCGTGAGATATTTTTAGAATCCGAGCACCAATTTGTAAGACTAAGCGTAGTGCTGCTTTCTCGAAACATGAAAGCCTCTTTTAGTTCATATTAACCTCCTTGCGAGTCCCCCAATCTTGCATTGCTTTGTTTTCAATATGACTCTAATTTTTTGTGGAACTTGGATTAACAAGAATATAACCGAGAGATGCTCTTCACAACCGGTGCATCAACTTTACTTGTTACACTACTTTTGAACTGCCCACATACAAATTCTCGAGTTCGACGTACAAAAGCAAATTTAACGCATCATATCTTCTGCCTAAAAATGCTGGTTTCAACCTACTGGGTTCTACCTTCAACTTCACTTGTTACACTACTTTTGAACTGCCCACATACAAATTCTTGAGCTCGACCTACAAAAGCGAATTCAAAGCATCATATCTTCTGCCCAAAAATGCTGGTTTCAACCTACTGGGTTCTACCTTCTGTCGTTTAAAACTGGGTTCTACCTTCTGTCGTTTAAAACTGGGTTCTACCTTCTGTCGTTTAAAACTAGGTTATTAGCTACTCCAAACAATGCCGCAGACTTTAAATAATTTGAGAGAGGAATGCGCAATCAGTTCAAATTTGTGACCATCAAGAATTAAGCCCAAGAGCTCCATATGGTTTCATATGATAAGAACTACAGCAAACCCCAAGAAACACACCAAAGCAAGGTATCATTGAAGGTAACCTCAAATTTTTGCACGTACGAAAGTATTCATTTTCAAATGCATATATAAATTTGGAGGTTATGATATTGATAGAATACAATGGCCCTCTAGATATGTGAGGAAATATGGCTACTAAACTTTTCAACCTTTGACATGAAACTGGATACATCTAAAAAAGAGGCCATAGGCTGTTGAAGCTCCTATCTCATCAGAGGCATCCATGTTAAGCTCAACAAGCAATAGGACCTCATGGAGCGAAAACCGGTCGAGGTTAAAGCTCCATAGCCTTTGCCACCACTCAAGGAGAATGAAAAAGAGGTTGCTTATGGAGATAATAACACATCAATCAAGGAATATGGGAAAATGAGAAAACAAAACAAAAATGGATTGACAAACTCACGATGACCAACATGCAAGTATTTTTTATGTGGAACTTGGCTCTTTTTTTTCCTTTCTCTTTTCTCAAGAATCAGCTGTATTTCTCGTGGAATAAAAATATAATGGGAGAAGTGAAATGCTCAATGAGGATCTCAAACACTAGAAAAGTAAAAGCAAGGTAATGCTCAGCCGTATGTGCATCTCAATACAGAAAAGATTAAAGCTTGTATGGATCCATCACCTTGGGGCTGTCAAGAGATCATCCCACATCAAAGCTTTCAACTCTTGTAACATATTTCAATAAAAAAATAAATTCTGTGCAACAAATAAGAGAAACCATATAACATTTCTCATACATGTAAAATTTGTTTCTGAAGAAGGGGAAGAAAACAGAAGTAGAACTTCTCAATCATTTGCATTTGTGAACTTTGAGCATTGTCCTCTGGTGAGGCCAGTAGGATTTTTTGTCCCATGTGTCAAAATCATCTTCATCAGACCCTGCTAAGATGCTTGGAGGTAAATGGTAGCCTCTTGATGAATCCAAGGAGTTCAGCTAAAAGGGAAATGGATCCCCCAAGGGGATGAAAGGCTCATTAGCCTGATTTCTATCTCCTCATAATCCTCTTGTACATTGCTTGCTTTTAGAAAAAAGATTCAAGCTTTTTGGAAAAAAAAAGGAAAATAAAAGGTGACCCTTAGTACTCACTTTTGGAGAATGTGATGAATACAGCAGGAAAAAGAGAATCATATACACTTCATCTGTGAATCTGTAGATGATTATAATCTTCATCATTATTTAATAAAACTCTAGTGCCCAACCAGAGGCCTTGTAGGCCCTTGATTTACCACAGAACATTTATGAGTTTGTTTTATTTATCATACCTATACTTGGAGCTACCCAAGCTTGAGATAGTAGATGCAGAAAGCCACCATACACATGTGAATTCCAAAAAAAAAAAGCGGGGAAAGAGAGGAGCAAAGACAAGGAAACTTTGAGCATATCGGTTGAGCAAGACATCTATAGACAATGTTCTAAGCAATCCTTCCCAAGAAAACCTATCAGCAAAAACAAAAGAACAACAAAGCTTCAATTTTTGTTGTATGCTTGTAAGTTGTTCAATTTACAAAACATGAATCCACATCATTATGAAGCTCAAACAAATGCCTTGTCCACATCCAATCTTCATATTTTACGTCATAATTTCATCCAAACAAACTGAGAAGAAATCCAGCACAACTATACAAGCACTACATATTCGCGACTTCAGTGTATTAAGAAATTACCAGAAATCAATTCCTCAGATAATGTGTTACTGCAATACTTAAAAACTAAAGCAAATAGCTACTTGTTTGACAAGATCTTTTCATAACTCTTAAAAGAATGAAAAAGAAATAACATTACAGGAGCAAAGATCAAAATTTCTATGTCTCGATCAGCTGGATACGCTAGTAAGCAATGATATAGAAGTATTACCATGCACTTGTCTCTATAAATATTGGATGTCATTCAATGCACAGCTTAAGTAACATGTAACTTGTCTTTGTTTCCTAGATGCGTGGCATGTGGGTGCTTCCATGATACTGTGTTTGTTTATACTTCAAAGTTTCTGTAAGCTTTTGGTTTTCTTTTATCTTTCTTGTCCGGCAATGGCAAGAAGGGCAGAGAGGACAGAAAGAAGGAAAAAAGGAGAAGTGAATCCAGGAATTTTTTTTTTTGGGTGGGCCGGGGGGGGGGGGGGGGGGGGGGGGGGGGGGGGGGAAGGAAAAAAAGAATAAAATAATATATTAACATCTTCTAACAGTCAAAATTACCTGTTGAGCCAAAAAGTTACAAGCTAGTCAATCTGAAACGGTCTGTGTGCTGGAAAATGCCACAGAGAGAGAGAGAGAGAGAGAGAGAGAGAGAGAGAGAGAGAGAGAGAGAGAGAGAGAGAGAAAGAGAGAGAGAAGACTACATACTCAAATGGCATTCTTAAGTTCCTAGATGCAAGAATTGAAAGCTGATTAACCTACACGGCACATATTGATCACAAAGAATTATATAAGTTCTAACAATCAATGCCAAGTCAACCACTTTTGAAATTTTTAACTACAGAGACTAACTGATACATTCTCCTGAAAACTTCCACGTATGGTCTGGAGCGAAACAATAAAGTATGGTGCAAGTAGTCAGCATCCACTTTAACCTGCCTTGCATGTCCAGAAATTCCTGATGCTGTGAGTACAAGCCCATGTATAACCGGTGGTAGCCTCCAGTAAGTCCCAACACAAGACCAACATTCATCAGAGGGAACAGAAATCCGCGTGTCTGATATCTGGGCAGATGATACGGTTGTTCATCCAAACTTATGGATGCAGATGTTTGTTCAGTAAACCTTCAAATGATTGATATAAATCTTTGTTGTCACCACCAAAAATTTCATCTGCCTTGCGCAATGTCTCCTGTGGTCATCATCCCATCGAGACATAATTTTAACTCATCCAAGCTGTCAAAAGAAAGTTTGTGAAAAACTACATACCTCTTTTGACTGCCTGTGAGCATTCAGCTCCTTTATGTTTGCAAGGAATGCACTGAATTGTTCATAAGATAACCGACTCCTACAAGCCAAATATTTGAGAAATCAAAATATCCCGTCAAGTTAAAGATAGGTTCTCTTAGACATTTCCACAAACCTGGCCTTTCGAAAGAACTCTTTGCCATCTACTCGGGGTGTATGTGATGCTGGACAAAAGATGACAATTTCAACATTCAAATATAACTTCATAACTCATAATGATGCAATTTTGCAAAATAGACACAAGATATAGAACATATTCAAATGATTTTATATTTATCAGAAACTAATCATGTGAAAAAAGGAAAAAAAAAAAAAATCATATTCTTGTTGTAGCTTTCTTCCTCACTATTTGATTTTCCAAAGCACTCTATTCACTAGTTCAGAATGTAATCCATCTGCTGCTGTACTTCAGACTATCTCATGCACATATTTAGTAAATATCTGAGAAATTAACAAATTTCAATAATGTTGAAGTGCAAGCTCAACCATATGATAAATTGAAGACTTCACGCACTTCTATATCATTGGAGGAGCATTCCCATGCTGTTAAAAATGTGAGCAACCTTCGACAAGGAAGCTCAAAGTTGCCGCGAGGAAGACAAGAAAATGCAGGTCAAACTATGGTCAAAGGCTAGTCAAAAATGGTCAAACAAGGTTACAATAGGGCAGAACCCTTTATGAAAGAACATGAAAACGCTCATCAAGAGCTTTCCAATGATATATAACACTTTGGTGGTTGGCAGCAGTTCAAAGGCCAAAAGTCAAACCCAACTTTCAAGGTCAACTTGTGAAAAGCAATGAAAAGCTGCTTTTATGCTTAAAAAGCACTTTTCATATGCGAAAATATTATATAACATATTATATGGTCAAATAATATTAAAAATAGATTTTTTTAAACGTAAATTAGGGTTTCCATAATTTTCGGAATTATGGATTTTTTTGAATTGTGGAGCCTTGATTTTCAGCTCTTTCACACTGTTAAAAGCTATGGAAAGCATGTCCTAACAAAAACTATATAAAGATATAGACTAAAGCGCACAACTTATCAACCTGGAGCTGATGGAGAGCTAGGGAAGGCCATCTTCTTCCACTTGCACAAGCTAGAGTTCTGATTTCTTCATCTTTAACAAGGTCTCGGACAGCTTTACAGCTTATTTATTTTTGGAGGAGGTTATCTTCGGTTATGGAGATTGTGGAATTATGGACTGCTTGTATCTCAACATATTCTACATGCTACCTTGTAACTTCATATACCTGATAATTTTTATGTATGGAAATATTTGGAGCTTGGCTCCTTTCTCTATCTCATGTCTTGTATATTCTCCATCTTGTCTCTTTTTCTTTAGTTCTCTATATTAATTGTGGTACCTACCTAAATTAAATAATTAAGAATTAACAAAATATATACCTCGCATATTCCCCTTGTGTCAGTTTAGGAGAGCATTGTTAGAAATGTGAGAGAGCATTGTTAGAAATGTGAGCAACCTTCCACAAGGGAGCTCAAAGTTGCATTAAAAAAAGACAAGAAGATGTATGTCAAACCATGGTCCAAGGCTAGTTAAAAATACTCAAAATAAGGCAGAATTTTTATGATTGAATATAAGAGTGCTCATCAAGAGTTTTCCAATGAAAGTTTGATGGTTGGCAACAGTTCAAAGATCAAAAGCCAAACCCTAAATTCAAGGTGAACTTGTGAAAAGCAATGAAAAGCTTCTTTTAAGGTTAAAAAACACATTTTATGAAAGAACATTATTATATACACATATTATATGGTCAAATAATATTAAAAATAGTAACCCCTAAAATTAGGGTTTTTGTAGTTTTCTAAATTAAGGTTTACTAGTGTTACATACGCGGCGCGTTGCAAACCTTCACAACATGCTCAACACAATATCGCGTTGCGTATGTGTTTGCAACGCATACCTTACATTTTAAAGAACAAAGGGCCTCCTAGCATGCCAAAAACAGTCCACTTGGAGGGCCTTTTTTCATTTCATTCCGGGGCATATAGAGCACACAAGAGTTAGTAGACATAAACTTGAGAGCATAGAGAGAGAGAGAGGCTAGCTTTTAAAGCACATAGATAGCTCTTAGCCATCATGCCTAGAGCCAAATAAGAGCGTTGGCAATATGTCACAAGTCAAGGAAAATTTGGCACAAGCGGTAGTGAGAGATTGACATGTAAGCTGTGTGGGTACAAAGGGACAACAGAGCAGATAGAATAAAAGCCCATCTAGCACGATTTGAAGGTGTAGGAGTTAGTCCTTGCTCTAAGCCAATACCAGAGGATATGAAAGAAGAGCTTTTGGAATGGGTTGCAGCACGAGAAACAAGAAGAGGGATTAAAATACCTACACTTGGTAGTGCACAAAGCTCCATTCCTCAAGAGAGTCATCACAAGCATCTCACGGGGAGTTAGTTCATCCCCTCTCATTGAGGACTTGAGTAAGAAGAGGTGGCACATGCATCTCAGCCTCAACAAAAGATACCATGAGATGCATTCCTACAGGTTGTGGAAGTTTGCATGCATTGTCCATATGGGACTAGTTTGGAAAAGCAAGGGAAGCAGAGGCCACCCAAGGTATTATGAAGCTCTTCATTAAATGTGGTCTAAGTTTTAATATAGTGCGCACTCCCCTATGGAAAGAGACCATGAAAATGGTAAGTAGGCTTGGGGTTGAGTAGGAAGGGCCTTCTTATGAGGAGCTAAGAGGAAGTGAGCTGAGAAAAACAAAAGAGATTGTGCAAAAGCAATTGGAGTCTATGCACGAGATGTGGAAAAAATATGGCTGCACTTTGATGTGTGATGGATGGAAACACATTAGAAAAAGAAATTGGCTTATGAAATAATCTTCATGCCAAGTGAGATCACTTATCAACTACCTAAATTCTGATGCATAGGTAGAGGCTGTTGGGGATAAAGGCCCCAAGGACTCTCCTTTTGTATATTTTGACCCTTCCATGTGAAAGCTCTCTTCGAGAGCTTTCCAAACATATTTTTGTTGTATTTTTTGGACCCCAAATTGGGGAGTTATAGGCATTTACATTATTTTTATGACTTTTGGTCATTGGCCATGTGTGAACATGCCCAAATGACCTAAAAGTCACTTATCAATAAGACTTGGTCCCAAATCTCTCATAACTTGATTGGGACTTCTTCAACTTCAGCTTCTCCATCTTCTTCTCCAAATTTCTGCGCAGGTTTCTCTCTCTACTTTCTCTCTCCTCACGCAGCAGCCCACTCCCTTTGTGTTTGGAGCAACCGAGCACACCACGACGTAGCTCTCCGCGGCCTCTTTCAACTGGTATCAGAGCCTTGAGCTGTTCCATCGCGACAAAGTTGCTCGAAGTGCTTTTCACTTCAGCCAATGTTAAGTTGAAGGTGTTTTCTTGCATTTGGGAGAATTTCATCGCGAAAAACCTTTTTTTTTCGCGATAAAAGTGCTGTTTTTGGAAGATTACTTCAGCCCGGAGGAAAGCTGAAGCAAATTTTGTGTTTTTTAGAGAGTTTCATCGCGAAGAATCTCTTCTATTCTTTTTTTTTTGTATCCCCACAGGTCTTTTTCAGCATCCACATTGCTGATTTTTTCATCTACAGGTCTTTTGTGGCAGAATTTCTCTCATTTTTCAAGTGGGAGGACATGCACAAAGATTGAGGAAGTGCATACTTGCTGGAAACTTATTACAGCAGGTCATTTCTCTGATTTTACAGGTCATATTGCTGCAAAAAATTGGGGCTTTTGTGAAAACAAGCACCCATTGCCTTGGTTTTATATCTATGTATGCTTTTTGTGGTTGAAAAACAACAAATTTGTTGTTTTTTATTCAATTACAGCTTGCTGGAATTTTCTGAAATTTTCTGCAGAAAATTTCAGAAATTGATTTTTGCAAGTTTTGGACAGTTTTTGGGCTTCATTTCTGAGCTATAGTCTCGTAAGGTAATTGCGCACAAGACAACAGGTGAATTTTACCTTTTTGGTGAAATTTTGAAGCTCTTAGTGTTCAAACATGGCCTCTACCTCCTCTGATGTCAAAAGTTTGTTTGAGATCAAGAGATTTTGAAGGTAATGGTTTCGATTTGTGGAAAGAGAGAATGTTGGGCATCCTCTTTCTTAAAGATTGTGAAGGGGCTCTTGAGGAAGTCAAGCCCGAAGATATGACAGATGCAGCATGGATGAACCTAAACAAAAAGGCCATCACTTACATCAAGATGGCTGTGTCAGATGAAATCTTAGTGGATTTGAAAGGCCTTACAACTGGTTTTGAGGTATGGGAGAAGCTGAAAGCCACTTATGAAAATACCACGCCTGTAAATCAAGTGCATCTTATGCGTAAGCTAGTGTGTATGCAGCTTGATGAGTCAAAAAGTGCGGCTGAGCACTTATCTTTGTTTACAGGTACTCTTTCACAATTGCAGGACTCTGGATTACCTCCATTTGATAATAAGCTTAAGGCCATCTTCTTGTTGATGACCTTACCTGATTCGTGGGAAACATTGGTTGTTTCACTTTCGAATAGCCCCAGTCTTACCTTTGATGGTGTAAGGGGTTCTATTTTGAATGAGGAAATCAGGAGGAAAGCTAGTGGAGAGGGCAGTGGTTCAGCCAATGTGGCTAGAGGAAGAACAGAAAAGAAAAGTGGAAATGTACAGAGGAACAGGAGCAAAAGCAAAGGCAAGGCTGAAGTGACTTGTTATCAATGTGGTAGGAAAGGTCACAAGAAGCCTGATTGCAGATTTTATAAAGCTGAACTAGAAAGAAAGAAGAACACAGGTGACAGGAAGAAAAAGGACACCAAGAATGAAGCACATGATACCTCAAAGGACAAAGACAAAGAGAAGGCCAATGTGGCCTCTAGTGTCATCATTGAGGAGCTATCAGATGCAGAAGATATACTTTGTGCTACTATGGCAGAAGAGCATGCTGAAATTTTTGATGCTTCTATTAATATTCATGCACAAGACATGCAAATCACAAAGAGGGATTTGATTGATGCCTTGCTTACTGTGAATGATGCTTTGTCACAAACATGGATTGTAGATTCAGGTGCATCGTTTCATGTAACTCCTATTAAGGAGTGTTTCACTACCTTTCATGCAGGAAGCCATGGACATGTATATCTTGGAAATAACCATGCTTGTTCTATTGAAGGTATTGGCACAGTGCATCTCACAGTCAATGAGCTGGTTTTGCATGATGTAAGGTATGTACCAAGCATCAAGAAAAGCTTATTGTCTGTTGGGCAAATGGATATGCATGGATATAGTACCCTCTTTGAGAAGGGGTCATGGAAGCTTATCAAAGGCTCTAGGCTGATTGTTAAAGGTACAAAGAAAGGGACTCTTTATTGCTTGCATGGTAAAGCATTGTTGGGCAAGTTTATTGCTTTGGCTGAAATCCATTCACATATGGAATTATGGCATAAAAGGCTTGGCCACATGAGCCAAAAAGGTCTTGATAAACTATGTAATTTGGACAAGTTTGATGCTAAAGGCTCAAAACTTGATTTTTGTAATGAATGCCAATATGGTAAGCAAGTAAAGAATTCCTACTACTCTGGTGTCTCTCGTAAGTCTAATGTGCTTGATCTTGTTCATTCTGATGTTTGTAGCATGCCCATAAAATCTATGGGGGGTGCTCTTTACTTTGTTTCTTTTGTTGATGATTACTCTAGGAAGCTTTGGGTATATTTGTTAAAATCTAAAGATGAAGCCTTTGCTGCATTTAAGAAATTTCATGCATTTGTGACCACTCAAACAGGTAGAAAGCTGAAATGCTTACGTACAGATAATGGGGGTGAGTTTACAAGTGCTGAATTCAATAGATTTTGTGAAAATCTTGGTATTAAGAGGGAGCTAACAGTCCCATACAGCCCCTCTTCCAACGGTGTGGCTGAAAGGTATAATAGGACTTTATGTGAGAGGGTGAGATGCATGCTGTCCACAGCTAATCTCCCTCATGGATTTTGGGGAAAGGCTTTGAAAACTGCAGTTCATGTTTGCAATCGATCCCCTCATATGTCCTTAAAAGGTGGCATTCCAGAAGAGGTTTGGTCTGGCAAACCAGCTTCATATGACCACCTACGCATCTTTGGTTGCGATGCTTTTGTGCATATAAGGCCTGAGTTGAGAAGCAAGTTAGATGCAAAGTCCATGAAAGGAATCTTCATGGGTTATGGAGATGAAGGTGAAATGGGCTACAGGATTTGGCTACCTCAACTCAAGAAGGTAATACGCAGCCGAGATGTTGTATTTAATGAGGCAAGGCTGCTCAAAAATAATTGTGCCTCTAAAGATGACCATAAAAGAGTCAAATTTCAGCATGTACAGCCACCAATTAAATCTGATATGAACCCTCGGGATGCACCACATATGGCTGGAAATGACAATGAGCCCGTGGTTATTGAGCCAGATGATGCTGGACAGCAAAATGATGATCCTGAAGGGCATATGCAGCCACCTATTCATGCTGAAAACAGGGCTGGAAATGATGTGCAACAGCCCATTAACAATGGACATGTTGATATACCTCCTGATGTAGATCCATTGCCAGATAATATGGATCATTGGGTAAGAAGATCTACACGTGCTAGGAGGCCAATGAACAGATATGATCCCTCTATACATTACATTATGTTATCAGATGAGGGTGAGCCTCTTACTTATAAAGAGGCAAAGCTATGTGAGCACAAGAAGAAGTGGGAGTTAGCCATGCAGGAAGAGATAAAGGCCTTGCATGCAAATGATACTTGGGATTTGGTTGAGTTACCCAAAGGAAGGAAAGCCATTCCCAACAAGTGGGTGTACAAAATCAAAACTGTTGATGGCAAACCCAAGTATAAGGCAAGGCTGGTTGCTAAGGGATATGCCCAAAAAGAGGGCATTGATTTCCAAGAAGTGTTCTCTCCAGTGGTGAAGATGACCACTTTACGTGTGTTGTTTGCTCTCACAGCTGCCTTGGATTTGGAATTATTCCAAATGGATGTTAAAACAGCCTTTTTGCATGGTGATTTAGATGAAGAGCTGTACATGAAACAGCCAGAAGGATATGCCATTCCTGGAAAAGAGCATCTAGTATGTAAACTGAAAAGGAGCTTATATGGGCTGAAACAGGCCCCCAGACAATGGTATAAGAAGTTTGATGCATTTATGCTCAAACATGGGTTTAAAAGAAGCCATGCAGATCACTGTTTGTACACCAAAAAGGATGAAGATGGCAGCCCAATTATTCTTGTACTGTATGTAGATGATATGCTGCTGGCTGGGAAGAAAAAGAGCACTCTGAATGCTCTAAAACAGCAGCTGAACTCTGCATTCTCAATGAAAGACCTTGGGGAAGCTGAGCATATTCTTGGTATGCGTATAAAAAGGGATAGACAGCAGCATACTTTGCAGGTATCCCAAGAAAAGTACATTGAAAAAGTGCTGGACAGATTTAATGTGGCTGATGCTAAGCCTCTTGGAGTGCCATTGCAGCCACATGTTAAGCTTTCCAAGGATGACTGTCCTAAAAATGATGATGCAGCCAATTACATGAAGAGTGTTCCATATGCATCAGCTTGTGGTTCACTTATGTATGCTATGGTTGCCACTCGGCCAGACATTGCTCATGCAGTGGGAGTTGTTAGCAGGTTCATGGCGAATCCTGGTAGAGCTCATTGGGAGGCAGTCAAATCTATCTTGAGATATTTGAAAGGGACCAAAAGTAAATGCTTATGTTATGGAAAGGGTCCATTGGAGTTAAAAGGATTTTGTGATTCAGACATGGCAGGTGATGTGGACACACGCAAGTCCACAAGTGGCTATGTATACATACTTGCAGGTGGAGCTATTTCATGGTGCTCTAGACTTCAGAGGATAGTTGCACTATCTACTACAGAGGCTGAATATATTTCAGCCACAGAGGCTTCCAAAGAAGCCATTTGGTTAGCTCGCCTCTGCAGTGAGTTTGGGATGCCTGAAAAGGCACCTGTTCTTGGATGCGATAGCCAGAGTGCCATATGTTTGGCAAAGAATGCCATGTTTCATGCTCGCACAAAGCATATTGATGTGAGATATCACTTCATCAGAGAGGTGTTAGAGGATGGCCTGATCACTTTGATCAAGGTCAATACTTCACAAAATCCTGCAGATGCTCTCACGAAGTGTCTACCCAAGGCACAACATCAGCTATGTATACAGATGGTGGGAGTTACTTAGCTTAAAGGATCCTCCTTGGTCCTTTAAGTGGGAGGTTGTTGGGGATAAAGGCCCCAAGGACTCTCCTTTTGTATATTTTGACCCTTCCATGTGAAAGCTCTCTTCGAGAGCTTTCCAAACATATTTTTGTTGTATTTTTTGGACCCCAAATTGGGGAGTTATAGGCATTTACATTATTTTTATGACTTTTGGTCATTGGCCATGTGTGAACATGCCCAAATGACCTAAAAGTCACTTATCAATAAGACTTGGTCCCAAATCTCTCATAACTTGATTGGGACTTCTTCAACTTCAGCTTCTCCATCTTCTTCTCCAAATTTCTGCGCAGGTTTCTCTCTCTACTTTCTCTCTCCTCACGCAGCAGCCCACTCCCTTTGTGTTTGGAGCAACCGAGCACACCACGACGTAGCTC